>JAODJW010000001.1:7753127-7772683 GCA_026777045.1 Hyperopisus bebe | reverse complement strand
AAATACTAGAGATACTGCTCTGTCTCTACGCACGGAATTAGCGATTTTCAGAAAATTGTTTTTGAAAAATTCAACCTGATACTCCGTTTCATTTACATTAAACTAAGATATTTCGCTAAAATTAGATTTTTTTGCAAGCGTATTTATAAAGATATGAGCTTTCCCCACACCGCTAGCCATCTTTTCTTTTCTTGTTGTATATTGCAATGCATTGTGGGAATTTTCTTCTTTCGCTCGGTTTTTTTGTCAGCATCTGAAAAATCTCCGTTTCGAGGGCTATCTTGAGGGCTGAACACCACTACCCCTCACTGCTAAAAAGAAATGGGACAACACTACTCTACACGGGTATGCGCAAAACGGAGGGGTAGGGCTAAGGTGTAGGGCTAAGTGGGGGTATTGGGATTGGGCCAAAGTCCATCAATCCATGCTGACCTGTGTAGGGTGGCACTGAAGGCTGCACCCTCGATGATACAGTTCGCTGGTCCCATTCGCAATGTCACCGCCCAATTGGACTGAACCAGGACTCCAGCTCAGGTGGTGCCCAACCTGGGCACCACCCAGACATGTGGTAAGGCAGAGAGCATGGATGGTCAGAACATGCATTGATACATAAATGGACAAGCATAGCAGGTAAAAGTGACATGTAGAGCAGCACCAGCATCCATTGTTATGGTGTGGTAGGTTGCGGGTAAGCTAAACTGAAGTAATGGGTCTTCAGTTGAGATTAAAAGACTGAGACTGAATCGACATCCTAAACGCAGACTGGTAAACCATTCCACAATATAGGGGCCCTGTAGCAGAATGCTTTACCGCCCACTGTCACTTTATATGTGGAACAACAAGGAAACCTGCATTTTGTGATCTGAGTGGATGATACGGTTTGTAAACTTGAATTTGTTCTGTCAGGCAGGCAGGAACTAGACCTTTAAGTGCCTTATATGTGAGTAGGAGAACTTTGAAGTCAGCTCTAAACCTAACAGGAAGCCAATGCAGGGAATTAAGAACAGAGGTTATGTGTTCAAACTTCCTGCTCTTGGTGACAGTTTGAGCTGCTGCATTTTGAATATGTTGCAAGGTACTTAATGTGCAGTGTGTGCCGCCAGATAACAGAGCATTACAATAGTCTAACCTACTGTATACAAAGGCATGTATCAATTTCTCTATGTCTTGAATAGTGAGAAATCGTCACAGATGGCGATGTGGCATGGCTATAAGAAGCATTGCTTCGATACTGCATCCGCATGTGATTTGAATGAGAGGTTTGTATCAAAGATGACACCAAAGTTACAGGCTGAGCTGCTGAGGCAAAAGTTCAGCCCTTTGGAGTGAAGTGCAGAGATTATAAAATTCCTATCTGCAGACCTGCCTCCAAACAACAGAACCTGGATGTTGTGAGCATTTAGTGATAAAAAGCTTTCAGCCATCCAGATTTTGACTTTGTTAACGCAATTAGCTAAACTGACAATAGATGTGGTGTCGTTAGGCATAACCGAAGTGTATATTTGTGTCGTTGACAAAAGAGTGATAATTAACATTGTTTTGTCATTATGTTTCCTAATGGCAGCATATAGAGAGAAAACAATAAAGGACCAAGCACTGGTCCCCGTGGTACCCCATATTTGACTGGTACAAGTATTTGACACTTGAACATATTGATAACAATTAGTCAAATATGATTTAAACCACTTCAACACTGTTCCACACAACCCAACCTCAAATTTAAGTCTTTGTAATAGGATAGAATGGCCAACCATGTCAAAAGCTGCACTAAGGTCCAGAAGCATTAGCACTGACAGTTGTCATTGTTATGTCATTTATGACTTTAATCAAGACCGGTTCAGTGCTGTGTCCTGGGCCCGACTGGAAACAATCCAGCATGTTGTGTCTCTCCAAGTTGAGCAGCAACTTCTACAGAACTTTTGAGAAAAATGGTACGTTAGAGATAGGTCTGTAATTGCTGAGCTCCTGTGGATTCAAACTTGGCTTCTTCATTAGTGGCCTGATTACTGCTACTTTAAGTTGGTCAGGAACATCGCCTGATAACAGGGACGCATTCAGTATGCCAGAACTCCCAGGGATTCTTTAAGAAGCTTAGTGGGGATTGGGTCCAGTGGACAAGTGGTTGGTTTGATCTTAATTATAATAGTTTTTAGCTCTTGTTCATCTATCCATCCATCCATTTTCCAACCCGCTTTATCCTATTGGGTCGCGGGGGGTCCGGAGCCTATCCTGGAAGCAACGGGCACGAAGCAGTAGCTCTTGTTCATTAATTACTTAAAAACATTAAGGGTGTGTTCACATTCCGCCTGCATTGAAGTTAATTGTGAGCCATCTGAACATGTTTGAGGCCTAATGTTTGTAATTTTATCATTAAAGAATGTTGGCTTTTGAATTTACATGGTAGAAGAGTTTCAGCCTTATTTGTTAGATGAACTGTTGCTTTAAAAAGGTAGCAAGGATTATTTCTATTGCGATCATTGAGGATAGAATAATAGTCTGAACGTTTGCTTGAATTGTTGCAGGCTGTCATGCCAACTTGAACACTTCTAAACCTGTGGATTTCCATTTGTGCTCCAATCTGCGGCACTCCTGTTTGTAAATGCTTATGTGATCATTAAACCATGGCGAGTGTATGGTGATTTTTACCAGTTTATTTTTCAAAGGAGCTGTTTCATCTAAAATCTGACTAACCATTTTATTGAAGTCATGGGTGACTTCTGACATCTGTAGAAGTGCAAATTACTTACTGCATTAATAAATAATACGGAATTTCTATCATTTAGGTGATGTGTCCTAATAATCCTCTCTACCATAGTCAAAGAGAGTGCAGGCTCAACCATGAAGGTGATTAGAAAATGGTTAGGGAAGGACTTATTCAATAGACAGACAGATACACGACAAACAGAAACTCCGTGAGTAATAATCAAGTCTAGTGTATGACTGTGAACATGTGTTGGTCCTCTTACATGTTGGTGACATTCAGCAGTGTCTAGAAGGGACAGGAAACCTTTGCTGAAGGCATCAGTCTCTATGTGCACATATATATTGACATCTCCAAGTACTGTAATATTCTCTAAGTTAATAACTAAATCAGAGAGAATGTTATAAAATCTTTGATAATCTTGGGTTCAATTTTTAACACTGAGTTAAAAATAGCTGCCAGGCCGCCTCCATGCCCAGAACCACGTGGTTTCTGTAGGAAACTAAACCCATCAGATGAGGTTTCAACAAGAGGAATAGTGTCTGTGTGTCTGAGTCAGGTCTCAGTTAAAGAAAACACAGGTCTGCAGCAGCGTCCAGCACCATATCATTAATGAAAAGTGAGCAGACATTTAATAATGCACATTTTATGGTGGGTTTATGTTGTGACTCTTTCATTCTTATTAATGAGATTGATATTAAGTTATCCGCACAAGAGCCCCCAGTGGAACATTTAGATCTAAGTCTCGGTCTAATAATGTTTACAATATTCTTTCTATGCTCCCTCAACTCTGTTTCTAAATAATTGCTAGATTTAGGGGATGCCGTGTGATGGAGCATCTGGGTCAGGGTCGAGCATGATCTAAAGGGGGGGGGGGGGATAAACAGCCTTCGAATAAAGGTCGCAAGGCTGAGGCCTGGGTGGTGCTCTCAGTCAGGCAGGTAACTTACTTGCCATGTTTTGGGGTAACAAAAATGATCCCTCCAATTAGGATGGAGACTGTCCCATTTATAAAAACCACACCGTTCCTAGGAAAGGTCCCAATTATCAATAAAGGCAATTGTCAATAAAGGCAAGATACCACGTCTCTAACCAGCGGCTTAGGGAGAGTAGCCTGCTATAGGTTACATCCAGTCTGTAGAGAGTGTTGGTAAGGGACCAGAGACGTTTTGAGTCCGACATTTTGTTTTAGCTTTTTCACACATAGAAATGAAGCTCCTCTTTCGTACCTCGGATTGTCGGACTTTGTGTCATTGGTCCCAGCAGAACAAGCAAGGTGGAGGCTTCATAGCAATACAGTCCAATTTCGCCTCGATGTGGGAACCTCTGGCCCCGGGGAGGCATTTAACAGAAACCGCTACTTTCCAATTGTTAGGAACTCTAACGTGTCTAGAATCTTGAATTAACATGTGTTAATGTGAGTTTGTCTCACAGGAGGATGACATATGTAAAAACTGAATTTCTTTGTGCTTGTTACCAGTAAGATTACAGTAAACGTGTTTTTGTGGTGGAATTAAATCCTGATGATTGTTAATTTATGGCAGAACAGATTCTCCAGACATAATGCTCTGGACTCAAAGCTGTTCCCAAAGCTAGCTTAATGCAGTTGGCTCATATTAGTAATTTACGTGTCCAGTTTCATGTAGGTTCATCTTTTGCACAACATTTGTGCCTGTTCAGTGAAGCTCAGGTACTTCATCAAGATTTTAAGAGATTTTATGAAGAATGAGAGATTGCAATATTGAACAGGGATGTTTTGGACAGTGATACAGGCCAAGTCAACTTGCGCTTAAATTTGAGTCTGTTTTTTTGTCAGACCCGTCATTTTAACTGACAGCAGATTCTGAATGATTTTGCTCAAGGTGCCCACTTACTTCGCATGCTGTCTTTCTCGGTCCCATGCTGCTTTGATTGAAACTAGAGCTGCATCTCGCACTTTCAGGGTTGGGGGATTGAACGCTACCTTCACTCTGTCTGTTCGTTTGGAGTGTTGAACAGGTCTCCTCCAGATTTCTATACTGGTATCTCCTACTAAGTTTTTATTTTAGAATTTTATGTATCCCTGAGGAGAATTTTTGCTCCCCAGCAGCATTATCGATATAAAATCCCAGAACCCCCCCCGTAGCCCTGTAGCAGAACAGCAGTTGGGAGATGGATGGTAGGATGTACGAGTAATCACGTCTCGTTTTCGCTCATCAACTCACAGTATTGCAATTACTAAACTAACCAAAACTGAAACTAGACTATCAAGGAAATCGCTCGGAAATACGAAGCTAGACTGATCAGGTTTCCCAGGCGCTGCCACGCCATACAGTTTGCCCGACAAAGCCTGCAGTTCCCCTTTCCTTCACTAGTGGGCATCGCAGTATAAGAAAAAGAACCACGACCAGTTAAATATACTGTATACCGATGGAGCTTTCAAAATTCTAGGAAATATCAGTAGTCAGAGGTTTTCTATAGTAAATGGCACTATTATAAATTTCAATTTTAAAACATTTATTCACCAGGTGATGCATGATAAACCGAAAGACAATAATTCTAAATATATTAAAACAATCATTATCCGCCAGACATAGTACGACTGCCACCAAACCGACCACTTTGCAAGATGCAAACTTTAATAACTTTAGGTACTTTGGGTGGATATCCTACGATAATTTCAGAAACAGAAAGTGACATATTTTAAGCCTGTTTAAATAGCATTGTCGTTGTGGAATTCATCAGGAACCGCTTTAAAACTCTGAAGCAACACTTGCATGTTCGGGGTTGTTATCAATAGGAGGGCAAACAGCGCGCAGTATGGGGAGATTAGAGACGGCGCTCGTCCTGTCTGCAGCGATCGGACCCGGTGAGAGGCTTGGCTGGCAGCCCGTCGTCTCCCGCTTCCCCGCCTCCCCCTCCGGCAGCTTCCGAGCCGATCAAAGATAAAAAATAAAAAAAAATCTCCTCACGCCCGATGCCGCCTGACTCGTTATGTTTGCACTTTGCATGCCGTCTTTCATCACATAGACCTACCTACCATGTTCATAATTTAACAGTAGCTAGATGTGCCAATTATTTTCTATGACTTTAAATGCTAAATATTCAGAACTTTTTTCCTCTCAGGCTTTGGCATTATATCTGTCGGTATTTGAATATTAGGCCTACATTTAACATACGAGGATGTCATTTTATATTACATGGTTTTTGCTCTCATCATAGCACATATCACGTACGGGGCACAAATCAGACAGTTATTCGTGTTGGAGGAAGAATAAGGCATATATACAATGATGAAACAGCGCATTGAAATGTCTCTATTTCCTGCCATTTTGCTGCATGGAAATTTAACTTAATAGGAAGGAACCAGTTTGCGTAGGTTTTCAGCAAACGTTAAACTGACGTTTGCGTGCTGTTAAAACTTCTAGAATATGTCCATGACCACAGTATAATATGCCCACGGCGTAAGACAATTAACAGTCTGATCTGGGGTGAAACATAGATTTTCCATTGCCACAGAGTTGCAGGTCTCACGCATCTGGCGTGACACTCATGCTTTCAGACTCTCACGCAAGAAATCTTACAGCAAATCCATATTATTCCATTATAATCCTAAAATTATACATCAAAGGCTTTTTAGGGTAATTTGCAAAACGAACAGACTATTTACAAGCTAATAAAACTGTAACATACATGTAAATGCGTGTGCATGTGTGTGCAGACTTGTATCGAATTAAAAATCTCACTTGAGCCAGCTGACCGAAGCTGGCACTCTGTTTCCACAGAAACAATTTTTTTTTAACAATGATTAGTCACAAAGAGACGTTTCAGAAACACGTTTGCTTCGGTGTATGTCCTGCTGCAATTATATACACAATTGCAACGTCATTGTTTTTAAAATCTTTTAAAATTAAACAAAGTAAATTTCTAGTATAAGCATCCGCCAAGCAGACCATATTAATAATTGTAAATGCTGTTGCCGGTTACACATGCGCATTAAGTGCACATTCAGTTCACACTCGCGCGCCACGCAGGTATGCTTTCTCTGCTCAACCGTGAAATGCAGCAGCATCCCAGGCATAACAGGCAGAGGGATCTGGGTTCTGCCTCTGGACCGTCCCCAGGGCCGCGCAGGTCACACGCCGGTCACCTGGCGTCACGGCTGCTCCACGTCAGCCGGCTGGAATGTGACAGGAGGGCACGTGGCAGCTCACTCGAGCTCCCTCGTTCTTCAGGCAGTTCCCCGGCGCAAGTCTGGCCAGCTCACGGCGTCGCGAGTCACGCGGCGTGACTGATGCCTCGTTCGCTCAATTTGATACCCGCGTCCTTACGTACGTAACAGCTTTGGCGGAAACGTCGGGGTCACATGCCCAGGAGCGCGAGAAGCGCTGCAGCAAAGCCCCGCCCCTCTGATCACATGCCAGATTTGTTTACTTCACCTCATCAGTCAAATGTCTTTTCTTCAGCTCAATTAAATTTTGTTATCGGTTGACAATGAAACATGAGAAGAAATCATATCCTAAGATTTAAAAGCTCGAGGATGTTCTCACACATGCAGCCTCCCATTTTCATTGTAGTAATATATTAAACATGTATTAAACATGCGTTGACTTCAGGCACGAGAACTGAGACGTCGGACACAGAGGCAATTAAGGGTGAGGTACTGTTAGTATGGACATTTTATACAGAAATAAGGAGATCAGAAGAAGCCCTGCTGTTTTTGAACCCCGGGCAGAGGAAGTCACGTAAGTCCACATTCTCTATACAGGAACAAAAATAACACCGCAAGAGCAGCCCTCCCCCAGCAGAAACCTCTCACTTTCAACGCTTGCTAGTCACTCCAGAGACTGAGAACACTGTTTCGGCAGCTCTTACCGCAAACAGCCTGAAGTTTGACTATGCAATTTCAGTGGTTCCCACCACAATCATCTACATGAATGTCAGAAAAACTTGTACGTGTCTGCCTGGTAATTTGAATGAACCTGCAGGCTCTACACATAGGAGATGCTCCATTTCAGCAGATGTTAACAATCCCTGAAATAATATATCTGGATAGGTACCAGCAGGTAGAAGTGTGTGTGCATGCGTGCGTGAGTATCTTCAGACATCTTTTCCCCATTTATTCTATATACTTCCTTGTTTTCATAACACAAAACAGTGAGCTCGACTGTTTGCGTGAGCATATATATCAGAAATGTCATGAAGGGTGTGTTTCAAACCACATGCCATATCGTATCCTACTATCTAAAGGAGAACTGATATTTCGCGGAATGCATACATGCATACAAAAATGCTTTTTTTTCGCGTTAGGGAGCCTGAGGGAAGAGTCATATTTCTTTAAATACTCGTTGTAATAATGTTTCACAGAATATAGGCGACCATTAGTCATCCATTTGGACTATTTTTCTGAGTCTGTTTCTTCACATTTAATTACTCATTTTATTGCCGGTTTTAGTAGCTCACTGTATAGAAAGATGCCACTTATCATTCTGTGACTGTTTTCCTAACTAACCAGAACACACATCTGTTACCGATCCAGTATGTTATCCTACAAACATATAATTATTATGCAAGCTAATTAGTGATTCTGTGGACGCGTGTAGTTTATTTGTACAGTTAAGTTTAATTGTATTAGCCTAATTATTTGCGATTTTTTAAATGCCCTTGAAAGCGGCGTTCGATTCTGTTTCTAGGGGTGAGACGTAAACAGACATAGCGAATACCTGGACACGCTGTGATTAAAAATGCAATGCACCAGTCACGAGCCGCACTGCAAAACTACTGAGGGAATGCGATATGCCCGTTTCCGTGGAAACCGCCGAAGCAGCAGGCATCCGCTGTGATGCGGCGCTTCCAACTGCTTTAGGGTTCGCAAGAATAAGGAAGGGTTCGGATCACGGTTAGGGTCCGCAAGAATCAGAAGGAGTTAGGGTTATGGTCCGCAAAAGCAACAGCGGTGACGAGCTCATCTTCCACTAAACCACAATATTTAGGGTTATATTCAACCAAGACAACATATACATGCACACCACGGCTATAAGCCCACTGGAATATGAGACAGACAACGTTTGTCGAAGTTTGCATTATTATACTCTACAGTTGCATACCGTGCAAATATCGTTGAAAATATATCGTGAGAATGGCTAATCCAAAGGGGTATCTGTATTAATGAACACCCCATTAGATGAGGTCATAAATCAGTAATCATGCATTCATTTCCATTAATTTCATCGAAGCACGCAGTGCAACTGGCGTTTAGCTGTCTGGAGCGGTAATGAACGGTGTATCTAAAAATAAAGAGCTGGAGGGCATTTTCTTACAAACCCTGGCCAGAGTAAGCGGTTGGGAGATGAATCGACGGATGGATGGATTGATAGATGTTCACGTTTCATTTTTCGAGAAGTCCAGAAGTCGTATGTTCACACTGCGGTATTGCTTCGGTTGGTTGGCGTCTGCGTTTTCGAATTAATGACCTACGCGAAACTTTGAAATATTAAAAGACTCATGAAAAATTTCTTGCAGCACATTTTTTGCCAAAGAGAATTGGCGGACATAACAGGTTTACTTACTCGGAGTTTCGTTGACCGCAAACTGTGCGGCTTTCCGGAGATACAGTCCGGGAAGTATACGACCTGAATTACTCACCATTTTTCCACTTCGAGATAAGATTTCAATTCAATTTTTTAAAGTTTACACACACACACACACATATATATATACATATATATATATAAACAAATACTATTGTTAGTATCTATAATAATATTGTATATATAGGCCTACTACTTCACATGCAATGAAGGTAGCACAACGAAGGTCTATATGTTATTAAATAACTGCGTAAATACATTTCTGGAAATACAGTTTAAATATCTGCTTTGATTCTCCATCTGGATCAGTACTTGTTCTGTTCTGCATCAGTAAATGATTGGTGTATTTGTTTGTCTCTTTATCACCTATCTGTTTGTTTGTTTATTAACACACATGGGTTAGACATTTATACACCTTACGTGCACGTTCAACCTGTTTTTCGCTGAATCAAAGGGCGTGAGTACAGAGGTGTATGTGTCTGTAGGGCAGGTTGGTTTCTGCGTTAATGACACCGGTAAACTGCGATCGCAATTTGTTTACTTCTAAGCACAGTCAGACTGAGTGAAAATCGTATCTTACTGAGGAATAAGGCAGTAATCTATATGAACATATGCAGCAAGATTTCAGTGATACTGCTTGACTTACTAACTTTCAAAAACAGCCAAAATAAACTGAACGAAAACGTATACCTAAACTAAATCTTCTTCATAATACAGCAATAAAAATAGACCCTGAGACAATCGTAATAAATATTCGAAATTGAAATAAAACAGGCAGCTTACAGCTTATTGTATATATATTTTTGCTGTTCAAAGCAAGAAATATAATTATGTAAAGTAATTGCCAGATTTGTTTTTTGCCAAATTGTATTCTTGAAAGGACGGCTGCGTAGCCGTGCTGAAGCGATAACAGGCGCGCAACGGGCCCCTCACTTAATAGGAAAAGCATTGTCTTAGGATGTGAATCGAAAACAAACCGTAGAAAGACATTATGGCGCGCGATTGCTGATGAGCCCGGGATTGAACACGCCGTGCAGGATCTATTTGTGAGTCACTGTTTCCAATTAGTGCAGAAGTGCTGTCTTTAATCAAAAGGGAGGGAGTGGGAGTGATCCTTAATTATTAGCTGGGTTATAGAAAATAGATAATATCTGTGTATTTACTGCCTGAAAGAAAAGCTGTGGAGTTTTATAAGCTGAATGTGTGGACTGAAATTCCATAGTGTGTGTACATTCCAAAGACAATTACCACCAAGGATAAGCCTATATTACATCCGTGTGCCATGCTATATGAGCTTAAAAAATCACGACAAAAGTAAATATGGATATATAGAGCATTGACTGGAAAATTGGTCTTTAATTTGTCAAGGGACTGAAATTCTAATGAAATTGTCCCTGGCTAGTGTTCCAAGCAAATGCGGCATTTACACCCTTGCAGACAGTCTCAAACATCTATTGATTGCAAATAATTTTGATCAAAACATTTAGTGAAGACCGTGATGATCCAGAGCCTATTAGTCTGTGGTGGAAGGGGCATGGGCAAAGCCTATCTACCAAATTGCCCTCACATGTGACAGCAGGCCTCAGTTCACATTCCTGGGCTCAGTGCTGGTCAGCTCCACAGGTGACACAGGCTGCCACCATCTTGTTAGGGGCCCCTGACGTAGTGAGCCAGTTTCACTTCATCTCAGATGGGGGCGCCACATGGGCTTTGACCAGCACTGTCTGGGCTGAGAGAAACCTGGATGCTCTGGAGGACATTGAGGGAAACATAAGGAGGGCATGGAGCTCCACCCAGTCCACACATGGAGCTCCACCCAGTCCACGCATGGAGCTCCACCCAGTCCATACATGGAGCTCCACCCAGTCCACGCATGGAGCTCCACCCAGTCCATACATGGAGCTCCACCCAGTCCACACATGGAGCTCCACCCAGTCCACGCATGCAGATTTCAACACTGTGGAAATGGCTTCTGAAACAACCATGCAGAGAGCTGAGTCAGTCCAGGTCCGAAGAAGGTTGGCCATCCCCAGTCCACATGCGAGGAAATTAAAATCGGTCTTTGAGGCAATCGTCCCACTTCGGCTGTGGAATCCATTTTAAAAGCGTCTTTTTAAGGCAGATTAGCTCCTGTGAGCACGGGAATGAACATATACAGTGATTGAGGGTGTAATTTGGTCCCGTCTTTACGCGCTGCGCTCCCTCTGTTGTCATACAGATGAGGAAACAATGGCAGTAAATCAGAGGCACGGCAGGGGCTGCGGATGAGAGGATTTAGCTGTTTTATGGGGCTGGTGTGAAATTTCACTCATCCGCCGTTTGCCAGGGAAGCGCACGGCAGGCGCTCCTGTCCAGGTGCTGTCTAATCGCTGCCAAAATTTAGTGACATTTAGGCCAAGCCGATCAGATGCATAATACAATAAACCAAATTTATTTGCTAACCAGGTGCTCCTGCCCATCCAAATGAAATTACACAGCATAAAATGCTTTTCACCCCAGAATGAAGTCTGCCAGTGCTACTCAAATTAATTATCTTTTACTAGAGAGGGAGATAGGTTTCCCTTCCAGGAATTTTAACCTCTAAGTTTCCTGAGGTCCACATGTTTAGCCATCAAGCTACAGGAACCTGCTGTTTCACAGACGGAACCCTTCCCTGTTTTCTTCTTTTCGTTATTTCTTTGTAAGAACTACTTGCAGATCAAAACACTCCAACCTGAATTATTTTGAAATGCTCTTGGCTATTTTAAACCCAGGCAAAGAGACAATCGCCTCCTCATCTATTAGAATCAATTATCAGTACGCCTCTCCCTGGAGAGTCAGGTCAGCACGTGTTTCCAGCATCTCAGGGTTCATCTTCCAGCATGGAAAACCCTAACTGATCCCTGGGTCCATTTGCAAGATCTGAGTATGAACTAAAATAGCTTAATGCTAGGCTCTTCAAGACCCAGGGTATTTTTAGCTTATTGCTACAGACCTTCACTATGTCCAGATCTAAGTAGATGATAAAACTGACGTGTCAGCTTCAAACAGAACTCCTTATTTTTTAAGCAATCTCACAAAATCCATCTTTCCATTGCAAAAAAATTGAACAAGGCACAAATTGTACCTGCCTGGAAGAATAAGTAAAGTATTTTTTGCTTATGATGATCTTTTTGTTCAATGAATGTGACAACACAATCAACACGAGCATAACAAATATAATTCAACAACCATAAAATACTATAGTCAAAAACGATGATGCAATATCCTCAGCTTCACATGTAGACTTTTGTTTCCATGGTAATATGTACAGGTGGATAACTGGAGGATTTCATCATTCTATCAGTGTTCTGTCAGAAACCTCTGGTTGTTGCTGGCAGCAATTGATTATTACAGCCTTGGTGGAGTGGTGTAATTGTTGTTTATTGACTTATATGATTTAATAGTCTGTGTAGTTTTGAGTGATTGCATTGAACGCCACCTGAGAAGATCAGAGCAATGACCTGCAGAACGACATCACAGTTCAAAGAGCTGACTGATTTCTGGGACAGATACGGTTATTTTTACAAAGCTTAACTGGGTTTGCAGAGAATCCTATGACCCAAAAACATTTAAATTGCTTTATACACACACACGCACGCACACACACACACACACACACACACACACAGTTTCAGGTCACGTTTTTTTTCTTATCTTTTCTGTCATCTGATTTTTCATAATCAGTTGGTGACACAAACGAAACCCTAGCAGGTATACAGAAAGTACATGGTCTGCAAATAATTTTTCTTGCAGTTATTTGCAGTTACAATCATGTAATTGTTGTGTGATACAAAGCAAATCCCGTCACACCAAACAACAATTAGCCATCATGTCTATGATTATGTGCATGATTTTATTAAAAAGAAACAACGCAGGTGATTCAAAGCATGTGAAAGTGAAAGATGCACATAGCACTTAGATTCCACTGGCGCCGAGTTGCGCTTGCCACTGCGGCTGCATGCTGTGACCCTGACGTCTGGCCTCCTCCAGTACGCAGTGCAGCTGCTTGGCTCAGACCCAAACCACAATGGGTAAAACTCACACTCAGCTACTGACAAGCCCCAGTGGATCACAGAGAACAGCCAGCTCTGTGTATATGTTTGGGTGCTAGTCTGTGGTTGGATCATTGAAGTAGAAATTGTTCAGTTTACTGACATATTGTTTGTTAATTAAAATACTTATATTGTTTAAGTTCCCCTCCTTCTCCATCTTGGCTCCTATCTTTCTTGGGTCTGACTCGGATAGCCGGGGGTTTCTGGCAATGATTCTTTGGCCAAAGCTCAACTGGTGATTCAGTCAATGTTAAATACCGCAATTCCATCACAGAGCTGTTTTTTTCAGTACCACACTGATCTCCATGACTGACTTCAACAGGTCCTTCATCACGCGTGATGGCTATTCCCTAACAGATGGTGTGTGTGTTGGACTCCTGAGTACTCTTGTCCTTTACAAGAGTGGCTGCATTATCTTGCGACAGTCCTCCTGACAGATTGCAGTTTACTCGCAGAATTCAGCCCGAGTATAAGGACTCCTAATTCTCCAATGGGTTCTTTACAGCTGCTTAATTTTGTTAGTCTTTTTCCCTGTAGAGCGAGGGCATTCCTCATCAAAAACCTGAAAAGAAAGGCCGTGTTTTTTTTAGCAAATAATTAATCTCTTAGGGAGCCACTTCTGTTTCATATTCACCATTGATACTTAAATGTACATTGCTACCAAGTAATGAATGTTTTATGGAGGAAACACCATAGTGAATTGTTGTGGAATATTTATTGCATTTTCTTTTGCTCTTTATATTGGGGGAAAATCAAGTGATTTCACATCAGAGTGTGTTTACAAACTGCTTGGCTTAATTTTTCTGGCTATGAGTTGGCATGATGTTCTTCCGACAGCACGTGCCGGCACATTCCTGGGGCATGGTGATGATCACACAGACTCAGGTCTCACACCTAACCCTTCCTAGACGGCCACGCCAGGTGTTTTGCCCTGTTTTCATCCATGTCTTTTCTCTGTGTTCCATCCTCTGCGTTTCACAGGGCCTACAGCTGAGCTATTATGTGTTCCATCGCTAACTGAAGGCTGCAGTACTTGCAGGGTCTTTCCCGTGTTCCTTGATGTTTCTGGATGCTTTCTGTAGAATTTGGGGACCGGAGACTCTGGACCCTGCTCCACATTGCCTGTAAATGGATAAGGGAGCCTTGGACCCCCCCAGTACCGACACTTCATTGTGACACTCCAAATAATGAATGCTTTGTCTTATTCATCCTGACAGCTCCAGGGTATTTGGCCAGAAACCCCCAAGTTTACCACCAGCATTTCTGCTCAACCTGAAACATCTCATCATGATGCTAAACGTAGCTCCACTCCCAAAATCGAAGATGCCCCTTTTCCTTAAAGAGCTCTTACTGAGGATACAGCTTCAAGCTCTTAATAAAGAACATTCACAAACAGACAATCATAATACATACACAACAAACTCACGTGGAAACCTACAATGTAACACAAGTTTTGTGGAGTTTTGTTTCTTCCCCTTAATTTTGTTCTAGCTTTTATTCATTTTTACTACATTTAGCCTCAACTGTCGTATGTCAGTTACTGATACTGTTGTTTACATTTTAACTTTATTGATAACAATGCACAACAATGCCAAAGTCCATTGCACTACTTTCAAATAAAAGTGCTGTAGGTGCCTATCTCTCAAGGGGGAGGGTTATCTGTCACGTGATATGTACATAGATATCAAAAAACTGTTACACAAATAATTATGCTAATCTGCTTTTATTTGGGGGCGGGCATGGTCCTGCAGTTGTTAACACTGTTGCATCACCTCTGGATCTAGGGTTTGAGTCTCTGCCATGGCTCCGTGTGTGAAGTTTGCATGTTCTCCTGGTGTCGTTGTGGGGTTTCCTTCAGGTATTCCAGCCCCCCCCCCCCCACTCCTCCCCCACAATCCAAAAACAGATTGGGGTTAAGTAAATGTAAGTGAATGCAGTGAATGGTATGTGAGTGTGAGCTGCAGTGGGTCTCTGCCTTGTGCCCATAGCCTCCAGGATAGTGCAGCCTACGGCCCTGAAATGGATAAACGGTTACCGAGGATAGATGGATGCTTTTATTTGTCCTAAACTACGGTCGACTGAATCTGAGCACGGAAAAACGCAGCAAAGGAGAGGTTTTCTGGTGTAGAAGACGGCAGAAGCCAGTCAAAGCTCTACAGTGTGACTTCAGAAATCCCACTGCATACTGAGGATCCCCTTCGGGAATGTCGACCAGCTAGCGTGGGAAAAAGAAGATGGTGGACAAAGGGGGCCGAGGAGAGTGAAAGAGGATGTGAGGCAAACTGAGAGGCACCCAGGGGGGAAGTAAGTGGAAGCCAAAGCAGGGTGATGGAAATCACTGGCTAAATCCCTGGCTTATTCCACTCATTCCAGTGAAGTGCGGATTGAAGTTTAGGCCTGAATCGAGCATCTTGCTCCATCACCCAAGTACCCGCTCCTAATATGGTGCCTTGACATGTCTTGCTGCTCCTCTCAGAGGCAAAGGGCCCCCACCGAGCCCAGCAAGAGCCCCTGCTGTACAAAAGGCTGAGAGCTGCTCCCCAGCCTGAAGGTCCCGTGGAACGACAGGGTAAAGCCACGCAGATCAAAGCGGAATCAGAGCCTCCGCACTGTCAGGTACGCTCCATGTGCAATGGTGACTGATATAGAGAGCAGAAGCTTGTGTGAACACCGACAGTACAGTGCTAGTGTCAGACTTTCACATTCTTTACCCAGACCTGCAGGAGGCGGAGTTTGCAAAATGACACACAGGGGGCAGGATGTGTCAGTTTAGAGCCAGTAGAGGCAGGGAGACACAGCAGGATTATGGGTAGCCAGCCTTGCCGGCTTTAGTCCTGATCACAGTGGTATCTGAAATACTATACTGTACTGTAATCTGCAGACTGACATTAGAGCAGAATCCCACCTTGCTTTATGGTTA
Source organism: Hyperopisus bebe (assembly GCA_026777045.1). Lineage (NCBI taxonomy): Eukaryota > Metazoa > Chordata > Actinopteri > Osteoglossiformes > Mormyridae > Hyperopisus > Hyperopisus bebe. The sequence continues at coordinate 7,756,420 of JAODJW010000001.1, read as the reverse complement.
TTATTTTATCACGAGCTTGTTTGCCAATGCCCTGCAATCAAAGGAATATCTGCAGGTTCAGTGGAAGGACTACAAAGGCAATGGGATTTGTAATAAATAATGATATTGGACAGACAATAATAAAATCTAAATCAAATTCCAGAAGCTGTACAGAGGCATGACTTACATTCGTAGACACATTTTTTCTAAATATACGTACAGCTGTGGAAAAAACTAAGAGACCACAGCAGTTTTTAGTTTCACTCATTTCTCAATTTATGCGCGTGCATCTGTGAATGATGTTTTTTTTTTTTTTGTAAACTCCAGCCTGGTTCTTCCCTGCTTCTCATTAATGAAGGGCTTCTTCCTTGCTTTATGGGACTTCAGTCCTGCTTCTAGGAGCCTGATGCTAGCAGTGCACTTCACTCCTGCACTTAATGTTTCCCATTCCTGTTGAAGGTCACTTGATTCATCCTTCGATTCATGAGAAACTGTCGGAAATGTTAGCACTCATCTCTGAAAGTTGCTTCCACCCTTTACCTGGCTAGTTTTTGGTTGTTCCCAGAGTCTCCTACTTCACTTTATTCTTGTTTAATACTGTCGTAGAAATTTTGAACCTGGAAGTAACCTGCTACTCAGCGTAGCCTTCCGTCAGCAGAACAACACTGCAAAAAAAATGACAATCTAAGCATGTATAATTTTCCTAAATTTAGACAAAATTCTAATTTCATTATTAAACTAACAACACAGCTTATGAAGAAGATTAATTTGCTTGCATTTAGGCATATTGTCTTATTTTAGGAAATCTTACAAAGTACAATTTTCTTACTACACTGGCAGATAATTTTGCTAGTTTTACGCCATCTTGTCTCAAAACAGAACCAGTTTATCTTAAATTTGAAAGGCCATTTTCTTGCAGTGCATGATTAAACCAGGATTTAAAAATTACATTTTTTTAAATAAAGCGCTGTTTTTTCCACAGTATATATGAGCCATTTTGGTACAGAGAACTGGAACAGTTGAAAGTAGATTGAGGTCACCAAAGCACTGCTGTAGTAACGCAAATAATGCAGAACCACTTGTGACGATGCTTTTGGTGAGATCTTTTTGCAGCAGAGTAATGCTGTTCTTCCTCAGCAAGCATCCAGTGAGGGGATGGGAGGCAGTGTGGACTGTCGGGGGGGGGGTCCCGAGAACTAGGTTGATAAACACTGAATTAAGGTATAGGTGCAGCATAGTATAACATCAGAGTGCCCAATTAAGAGCATAATTAACACTGACAATTAACACTTCCAGTGTTCCCAGAGTAACAGATGGCTCATAATTACAACATGAATCGCATACTCACTGGCACGCGCCTGACACACAATCTTCTTTCCACTTTATCTCTCCATCTACCTGCATCATCAGCTAACGGCATTCAGTCCTTGTTTGCTTCCGACTTCCTCAGAGTCACCGCCGGCAATATGCAGTTGCAAAATATACATGATGATCATCCTGTGGCGCATTGCTGTACCCCAAGCAAGGAAGGGAAACGTTAAACTCGACATCGTTTGCTTTTCCCAATACGCCTCTCTGTGAGCTGAAAGTGGAACAAGATGTAAACAGATGGCAAGGCTCTCTTGCCATGGGCCCATGGATGATTAGTGAATATCGAAAAACAAAACAGTTGTTTCTTCAGCAGACAGGCAAAGGGGGCGGGCGTTCATGTGTCTGGTTTTATTGGTGGAGACCAAGCCTTGATTAGCTCTAGATAAAATAAATCAGTGCTCAGATTGGCCATAGCCAGTCATTTTGCTAAGTTGCATAACTTAATCTCCACTGGCAGAAGTCCAGGTGGCCTTATCACATATTCACTGCCTGGCAGATGCTAAAATACAGTAGCTCCTAGACATAGCTAGCTATCTTTACAAAGCCGCACAATGTTTCCTTCATGTGTCCTGCAACAAGAACCTGGGCTTATTGTCTTTAAATGTGCCCTTATCAGTAAGACTCAGTGTTCAAACATCTGATACCTTTGGCCAGTTCTTTCCTACTCCGGGTGCGAGGTCATGGCTCGGCCCAATGGGAATCCCCAGCCAGGCAAGACGGTGCCTTAGATGAACACACATCTAAAGACTGCTGCATGTCACGCTTAGGGTAGGCTTCTAGAAGAAGATTTACATTTTTCTACTTTGTCAACTAGTCCCATGACCCACTTTAAGGCCTCTGTGAAAATGCAGTAGTGTACCATAGCAGCCATGTGGTTAACCACGTCTAGATGACAGTTTCTCAATAAACCTGAGGCTCATTTCAGAGCAGCCTTGTCTGCCTGACAGTCAACCCCTCCTACACCCTAAGCAGAGCAAACATCACCTTTGTACATTGGTCCCGTGCGGTCCAACTTTCTATGACCATTTTTGTTTAGCCAGCCTCTTGATTTCATTGGACGGCTGAACACAGACGGTGATTTTTCACACCTGACACTTTGGACTGCTTTGTGGGAGATATTTGGAGGTATGTTTGTAATCGTGAAAAAGTGAAAAGAACTTGGCGTCAGGGAACAGAATTGGAACCCTGTGCTTCTTAACTTAACTCAGTCAAGTGTTCAATATGAGAACTGGACATAAACAAGACCATCATACGTACAACTAGATGTCTATAAGGGAGGCATGGAGTGGAGCTAAGTGATTTGAGAACAAAGCTAATGTTGGGGAATACCCTGCAGAAACTCCAGCACAAGCAAGAAAGGACCCGGCGTCACAATGATGTCATCACTCCATGCTGTTTGACAGGCTGCCTAAGCAAAATCAGGCATTAGTGGGGATCTGGGTTTGTTTGATAATTCACATAATAATGCTTACTGTGGGAGTACATAAGAACATAGGAAATTTATAGACGAGAGGAGACCATTCGGCCCATCAAGCTTGTTTGGGGAGAACTTAACTAATAGCTTAAAGTTGTTAAAATCTTATCTAGCTCTGATTTAAAGGAACCCAGGATTTTAGCTTGCGCTACACTAGTAGAAAGACTATTCCATACTCTAACTACACGCTGTGTGAAGAAATGCTTCCTTAAATTTGTTTTAAAATGTTCTCCCGCTAATTTCCACTTATGGCCACGATTTCTAGTATTTAAACTAATATTGAAATAGCCATTTAGCATCCAGACCTGTTGAATCCTATATACCTAGATCATGTCCCCCCTTAGTTTCCTTTGCTCGAGGCTAAACAGATTCAGCTCAGCTAACCTCTCCTTAAAAGACATTCCTCTAAGACCAGGAATCATTCTCGTAGCCCTCCGTTGCACCTTTTCTAAGGCAGCAATGTCCTTCT
>JAODJW010000001.1:7736165-7753027 GCA_026777045.1 Hyperopisus bebe | reverse complement strand
AGCTACCTTTATTTCAGTGGAACCCATAAAATATCTGTACTTTATATTTCTGCTCCCTACATGGATTACCTTACATTTATCTGTGTTAAATTTCATCTGCCAGGTATTAGCCAAGTCGCTAAATAAATCTAGATACTGTTGTAGCCTTTCTGCTGCTAGATCAAGCTAGTATGCCTTTGTTACAGTATACCTTTGTCAGACTGTACCATTGTTAGGTGGTGCTGTTAGACCATGTCATTCTTAGACAGTCATTGTTACACTACCATGGTTAGAGTATACCATTGTTAGACTGTACCATTTTTACAGTATGCTGTGGTTGGACTATACCATTGTTTATGCTGCTGTTAGACCGTGTCATTCTTAGACTATCATTGTTAGACTATTCCATTGTTAGACTGTATCATTATTAAACTAGGCTGCAATTAAACTGTTCCATTGATGGACTGTACCATTGTTAACCTGAACCCATAATAAGACCCCATCTGTCTGCTCATGGGACTGTCCATCCAACTCAGCAAACAAATTCCAGTGAAGAAGCCCCTGACCACTGAGGACTGTGCGTGTGTTTTATGGGCCAAATGCAGCTCAAAAATTTTCTTTTGCAACCTAGTGCAGATTTCAGCATCTTCCACGCTGCACATGGTTGCTTTTTCATTCCTCAGAACATCGTGTGAAGCACCGTTCAAACCAAACTGTCCTACACCTTCTGCAACATTCAAAGAGCCCACAGATATGTTTAGTTAATTATGTTGATGCACAAAGCTGCTTGAAGGAAGAGTCTAGTCAGTCATAAATACAAGTTAATTATATTAATACATCAGCCAGTTCCAAAGAACAACTGACTCAATAAATATATATATCAAACACAATCAAATTCTCATTAGGGTGTCTATAATCACTGATTAACACTCATGATACCCCTGCAAAAAGGACTCATGCAATTTAAAAAATAGAGGGAAGTACTTGATTATGAAAATACCATGTTATTTCTAATTCCCCTCTAGTACATCAAGCTAATTTTAAATAATGACGTCAATATGCACTCAGTCAGAACAGCCTGTGACAATAATGAAGAAAATCCTGTCAGTATTGCGTTAATGCTTTCAGAAGGTGTGCTTCGCGTTTCATAGTATTTCCAAACTTGTTAATAGTCTTGTGACCAAACCTGTCCGGTTCTCTGATTGAAACAGCTGGGTAGAACACATGTAGCGGACGTTGACGATCGCGTTGCCTGGCAACGCCGAGTGTTGGCAGCTGACCAAACTGCTATTTCAGAATGACTCAATGGATGCCGGAGAGTTAGTGGGCGCAGCGCTAAAATAACCTAATAACAAGCTGCTCTGTCAGTCGTGAACCAGCTTTCTTGTTTAAGGTCACCCTAATGCCGCGGCCTATAATTGTTCCTGACCCATGGGGACAGCTTTCACCAGAAGAGGATTCAAAACGTGCAAAATGCAATCAGCATGGAGTGCACATGGTGGGTGGGCAGGTAGGGGGCAAAAACTGATGTGAATCAAGCGAGCGCTGGCGCTCTCAGTGGGTGGGGGTAATGTAATTTCGCCTTTCCATTACAGTTTTGTTTATTCGTCCATTTCTAATCCCAAAACACACACACACACACAGACACACACAAAAGTATAGCTGTTAAGCAAACAAGCAAATATTGGCTTTGCATTGTTTTATTTCCTGGTGCCATTGGATTCAAAAGAGTACAAACATGTGTTTTCACATTCAGAGTACGCTCGACGTAGACACCGGAAGGAGTCTGTCTGCCGAATGATTAACGCAGCCCTGCGTACCATGCTGGCCTGTTCCTATCACAGGACGGCCCAAACACAGCGGGACAAAAACTACTCATTCGTGAGAAGTCAATCCACCTGTTAGCGCAGTCTGGTTCTGGGGTCATGACCCGCCTGTGCGCGACGGCGTCTGCACTTTCAGCCCCAGGATGCGAGATGATCAGCAAATGGCTTGTTAAACGCTTTGATAAACAGGCAAAGCACAAACGGGATGTGGAGATGATGTGGAGATGATGTGCAGCGAACGAACAACGCTGTCAGTCCCAGTGTAGTTGATGGTCCTGAGGTCCCCAGGATGCTTCGAAATGTTCTCCTAGATGAGGGGGTGTGGACCAACAACATGCGCCCCCCCTGTTTTTCTGGGAACAGAGTCTGTTTGTTCATAAAGTCTGGTGATGTAGGAGTATCCAATGCAGTCAGAGATAAAACTGCAACTGCAAGTGGCTGAAAATTGCTCCATGACGGCTTAAAAATCGAATGACTTCACCAGCGACGTGAGCCCCATGTTTCCTGTGCTAGAAATATGGATTAAAAAGCCACTTCCCAGGGACCCAAGCCGAGTTTTTTTGTTTTATCGCAATTTTTTTTTTCTTCTAGGAAAAAGCAATACAAAATGGACTTTGTTTCAGCCAGCGCTTCATGAGATAAATTCGCTCCAAGTTTTGCATAGATGGATAAGAAGAGACGCTCACAGATCGATGCTTTTTCGGTGATGGAGAAGTAAGTTTACACAGAAAGCAAAGCAGAAAGGGCAGCACCCTTAAAATCAGGGCACTGGCAAAATAATAATAATAATAACATTTAAAAAAAACATCCCATGTATCTGTGTCATTCGGGATTAAGAAGAACTCCTCTCACTGTCACCCCCCAAAATAGCCACGGGACAATAAATTACAACTGATATTAAATTAAATATTACCCCCAAAAAATTCTGCATAAATATGTTGCCTCTTTAAATAGCTAACATAAATATCGCATAGAACACAATGGCTTTTAAGACCTCACAGTATCGTTACATTTACAGCTGTTATGAGGATGTAAATAAATACAGGTGCCATTTGTTCCGAGCGAAAGGCTCCATCAGAGGGTGCACTCCGCCATGTCTTCTGCTAGCGTGCCATGCAGGATCAGGCCTGGCTCCTGTCCACTCGTTTCTCCCTCATTACTCCGCATGCGCCGAGCTGTTTTCATCTCCGCGTAACTGAAGCGGTTTGGGACGCAGGGAGCACCGCCGACGGGACCTTTGCCGATGTGCAGAGTGCGGCCCGTTAAAACACCCCTGTCAGTGTTTTCCGCAGAACTCTTCAACCGGTTGTTATTTTTTTACGGCATAAGTAATGTGAATCTCAGGGAACATTCTGGAATGGCCATAACGACGTCCCTGGACCAGAGATGAAGTCCAAGCGCTGGAAAGATGGGTAAACTCAACAAGATCTAAAAAAAGTTCTGTGAATTTCCAGGCTAGTTTCTTCTTATTTAAACACTTTGCACAATTTAAACATTTTATACAATAAAATAAGCCCGGCAGGCTAGTTTTTTTTAAAGACTAATACTTCTACTTAATCTGTGATATTGAACTGAATTACGCTGATGCTGTATACGGCTGTTTATCTGGCAGCATCTGCATGATATGTTGCAAGAATCAAGAATTTCAGCTGAGACTTACCATGCCAGGTTATTTTTTCCCTGATTGATCGTGTTCGCAGTTACAAAGTGAGGTTCTAATGTATTAATTTACTACTAATGTACCATGTTCTAATATTTGTCTTCCACATAACGTCCTGGTTCTGGGTCCATGGCTGCAGAATCGAGCAGGGTTTCCTGACCCGCTAATAAGCCCAAAAGGACTGGCTCATTAAACCTTGGCTCGCTAGTGAAGATATGGCATGGCGGTACTTGGCACAGAAGTCTTCCTAAAGTGCCCTTTTTGCCGAGGAACCAGATGACCACAATATCTCCCCAGTCATCAAAAAACAATACTGGTCTCATGCACCCTGTTGGTTGGTCCTGGTTTTGATCCTATTTACACTGTAAACACACAACCAGGATTAAGTGTCTGGTTCACGGTTTGCAGGAATTCCTCCTCGAAACGTTTCTGAGTAGACCTGAAGCCAGTAAACCCCAAATTCTCAACCAAAAAGTAAAATAATACAGATGGTGAATAATTCAGGGAAATCCGTCAAATTAATAAGGCTAAATGAACCACCACCAAAATATATCAACATGCCACTATTTTTTTTGACGAAGGTATTATCTTACAAAGAACTGCTTTACTTCCATGTTAGGAATCAATTTTAAGTTCAGCAGGAATGTAAGGAAATTAAACAACCCGACATGGAAACATAGGCCAGGGTGACAGTCACTGTACACACACAGAGAAATCAGACAGTATCCATGCTGGTTTTCTGCTTAAAAAGATCTCCAGAACAATGACCACAAAGTAGACAATGGAGGGATGGTCACTTCCCTGTGCTGTTATCTTCATCCACAAGAACTTGTGACTTTGCTGGGCGGCTCGGCCAGAAGCAGAGCCTGCGATATGATTGGTACAGAGCGGAACCTGAAGACGGTAAAGGGCAGCGGCTTCCTGAGTCGCCAAACCGCCCTGGCCTGCCGTGTGGTTTGGTGTTTGGCTCACTGCCAACCTATCGCTAACCAGCGATTTTCCCGTTCAGACTGTTATTTAAGAAAGCATGCGGACTGCAAGACCAGCGTGTCCGACACCACGCCCCCCCCTCCCCATAACTGGGGCCCGCTCGGTCCGGATACACAAACAGAAAGCCCAGGACTTCCACTCCCTTATCCGCCTGCACCCGCAGTCAGAAGCGGCACACCTATCCGGGAACAGTCCCGTTAATGATCCGACGCAGATTCCCCACGCGATTCCGGCACTGATGGAGTCCAGATTCTGGTCGATCCTGGAATCTGAAATCAGTTCCACAGAACATTTTACTGGGGCCCGGCCTCCTCAATAAAAAAACTCAAGGAAATAAAATAAAATCCAATGCATGTTCCAGTTCTTCTGCTGTGCAGCTCCCCCCCCCCCCCCCCCCCCCCCCCCAAAAAAAAAAACACTCCCATGGTCACTTGGCGTATTGAGCATAGAAGGCCACTTTGACTCTCTCAATCTGATGGCACAGCTTAATGGCGGGCCCCAGCTTGAGGTCCATGCATTCCTGGACCGTGGGCAGGGTGAGGAGCAGCAGAGCCTGGCCGTCAATGTCCTGTGGGGGAGAGACCTGATGACATCACACTCACAGACACTGCCTCCGATTCTACAATTTTTTAAGGTTATCTCTAGCCAATCATATGTTTTAACTTGGTGAGTGACAGGGGAGGGAGCCAATCAGATTTCAGATGGGGCAAGTGCCCGTGTGGCCCCGCCCTCGCATACTCCCCTACCCCAATAACAGCCTCAGCCGAACTCAAATCCTACAAAGTCCAAGGGGTTAAATAAGCAGCGAGCCCTTGTACCTGTTCCTGGAATATCTTGGCAAGTGGTGCGCAGTCGGTGGAGCGAATGAACTGGACCACATCGGCCACCGTCCACTCCAGGGGGTTGCTGTCCAGAACCAGCTTCTCCTCCTCCTCGTTCTCCACCTGCGACACCACGGGAGGTCAAGGCTCACCCCAAAAGAGCCACCCTGGGCTAGCCGCACCACTCTCCTCACCTTGGTCACCTGACGCTTGGGCGGGTGGTACTTCGTGGTGTCGCTGTAGGACAGGGAACGGGTGGTGCGTTTGCGGCGGGCGCGGTCCGAGCCTGCGGGGGCTCCTGGGTCGGTGCTGCGACGCAGCGTGACAGCGCGGCGTGGGCGCTGGCTCACTGACGCCTCCACCGACGACGTGTCAGTCAGGTCCCCGCGTGGCTCAGAGCTGGTGCCCTCCTCACTGCCTGACTGGTCTTCGCCATCCTCATCTTCCTCACTGTCCTATAAGGGGGCAGGTGGCAAATCAGGCGATGAGATTCCCCTCATGAAAAACAACAGACATCCCCCCCTCCCCCCCCCCAACTCCTCCAAAAGAGCAGCCGACCTGAGGTGACCCCGCTGGAGTGTAATCCACTGCTGACGATCTACGCTTCTTCTGGACGAAGATGGATTTCCTCTTTTTCCTGCGTCTGGCCGGCTTGGAGATGCCGCTCTCCGGAGAGGCGTCCCCCACTGATGTCTTACGCCTCTTCCCATAGTAATAAGCTGTTAACCCCAAAGAAGCCGGGTTTCAGCAACGCCGTCCACGCAGGCATTGATATGGGGGGGCGTGTGACACTCGCTGTGCTACTCTCATAACATTTATAACACACGTCATTAAAAACAGACAAATGGATCCCCTGGAGGCCTAGTCTGAGTGACAAGCTGAACAAGGGACGCCACCTAATGGGCAGAAATGCAGTCCAGCAAGCTACTTATGATAAAATGCCCCCCCCCCCCAAGCACGTCAGAAGCGGTTTCGTACCAGCAGGACGTGCTGTGAGTGTGCATGTGCGTGCGTGATTTGGACTCCGCCGTGATACTTTTGTGTTTAGGTGCCTTTGCGTGGGTGCAGGAAATCACACCCTGAACAGGCTAACCACGTCTTCAGAAAAAAGCGGCTCCTTTTTCGGCGAGCGTGGGCTAGCTGCTGCGCGTTTAACCGCCTGCCGGGACACAGGTGTGCAGCGTGATCTTTCCGGACGGTCACGGCATGGGAATGTCACCGCTGGGTGATCGGCACGCTCACACTGCATACCGACTGCAGCATGTTCCTACAACAGCAAAAGTTACTAGTGTTTATCTCCCTAAAGCAACATCTAGCTCCAGACTGTCTGGCCAAAAGCCCTTTAAAACTGCCTGGGGCAGACAGAAATGCCCCGTGATGCAGCGTAAATCTAACTTCAACCCAGCATGCATCTGGACATGCCCCAGGCCCATAGTGACAGGAGCCGCTCTTTTCTCTCTTTCAGATGAGTATGATCTCCCAGTAATGAGGTTTCTATAATTCACGTTTTTCCTGTTCTTTGCATTCTTGCAGTATTCCGCTTTTAGTCTCTGTACTTAATCCTGAATAGGTACTGTATTTGGTCTTTGTATATCTACATACTCAGTGCAATTATCTATTTACATACTGAATTTGGTCTCTGTATTTGCATACTCACTGTATTTGGCGTCTGTGTATTTGCTCATTCACTGTACTTGATCCCTGTATTTGGACCCTGTATTTGCACACTCATTGCATTTGGTGTCTGTGTATTTGCACACTCACTGTATTTGGTTTTTGTCTGCACAGAGCAGTTCTCAGGGCACTTGTCGGTGACCAACGTGGGGCTGAACAGATTGGGGCAGCACTGCAGCTTCAGGCAGACCTTGCGGCAGAAGTCAGACACCTGATCTGACCTGCGCACGATCCTGATGGTCGACCTGTACGTCTTGCCCTTGTACCTGCAAGATAGGGGGCAGCGGTCACTCACATGACACCAGAGGCTCTCCTGGACTCTAACACCTGGGAACACAGATTACCAGATTATACATTTGTAAAAACCACGTTAGCTGTGTGCTAACTATGGCTAACAACATTTGTTGCCCAGACCAAGGTCACACTAGAGCTCTCATGGTCCGTCGCCTTGTGACAGCACAGCTTCCCACAGGCTCTTCAGGAAGATGATGCCTGTTCTTCTGGTCCGCTGCTCTCCCCTGCAGGACGGGGGTGGGGGGCTTACTTGGCTTTCAGCGTTTCCTCTTGGAAGTTCCACTGGGGGTCCTCCACGAGCTGCAGCTCCCTGAGCACACGGCCTGGCTTGTAGGCTGCATTGATCAGCATGCTGAGCACCTGCGGGAACCGGGACGTGGGCTTCAATGGCCGTGTGCTGGGTGCAGGTATCCCAAACCCAAAGACGAGAAGGTGGGAAAAGGGTAACAGAAGGTTCCGGCACCCTTTTCCTCTCTCACCTCCTTGAGCACCAGGGTGCATTTGCCTGGTCCCACGGCCTGGGGCAGCTCTGCGATGCGGCCCTTGTTCAGGTACGGCCCGGAGAAGCACCGATGGTTGACAAATATCTGGGAGCAGCAGTACTTCCCATTGGCGGAGCCTGTGGAGTTTCAAACTCGAGTTTAGGCTAGGGAAGATTACGTCAGTTCCAGAAGTCTCCAGATTGGAAATCTATAGGATATTCCTTCTGATAAATCCAGTGAAACTCCTGTTTGGTCTGAGAGAGATTTTACAGCAGATGGGATGAGGGGTGTCAGTCAGGACAAAGTGCAGTCAGCTCAGGGATGGAGAGGTACAGGGGTGAGGCCTGCATTGCAGATGGCCAATAGGACTGTATGGGGGTGGGGCCTATGTCACAGTCAGCCAATAGGACCGTACAGGGGTGAGACCTGCATTGCAGTTGGCCAATAGGACTGTACGGGGGTGAGGCCTATGTCACAGTCAGCCAATAGGACCGTGCAGGGATGAAACCTGCATTGTGGCTGGCAAATAGGATCTGCTCACCTGTCTCCTGGACCTGTGTAGGACACAGGACTGGCTGGCTGCTCTCCATGATCTGGGGGGGAACCAGCCTGCAGGAGGGGGCAAAAAAGAGGCATTTAACAATGAAAACAAAAAAATCACACAACATTTTTAATCTATGACTGAAAATGTTATTTTAGTCCAATGATAGTAGCAAAAAACCCAGTCAGTCACCCATTATAGGGCACTAAGAGCAGAGATTTAGAGTGACCACAAAGGTCTGGGAGACACCCTGGGGTTAAACACTGAGCCTCAGTGCAGTCAGATTACTGTTATTAATAACATAATGTAATATAATATGTAAACTTCAGATGAGAAGTTGTAACATTTGCTTCAGAGACACACAGACTCCATATGTCGTGAAATGGGCTGTTAGCCTCCAGTAAAACAAGCCATTTATCATCAAAGAAGGAATCCATTTTTCAGTGAATGTAATTCTCAGGTAAACACACAATCTCTGTGCTTGAGATTGTACTCGGGTGGGGGGGGTAAACTAGGTCAATTCCCTGGGGAGCAGAGAGAGAAACGCAATCATCAGGCCTGGAGGCCGGAGGGCAAATTGAGTACATTGCAACTTCTCCAGAAGAGACCCCTCCCTGGGCACTGCCAAGTCTGTGGCGGGTCACACTGCCCTGAATGCCCTTGCAGACACAGACATGCCCCCCCCCCCGCCCATACCGCACTTACTGTTTCTCAGGCTGCACCACCGCGATCTTCCTCTGCTTCTGACCTGAAACAGAGCAGGAGTAAGCCAGTCATTACCCTGGCTTCTGTGACTCGCGGGACCCTTCCTGCATGCGTCTTCAGTCCATTCATGTTTATTTAGTTGGTGTTTCTGTCCAAAGCATCAAGCAAGCAAGGAGAGCTTGGTGTTCTGGGGAGCAGCTGCGATTAAGGGCCTTGCTCAAGGGCCCAATGGTGATGCGATTACTCTTTGGGATTCAAACCCATGACCTATAATTCTTTGGGATTCAAACCCATGACCTATTACTCTTTGGGTTTCAACCACATGACCTATTACTCTTCGGGATTCAAACCCATCACCTTCAGGATACCAGCACAGGTCTCTGATTCCCTGAGCTACATGTCACCCAGCAGGGTTTCCTGATCATCTTAAAAAAAAAAAACAGCAATCCAGTCATCTGCCAGGCGGCTATCCCAGCCTTCACGGATGTAGATTACATTTAGATTTACATGTGATTACACAGGATGACAGCCATTGTGACAAAACACCGTGTAATGTTTGTAATAATGCTTGTTTGTATGATTGTGTGCTTAATCGCATTAGTGCACGGGGATGCCAACAGGGTATGTGAGTAGGGAGGCGGAGTCAGTGGGGCCACATGGGCAGGGGGGGGTACGTACAGACGGGCTTGTGTGGGGGGGTCAGCTGGTAACCATTGGTCTCACACCAGCCCAAGGGGAAGATAGCCATGGACTCCACATCCACAATGCAGTCTGGGAGCGGCGCCGACAGTCCTGAAGGACACAGGGGACACAGGGTCATGACTGGGCCAGCGACACCCCCGCGGTGCCCCCCCACTGCTCACTTCCATAGAATCACACCCCAGCGACGTCTCTGCGGCTGCATATTGAGGCCTGTGTGACAGTCACTGTTCGAGTCAACCATGAGGCAAAACCGACTGTTATGTACACTAATGGTTAATGATTCTGAGGTGCTATTTAATGAATGGACCACCAACAGGTGGTGACTGCGTTTATCCTAGCGGCTGCCTGCACAGACTGATTGTTTCACCCACTGTGATGAAGCCTGTCTGATAAAATCAGCTCACGCAAAAACAAAACGAAATTAACTCAAGAAAAAAAAAATTAACTCGGGCACTGATACTGTAGTGACGCACTCAGGGAGATTTCAATCCAAAAGATAATATCCAAAAATTCCCCATGGAGATTAATTAAAAAGGCAAAAAGTGAAATTGTTATAATCGTATGATTGCTCTACAGCTATCATGCCATCATTATGCATTTAATGTTGTTTTTTTTTTTGTCAAGCATAACTTTAGATACATGAATACGCCTCCATTGGTGAGAGAATGTTTGAAGCCTTCATTAATGTCTGTATTATTGCATTTTTTTTTTTTACCTAAAACATGATTTGATTTTATAAATTCTAAATTAATTAAATGCATAGAACACAAATTGCAGGCATTTAAAAGTGTTAATTTGTTGGTATAAAGCACATGAACAAGCAGGATAATCAGCTCTAGTAAGGGGGTAATTCAAATCAGGTGTTCCAGTCCATTAGATGGCGATTGGGTGTGAGTGTGATTGGCCCTTTGTTATAAAGGGTACAAACAGTGACTATGAAGCAGTACTGCCTGCTCTCTAAATACAGCTTGGAATTCACTTCTGGCCCTCAAAGCGGTTTTGATGGTAATAACGCTGGAACCATCTACAAAACCATTTCTATGGTCATCATGACTGCACAGATAGCTTAGAAGTGATAAAATGGCTTGCACATAATGAGTGAACAATACTTCTGGATGATATTAGGAACTTCTACTGAGAAATCTCAGGGTGTCCACCATTAAAATGATTTTTAACTGTTTAATGAATTAGATTACATTGCCAGTCGGACTCCGCTGCGTCTTCTACTGTCATGGACAGGACAGAGATTCGGTGGATTCTGCCGGGGAGGCAGGTTTCCGGGCCGTGTGAAAACAGGGATGGGGTGTCGGACTGAGGGAGGTGGACCTGCACCCCCTTACGATCCAATCCAGCTACACGACAGCGCTGCACTGATTCTGTGTTCAGCGCTAACCTCTTTGAAATCTCTCAGCCAGCAGTTAAAAAAAAAAAGACATGGAGACGTTGTAGGTGATGAAGCAGTGATTTGTCGCTCATCCTATAATGCATCCCGGGTTGTGGCAGGACAGAGTTTGATTTCTATTGGACAATCTATCCAGTTAAAACTGCTAAAGCTTGTTAGCATTAGGGAATGGTGGCGATTTTCATGTGATTACACATCATGAAGGTTTTACAGAGGGGTTGCCAGTTGTCGCGTATCTGGCGTGACACGCACGCTTTCAGACTCACACTCCTGCAAGAAAACTTACGGGAAATCTACAGTAATCAATTACAAACCTAAAATTAGCTACATCGAAAGTGCTGGGGTAGTTTGAAAACCCTACAGACTATTTGCAATGTTAATAAAACTCTTAGATACATGCAAATGCGTGTGCATTCGTGCATTCTCGAATAAAAAATCTCACGCCTGCCAGCTGACCAAAGTAGGCAACCCTGTTTATAGTCTTTACCTTTATTCTAAACATAGGCTTTCGGGTAGGGCGTTACTTGTTTCAGGTCTGTATTGCGATTTTGTTTTTTGGTGGAGCTTAACTTAGCTTGCCTTTTTGACATTGAGCAGAATCTCGCCTCTTTGAAAATGCCTTCCATTCTCAGACCATCGTCTCCCCTGATTTCGCTCCTACATCTGGTTCGCTCGTTCTCATAGCGCTGTGGATTCCAGACTTGGCCCCTGTCCAGGCAAATCTTAACGCTGCACCTTACTATGAGTGAGCAGGTCATGGAAGACAACCTAAAATATCAATGAGCTGAAGCAGTGCTTTTCGTGCCAAAACACCCCCAGGCTCATAAATGGGATTAATGAACAGGTACAGGAAGACGCTGATGTTATATGTGTTATGTGATCAGTCATTAACTGGTGCCAGATTGGGTGGCCAGTTACCTCATAAAATGTTTTGAATGTTTAATTAATTATTAGGGCTTAGATGAGAGGCCAATTTAGGTCAAAACAAGGCAGGAAAAAAAACAGAAAGGGTTTTGTTCTCTTGCACTTCAGTGGGATGGATGGATAGATGGACTTCAGTGTAATAGATAACTCAGAAACTTAGGTATCCAGGATAAGTGGTACTAACCAGGATAAGTGGTCAGAGGATGGATGGATGGATAGAAATGTAGTTAATGTATCATTTTTTGTTCTGTAGTTAAAAGCTAGAGTATATATACACAAACCATGAAATCAAACTGTAATTTCATGGACCATTATGTAAAAGTAGACGGCATAGATATGGTGTTTGTATTACTTATGCAATATTTACTGTTGTGGATTGTGTGTTTTCTAGGAAGACAATTTGTCATTTATGTATAAGGCTTTCCAATCACACCAACAAATTACAATTTAAGCATGTAAATATTCTTTCGTGAGATCTTACACTAGCTAATGACCTCCTTAGGGGTTTGCACCGTGGAAACGCCATTAAGGACTGAATCGGTTCGAGTTGTACGTATCTGTATTAATAAGACGCCAGCTAACGAAAGGCTGTAGTATTATGGGCTGTCCTAATGCAGCTATCCCTCAGCAGTGTTAGCCCCATAAATACACAGAATGAAACTTCATAAACCACAGTCTCTTCCCCTTATAAAATGCATCATCACATGCAAAAATAAAAATTAACAGGGAGGAGATTTTAGGTGCTTTTACCAGGCGATTAAATCGCTCCTGTGACACCGAGCCCATTAAACAGAGAGGAGATGCTGAAGCCTTGTCAGCACATACCCATTCTGCAGTTCCAGTGGAAGGTACAGCTTGCCAAGTCCTTACTTGTCCAATGACACAAAAAATGAATTCAGATATTAATTTCTTCTTTTTTTGCACCGGGAAACCCTATCCAATACTGCTCGAATGAGAACTGTGCAATATTATGAGGAAATTTCAAAGCTACTTTTTAAGAGCCCTCTGGAAGTTCTACCAACAGAGCACTACTGGTCCCCAGGAACCCAACCCAGGACGACAGGCGTTCTGTGGCACGGAAATGTTATGGTGTCCGTGCTTCCTGGTGGACTGTGTCCACGACCATCCGACGGCCGCCAAGCCAGACACCACACCCCCCCCCCCACCCAACTTCCTACTGAACCCTTTATTCTCGCAGCTGAGGTTACGCTCATCCTCTATAAACATCCTCCTTTAGTATGATTTGCAGAAAGCCGAGCCTCCAAAGTGCGGGCTTTTATTTTGAAACAGAGCACACCAAACAGCCTTTGGTGCTTTTAATTTGTTCTCATTGCATCGAGGGGGTGTTTGTAAGTGGGGCAGCCAGGATCCTGTGAGGTGAGACCCATCACTTTTCTGTGGAACAGCTCTGAAAGTGGTGACAGTAAAACTCATTCTGAGACTAGAACTGAAACCAGTGATTCCCCCCCTCCCCCCATGGCAAACCTGGTTTTCTACATTCCTTCTGCTCAGAACAAACGGAAAATCACATCTTTCATCTGGCACATATCTTTCTGAAGCAATTGTAATTTTTACAGGAAAGCCTGTTTTTTTTACACTAATTATAAACCAGAACAGATGCCTACAATTCCATTTGGATTCAATGGCTGTGTATTACATTCACGTTTCCTTCACTTCCTGTAGTCTAAAAATATTTTTTCCTTTCAAAATTCAGCAGTAGCACGTGTTCAGAAAAAAAATCCTGACACTCTTTTGCTCACAGTGTATATAAATCCACAATAATCTGGGCTTATTTACAAAATGGTAACATTTCCCAGCAAAGTCTGTTTTGAAACAGTTAACTTTTATAAGTTAGAAAAATGAGTCTAACCAACTAAGGAAATAATGGCCAGTTTGGGAAGTTTGAGGACTTTTAACAAATTTTTGTTTTGTGCTGGCAGGTACAGACCAGGAGAAATCAAAGAAAAGCAATTTGATAAAGAATGTGGTGCATCTTCTACTCTAAAATGTACTTTCTGGATAAGGAGTTACAGAGGAGTCAGAGTGACCCAGACGGTGTGGTCTCAGATGGGACCGACGCATGCAGCCAATAGGATCAGGGAAAACTTGGTCCACGGTCACTAAGTGAGAGGCGTAACCACGGCAGTCGATGATGTCACTGGACGCCAGACTCACCCTCGAATCGGAGCCACAGGAGCCGGCCAGTCACGTGGGTGATGGAGGCCACGCAGATCTGAGAAGGCTTCAGGGGGTTCACAGCTTCCAGCCACATGCCCTTAGAGAAGCCTCTGGGCCTAGCCTGATGTGGAGATACGGCCATTATGCCGGGGACAGCAGGTGACATGCTACTCAACAAATACCAGGGCTCTGGAACCATCTGTACTGGGGCTGTTACTTTCTTAACCAGTGTTTCCCAACCCGGTCCTTGGGGACCATCAGATAATCTGTGCTTTTGCTCCCGGGAGCTAGAAGGGAGCAAAAATGTGGACTGTGGGCAGAACACTGCCTTAAACAAGTGGAATAAGATGCCATAAACTATAAAACTGCAAGCTGCACACTGGAAGTTCTCAACTGACATAATAATCCGCTCCACCAACCCTGAAGGAAAGTCAAATTCAAGGCACCTTATAAGAAAAACCACACAAGCCAAAAATATACTAGTGATATGTACTAAGGAATTCATAATAAGTTTAATTACTGTATTTTCAGTGTGGATTTATTAGAGACATGTCCTCTCATTGTATTAGCACTTCCAAAACTCTGCGTATCTCTGCATATCTTGGACATTTTTTGCGTAAATCTAGGTTTATGTAATTCGATTTTATGTTAGCTCGAGCGCTGCCTATACATTGTCTTGGTTTAAACCAGCGTCCCCAGCAACAGCGGATCCTTTAACAATGACCGATGCAGCCTTACTACCAGGCCAAACGCAAACAAACCCTGGGAACATTCCCACAACACCGAAAGGTCGTGTGAATGGGATATGGGGCTCTTACTTCAGGAAAACAGGAGTCGGGGGCAGCCTCAGTGCCACTATGCTTCAGGTAGTCGGCCCAGTCGAAATCCTGCCCGGGGTAGCCTGGGGGCGAGCAATACAATCACAGAAACAGGCATGAAAGAGCCGCCTATCAGTCAAGGTATCCACAGAAGCATGCAGACGCGGAGCGCTTCATTTATACACGACACGGTCTGCACCACCTGCTGGATCATAGCTCTAGCATATCCAGTGCTGACCGCAAAAACCCCAGAGCACCCTACAGAATTCTCCTAATTAATCTCAGTCTTAATTAGCTCGCACTTATTCAGCTGAAAGATGCTGTTAAAAAGAATCCCCGATTCTGACAGAAAGATCTCTGCAAAAGCACCAGGTGGTTTTTGGAAGCACCTCATGAAAGATGGATAGATGTACCTCAGGAAACCAAAACAGAGAAGAAAAAAACACCCCACCCTCAGTGGAAAAAAAAAAAAAGATTTCAAAGACACTTGTTTTGGTACGAGTGGTTAACGTTATTTGCAGCTGATCTGATACTTCCTGCAAAATAATCACTGGTAAGCTGGAAGTGGCTGGAAACGCACCTCTGGGCTTTTCCAGCGAAACCCCGTTCTTAAGGCACCACTGTGTGGGCAGGATTCCTGGAGACTGGGCGTGGCATACCACAGAGAGGGGCGTGGCCTCGGCTGTGAGGTCATCCTCCGTTACCTTGAAGTAGTACTCATTGTATACCTGCATGTGAGGGAAACACACACACAGTCAAGAGGCTGTTCACACAACGGACGTGAGGAATGATGCTGAGAGATAAAACTAGACCTCTTATGCACCCAGTTTAAGTATCTAGCATGTTGCAATCATTTGGCAATAACACTGAATTCATATTTATGAATGCGATTTCCATGAATACTTGTATTCTCTTAGGGTTTTTCATATGAAAGGCTGCCGGTGACCTTTACGTGCAGAGAGGGCACTGAGGTCTACAGAAAAGGGTGGGGTGGGGAAGGACTCCATCTAGACATGGATAGTGGAAGCCTGGGGTGAACTGCTAATAGCTCCCTGAGAAGGAACCCAAAGCCAGAAAAAATTTTGAAGAAATCAGTGCAATGGATGGACAGACCCAAGACACAAATGGTCATCTTGTTGTCATAAGCAGTGACGTGAAAGGCGCAACGTCTGTCACACCACAACAAATCAAGCAGGAAATCGGAAGGACATGTAGACCGAAGCCGCCAGGAATACGTGGAGCCCAACAGGGAGGAAGTAGAGGCAAGAAGATCAGAGGTCCAGCTTCAGCCTCCCTCTAGACCACCAGGAACCTCACGATGGCTCGGACCTGGCTCTCAGATTCACACCACTGACGCCCAACCTGTTCCCTACCGCTGCCTCCAAGGCGCCACACAGGAGAGCTGAACCACACAGCGATCGACCGGCAGTCCCCAGGTCTCTGACAGGCCCAGGATGCTGCTCTACACCGTGGATAAATTCGGGTGCTCGTTTTACAAATTTAACACTGCTCGCCACCACGGCGACATTCTCGGTGCTGTTGTTCTGCTACAGACTGCCGATCGTAAATAACAAATGGTGCGACCCAGATGCGCATCGCCTGGCATATGACAGAGCCCGACCCACTGGCTCTGTTAGGCGCTGGAGAGATTTCCTCAGCTGCAGAAGCGAGACCCTGCCCCCAACACTGTCAGTATGGGCTGCCTGTCCTCTTCAGTTGTGAAATCTTCCTCAAATATTGCATCCGCAAAACCTCCCTATCCATAATAGAATGTTCTGCAAGGTCTGAGCCAGCTCCACCACACTCTGAAACTGCTTCTTCTGCAAGGTTGTCAGGACCCTCTGCACCTTGCTGCCCCCTCCCCCC
>JAODJW010000001.1:7714511-7725445 GCA_026777045.1 Hyperopisus bebe | reverse complement strand
ACCATGGTCCTCTGGTAATGTCCCTAATGTAATTAACAACTTTGCCCTGCATTTAATGTGCTGTTCCTCTCGTTAGGGTACTCGTAATCACAAGCCTGCTGGTTCGAATCCCTGACCAGCAAAGTGCCACTGAGGTAACCTGAGCAAGGTATTTCTCCCCGGGTGCTGAATTAGCTGCCTCCTGGTATGTCACCATGTCACATATGGGTTAAGTGCAGAGGACACATTTTGTTGTTGTGCACTATGTGCTGTGGTGTGTCAACAATGAATTCTAATCACAAAAAAAAGACATAAACACAGTTGGTGTGTCCCACCCCCACAGAGACACCTGGGGCTGTGATTGGGTTTAAACCTACAGGGAACATGGGGGTCTAGTCCAATGGCAGAGGGCATTGCTAAATCCCTGCCCCAAAAATGCCACACCTCCTCTGTACTACCCTGTGTTTCACACCCAACGTGGTCTGAGATGCCGGCATTTGTCCTTTTTATCCAAAGAAGAATGCCAAACCATGAAACGACACCTGAATGAACTTAAGATGTTACCAAGTTTAAGAAGCTGCACCTGAAGGCTGCATCCACTGATTGTAGGAGACCAAAGGCCAAAGTTGCTGCCAGGGGCTGTTAGGGGGGGAGGGGGGAATTACCAGAGTCTGCTGTCAACCGGCCCTAACCAAAACTCACTCCACAACAAAGTCCGCTTTGAGAAGACTCTTGTGTTTCCTCTTTCTCCTTTTATCTCTCACTCATTTCCACAGCTGTGTTGGTCTGTCAAAGAACAGATTAAGTATTTAAAGTTCCCTTTTCAGATTAGTCGACCAGCCATTTACAGTTCGACAAGCAGCAGGTGAACAAACAGGTAACGGCTATGTTATGTGGGATCTTGCACCCTTGGCTTCTTATCCACTGGCTCTTCTGTAGTGGTTCAACTGAGTGGACCTCAGCTCCCAACACTGCAGTGCTTCATCTCCCCAAACATCAGAAAGTCCAGTGAAAGATGTTTAATACCTGGGCTACAGCAAACAATACTTCACTCTTCATGTCTTCTAAACCCTTAACTCCAGGTGATTCCTATACTGAGAACTCGAGATCAGCATTGCATTCTGTAATCCCAAAGCAAACCTCCACGTTGCAGGAGCAGTTTGTAAAGGTTATACGTCCCGACACCTGCCCTGTATATTTCACTGTACTGTGATTTTGCATCTGTGAGGCAACAGCTACCAGTAAGTCACCCTGGATTAAGGCAACAGCAAATAAAATAAATAACCATTTCATTCATCCACTCAAATCCTCTACAGTCGGAATATGACAAGAGCACCAAGAAGGCAAAGTTTGTACTTGTGGTTTTGGCAAGACCAGTCTAGCTAACTTGTCTCTCAAGAACGAAGTTGGGGTGCAATGAATCATTGGACTGATCTTGTTGGGCGAGGATGCAGATGATGCATCCTTGATATTTGGTGTGAGGCAAGAACAAAATCCGAGGATTTTTACCATCCTATGTACTTCTGTTCTTGAGTATCGGAACTTGTCTTCCACAATGGAAGATGACATGAAGTGAGGTAATGTTTCTTATCCTGACCTTACTGGTGATTTTGGTCACTGAGCATTATGGGAACCAGTAACTGATCCACAGCTCCTCTGCAGCCTTAATTTTATAGTTGTATGGAAGCAATACTTTCTGCAGCTTCCCAACTGCAGAATAGAATTCGAGAGCCCTTGATAAACTTGATAATAATCCATCCAGCTACCCATCTTCTCTTTCTCTGTTCTGCTTATCCAGCTGAGAATTGCCATACAAAGACTAATATCAAAGGAAGCAACACTTTAAGCTCAAATTTGAATGGTCCTGCGTAGAAAGGAATGTTCAGTTTTCACAAAACAGTAGCCAGACAAGGGAAGCAATCTGAACTAATTTCTGTGTAGTTTCTTCAAGTGATTTTGAAGGCATGCATGTTTAACACTAATGACCTCTGCAGTCTCAATGTAGAGCTGGTCCATTAGAGGACATTCATTTAAAGGTTTGTGTTGAGTGGACATTGCATCCAGGATTGAGAGCAGATTATCCCAAAAAGGGCAAACCGACTGAAATCCGTCAGTTCGCCTAACTAATCAGCTTTACAAGACATCTAATGATCTTGGCCCAGAGCACCTGGTACCAAATCTGGTGCCCTTTGTATCAACGGTCTAGGAAAAGAAATCAGTTAAAAAATTTTGGAAATTTATGATGGCAGGAAAATTAGTAAAGTGGAAAAAAGGACTTGAATGATTTGTGCCTTGAATGAATATTCTGAAGCTTCTTAAGACACACATTACACCAAAGTGCATCTGTCCAGGCCATGTGAGTTATGGGCAAAATATTTGACAGCAAAACACTCCCAAGGTGTGCGAGTCTGATGACATGTCTGGGCAATGATTACAGCTACACATCCATTAATACCAAAAAAGCAACAATACTAATACATGCATCAAGATCAAACTTCTTTAGTGGCAGAAAATCACACACACAACAAATTGAAGCAAAAAGGCCAAAAATGACTATACTGAAACTATACTGAAATTATAAACAACAACAGTATTTGACATAAGGCCCAGTGTAAATATGCACTGGGTGCACACAGCATAAACATGTACAGTGTCGTGGAAACTGCGGCTTCACACGATCTCTGCTGCTCTGACTAAGGACTCTTAAAGGGGCCCCTCTGTTGCAGAGAATTCTCTTCTGTTTATCTCTCTCTCTCACTCCCTCTGTCTCTACTTCCCGTCTTCAAATCGGTTCAAGTGCTGTATTGTCATGCTAAATTCACATCCACATAATCAAGGCGAGCGCAACAGCGTCAATGGCGCCCATAACGGCAACGCAAAAAAAAAAAAAAAACATAGCTAATGGCGCATAGCGCTCAAAGAAAGTGCTTCTTTATTAACCTCCCTTCCTACACTTCTCCCTCATCTTCATTCTCTCTCTCCTGCCCTCTCCGCTGAAAATCCCGCCGTGTATGCCGTGCGTTCAGCAGATAGAATATAAATCAGTGCCCAACCTTGGGGGGGGGGGGGGGGTTATGGTCTTTCTCGGTGGACTCCCACGAAACAATAACCACATCGTTTATGCTCGTGGAGATGCCACTTGTTTCAGATGATGTCTCTGTGCTGAGCGGCACGCAAAGCAAACATCTATTATGCAAATATCTTATGGAAATCTTTCATGCAAACGAGTGAGAGCTGATTTCAAGGATTTATTTTTAAAGTAATCAGAGGCATTAAGGGCAGGGCTATAAAAAACAAAAACATGTCAGAAATGTTCTGTTTATTCTGATGCAACATCACCACTTTAATTACTTCACAGGCAGCCGAAGTAATTAAAAAACAAAAAACAAAAAACCATTAGTGATTTTATAAATAAGAGACGTTCCCTCAGACATTAATATGCATTAATATTAATAACGCTGACTGCAGCAGCAAACAGTCTCATGAAATGTAATATTTTGTGAGGGGGGGGGCACCTGCTTATTCTCGCCGAAAAAAAACCTGGTAACCTCACTCCCCCTCCACACACCCACGCATGGGTACATCCTAATCATTTCACAGGAGGCCAGGAAAAGCCTTCAGTGCTGCCATAGTGACTTCAGGATACTGCTGAGCCTGTCACAGTCGCCGAGGCCTTCAGAAGACCCACGAGACATCGCAGTCTCTCGTGAAAAGGCGGCTCATCCCTCCCGATCAGACGGGCGTGAGTTCGGCCGGAAGCAGCAGCTTCGGCGTAAAGCCTGACGAAGCGTCGCTGTTTCTGCAGAAAAGCCCAGCGTTGCCCTCCAGTTTGACGGAAGGGAGGCGTTGCCATTTCACACAGCAGTGCGTGGTTCTGACACGCACCCGCGCACACAAACACACGCAGTCACAAACCTGCATTCACACGTGCGAAAGCACACACATGCACCCAGAGACCTGCATTCACACATGTGCGAGCGCGCACACACACACGCACTCAGAAACCTGCATTCACACTTGTGCGAGCACAAACACACACACGCATGCACTCACAAACCTGCATTCACACATGCGTGAGCACATACACTTGCACTCCCAAAGCTGCATTCATACGTGCGCGAGCGCACACACACATACACACATGCACTCACAAACCTGCATTCACACGTTTGAGAGCGCACGCACACACACACACACACACACACACATGCACTCACATGTCCATGCGTTCATTCACACACATCTTTCTCTGTTGAGAGAATATTAACTAATTGACTAATATTAACGAAATCAATTACCCTAAATCAAAAACCACCAAAACTCAAAAAGCAATTAAAAAAATTCATGACTAACTATAACTTTCCACCATTTTGTTCATTCGTTGTTTTTTTTCCCCATCCCTGCCCTGGCATTTCCACCCAGAACAGGGATGCCCCTTTTCAGAATTTTCCAGTCTTTACTGGAACATATTCTAACATGCAGTCCTCATAAGGAGAGAGACACAAAACCACATAAACACACTACCACACCGAGGCACAAACACAAACACCCGCATGCAGCCGTGTCATTAACAGAGCTGTACTTGCATAAGACCCGTATGTGAGAGACAGCAAACAACGACCGGTTGGAAACAAAGGAGTTTGCAAATGACCTTCATTGTCATCCTCGTCCTCAGAGAAGCCCGAAGTCATTTGTGTAGCAAAGCATGCGGGCAACTTTGTCTGAGTTTTTCTGTCTTCAGGAGGGTGTGGTCAATGACATGGCCATGGGGGGGTGGCACATGGCAACCACACAACACTCAGAAGCAGAGTTTAACCCAATCACACCAGTACCCAACTGCAAGGATCATAACTGGAATTGGTAAGGGGATAACATCACTGCGAGGACCAGTGCTACAGGCAGAAAGTGGATCACCTTACTGTAAGGATCAGCACCACAAACAGGGTGTGGATCACCTCACTGTACAGATCAGCACTGCAAACAGGAAGTGGATTACCTCGGCTAGAAGTGTCTCCATTCAGCTAAAGAGGCACAGAAAAAATAACAAATCTTTTCAGAATGCAGCAGCATACGTCAGAAGAGGAGCTGCTCTTGTTCTGGGGATTCGTTCATACTGTCGAATTCACCCTCCGCTTCCCTGCACTGGAGCCTGGGAGATTCCAGCAACGTCAGACTGAGCGCACACGTACACAAGCGCACGGCACATTAACACAGAATTAAGATAGAGGCACGATTGCTGGATACTTCACACTTCTTGTTTTTTCACAGGCTAATCTATTCTTCTGCCGAAGAGGAAATGTGCTTTGTTTCATTTCATTGCGTGAAAGTTACCTCTGCTTTGGCATTACGATGGGCTCACACACACACACACACACACACACACACAAACTTTCTGACTGGGAGAGCTGGGGATCTGGCTGCCAGGTACAAAATGAATCAGAAAATATTAAATAATGAACAATGCTCACTGAACAGTCACAACAGGCCTGCTGGCTCCACCATTTCCAACTTACTTAATTTATTTCGCAGTATATAAATATATTCGAAGGAGGCAAATCCCCAAACACTTTATTTTGTGCAGAAACATGAACGTCAGTCTTAACGAATTGTTGCATCCTTATCTGCCGTAAGCCGATTACTTCACACTCATTTATGAATCCTTAAAGAGGCAAATTTCTCAAACGGCGACGTTTACAAGGTCTATGCTGAGAAGATAGAAGCGATTTTTCATCCAAAGTCATGAGATTCAAAGAGAAAACACCCTAGAGTTCTGCTGCTTGTACTCTAAGGAGCATAAATATCCTTAAACAGAGCATGACATCATCATGAGAAGGGGGTGTGGCATGGCGTCTGTAAGGGAGTGTCAGGTGACTGGGGCTGGCCATGCTGATTGGCTGTACCCGTTCTACATGCAGAAATGCAGTCCATGCAGGTGGGTCTGCAGGTCAGAGAGGCTTACAGTGATCCTACAGGACCCACCATCCAACAGCAGGGCCTTGTGCAGTCAGTCGGATTTCCATGGGAGGGTACAGTGAATGCTGGGAGGGACTTTTTCTGCTCAAGATGTTTTCCTGACTCGTTAATGCTAGTAGCACTAGCCATTTCCAGTGAGTCAGGGCACAAACTCTCCACTCATCTATGACAGAAGCAGCAGGTGTCATTTAGCTAAACCTCAGACTAACCTTCACCTCACAAGGACAGGTATTAAAATGAATTAGCATGAAGACCCACATGCCCACCTCCCCGCACAGGGCACACTGTGCCCCAATCGTGGCCCTGACACCTTAAACTCATTCTCACACATCACAAGAAAGACTCAGCGGGTCTCAGTGGCGAACAGAATCTGCTGAAAGAACGCCTACGCAACACAACAAACGACAACGAAAAGCCATCATCTGCTCTTGACCGGTGAGAGCTCACAGGAACTGGTTAGCCACAGTGCTAACAGTGACGCTCATGCACGGACTCTTATCAGCAACGGCAAGCATGACGGCTCCGAGTCCAGAAGACAAAAAACAAAAGATCACACAAAGAGACAGCCAGACACAGGAGAGACATGCAACATGGGGATGAAAGGGGTCGCGGCCTTCAAACTACAGCTGAGAGCACAGAGCCCAAGATAAGTCACCAAGCATGCACTGTGTGGTGACGGCAGGCAGTGGAAGCAGCGGCAGCAGGCAGAGCTAGAGGCCACAGCGAGCCCTGCTTACCTTTTCTTAGGTAAACGTTATCTGAGAAAGAGAGAGAAATAGAGACAAAATGTAACACAACCAGCAGGGATGGTTACCGCCATGACAATGGTGACCGCCGCAGTGAGATAGTGTTCCTGCCACACTATCAGGATGCGAGACAAACTCCCCCTGTCCCCTCTACCCTCGTAAATGGGGGAGCAAAGAATTTGCAGGATTCAGTACTGAAAATGTCCCGATTTGCAAACCACGTCACACCACGTGACGCCGGAATGGTCGGGAGGTGAAATTGAAATTAGATCTCGAAAGTGAAAGTGAAATTCATCTTTTAACCTACGTATATAAATATAAAATCTCTGCTGGCATCCGTTCAGCCGGCTAGCTGCCGTAAGCCTGTAGCACGTGGCATCAAAGTTTTTCGGAGTTAGCGACATCTGGCTAATGCTAAATTTAATGCAGGCAGGGATGCAGGCAGAATGAGGACACTCACGCCCGTACAGGGACACGAGCACACAACTCCAATTAGCACCCATCACCCACAAGTGTAGCCTTATTAGTGATTTTTGTTTGGTTTGAAAATAAGTGATGTGAGCAAAATCTGAAAAATCTGAATAGCGCTAACATGACTGTTGATGCGAATCGCTCACGCGTGCTCCTTGCTGCCTCTCTGGCGGTCCTCACCTCCAGGTGCATATGCAGGGGAGGGGCCACAGGGGAGGAGCCACAGGGGAGGGGCCACAGGTGCACTGCCTAATCACTCACTGATTCAAACCGTATCATTGGCTAATAATATAGTTAGCCTCTCTGTATGAATTTTGGCCCCTCTTATGCCCTCCCTAGAATCACCCCTGTTGTAACAAACAAGTACCAGTGAAGATGCTGGACAAGGAATGTGATGCCAACATCCCTCTGTCCCCTGGCAACCCGGCCTGTGCATCTATAACTCTCACGAATCGATGCGGAGAACCATTCTTCAACCAGGATCGGGTTACTTAAGAACCTCAGATTGGCGTCAGTTGCGATTGCAGCCTTTGACAGTTATTTTTAATTCCAGCCAATGATCGACTGCACTTCCTTAAACTAAGATTAGAGGTAGGGCTTCCTTCCCCTTACCCTGGGGAGGGTGGTGCGGTGAGGAAGACCGTGGCGGGGGGGCATACACTCACCTTCCGGGGGCATCAGCACCTTGTGGTTCTGGGCGCACCAGCCCACAGGGTGCAGGTCCGCCGTCATGACGTCACACCAGAAGTCGGCCTTGCGCTCGTCGCCATAGCCGCAGAAACGTAGCAGCAGCAGCTGGCCGCACGTGGTGATGATGGTCGCCACCCAGTAAGTGTCCGGATTGCCCTTATTGGCCACCTCCAGCTTCATCCCGGGCTGGAAACTACTCTGCAGGCTGATCTCCACCTGCGGGAACCAATCGGAGAGCAGCATGTCACAGAGAGGGAGACACCCTACTGGCTGTCACCAGGGCAACACCAACAAGGTTCAAATTAGAGCGAAGATGACACCTTGACAACAGCCAAAACACTGAAAAGTCCACTTCACAGCTTCATAAATAGGTATGCACCTGAACAGGTGGGTGTCAGGCACCCAGGCTAGCGAGGTCATCAAACTTCCAGGTGGGGGTTCTGCTTCATTTACTTACTATTTAAAGATCTTATGTTTAACCAAGACCAGCAGGAAAGGGCATGTGTGAGAGCCCCTATCAGGGGGGTGAAGGTATAAAGGTCACCTTGGTTACAGGGATTTATAGTATGGATACCTAACAGTAGGGGGCAGGCATTGGGACACCTGGACAGATTGCAGGTGACCAACACAGTGGCCAAGGAGAGTTTCTGAACCATGCCACCAGCGTGTACTCTGAAGGTGCCGCTGAGAAGATCTGCGTGGGCCCTACAGCTTCAACCAAGCAGTCACAAATCCAAAACCTGGCCGTGACTGTTGTTTTACAACAACTGGACCGCAACCAAAAAGTAACCAAATCCAAGGGCACCTTTCAGGTGCCGTACTATTGGTACTTCAAGGCGTCAGATTTCCACTGGTATAAAAACTGGTACCGGCACTGAATGACATCACAACGAAGGGCAGGTATTTTGTACTGAATTTGAAAAATAGCTGCAGTATATTATAGAGCTTGGTGCAACGTTAATACCAACATTGCATGTTACGCATGTGAAATTCTTACATCGCTAATACGATAGATTAAAATCAGGCTTCTTACCTTCATACAGTACAGACATTGAAATGCAGGGAGTTTAAGATACACTAAAACATTGTCACAGGGAAGAAACTTAGCTAGCTCTGCAATTTTAATAATTTTTCCTTTTTAAAGTATGCATGCGTTCTCTGAGACAATCATAATCATTTTCATCCTTGCTGTTTAAATCCCTCTAGATGGGTTTGTGAGAAACTTCTTTTTGCTTTAAAAATATCCCAATATTTATCAAAGTGAAATTACTTCACTATACTTGGAAATGTTCCAATACCATGCTGCCCTAGCATATTACATAAAAAACTTTTTAAATTTCCGGTCATGCCAATACTGATATTGTTCTACCTGTTCTTACCGACCAGATCGCAATTAATCTTTTTTTTAAAAAAACGTTTTTCAAGACAGCGGTTGCATTGTGTTGTGTGGCAGGCTATTGGCATAACTAATCAGCAAAAAAACCATTGCCAATCTCACCCCAAAGTACCAAAAAAGTACCCCTGCTGGTTTGGTTCTTTGGGTGCTGGAACTTTTGGTACTGGTACTGGGTCGGAAGTCAATGGAAAAGGGAAAGTACTGAAAGTAGTGGGCCAAAAGTATGGTACCATGGTAGTATACATGGAAAAGTATGGAAAAGCTCCCCAAATGGATTTAAGGTAGCAAATTTTTGTAGCATTTTCAATGAAGACCTTTGGGATTTTTTTCCCCGAAGCCATGAAAAAGCCGACCGAAAATTCCC
Organism: Hyperopisus bebe; assembly: GCA_026777045.1. Lineage (NCBI taxonomy): Eukaryota > Metazoa > Chordata > Actinopteri > Osteoglossiformes > Mormyridae > Hyperopisus > Hyperopisus bebe. The sequence goes on along the minus strand of JAODJW010000001.1, from coordinate 7,715,826 downwards.
AGAATCCTTGACACATCACCGTAAGACGGAGTGTCATGAATCCCTTATGATTCCCAACATATTAAATCAATCACATAAAACAGGTATGAGGCACATTGTACAAAATCACCATGAGCTTTAAGGCATATACACCTGGACCTTACAGCCAGGATTATCGAACTCTGCTCATCGTTCGCTCTTTAAGGTGATTTTCCTGCTGTAATGGACCTTACCCTTAGAAAAGCTGGCTGATTAAACCCTGATCATGGTTCACTCTTATAGGTGATTAGCCCTGTCACTCACCAGCTTCCGCTCAAATGATGCCCGTTTAGCACATTCGTGTTCTCCATTTATCCTCAGTCAGTCCGTGTATCAGCACGTAGAGAGCTGACATTAAGGGCCCGGCATACAAACTGGCCTTAACACTAGTGGTCTCTAATGCAGCTGTGCCTTAACACTGCGTCCCCCGATTACAGCAGCCTTGACTTCAAGGAGCTGCACTGCACTAATCTATGTATGCATGTTTTTAAGATCAAAAGGATCATTGCAGTGCTGCCCTCCTGGCTCAACTGCAGTAAAACTTGTGCTAATATACGTCTCCTTACATAACAATGCTCCTAAAGGTGTAAGAAGCTTTGGCTACATTACAAATTATACACAGTTATAATGTGAGCTGAAGATCCTGTCCGCCATTCTAGAGGAGCATCTGGCCTATACTGATATTCTCAGGATTCTTCCGGAGTCTTCCAGGATGGTGACTGTGCCTTAGAGGAGCCGCTGCTCTGCCCAGATTCAGGGGCACAGCAGATGTAGGAAGGTCAAGGAGCTGAAGACCACTGTGGCCTCAGTGTCCACCTCTGTGGTCACATGTCCACAGAGCGGGACGTCACAGACACACTGGACGCTGGTCTGACGAGGCCTGCCTGTAGCTTTCCATTAAGATGCGTGACTAACACTTCCTGTCCTGATATGACTTACGCTGGATTTAGAATCACTCGAGTAAAAGTACAAAATGAAGAAAACTGAACTGCAGCCCATGAAATCAAAATGTTACAGCTTACTATGTTTTTAGTACAAACTGGCAATACAGCACATTCTAAAATTATAAACCAACTTAACCAATCAAACCAAGAGCAGTGAACCCAACGCTAAACTCTTATAAAGTGTGACGTGTAAATTCAAGTAAACCACCACGAACACAAAAGCCTAATGTAAACCATAAAACCGACATTAAACAGCACAAAACCCTTAAGTAAACCCGACAGCAAACATTCTACTAAACCCTACAATAAAAGCAACATTAAACAAAGCACATAGCCCTTTAGTAAACATTGTA
>JAODJW010000001.1:7697055-7711971 GCA_026777045.1 Hyperopisus bebe | reverse complement strand
CTATCCCCGTCACTTAACCGCATCATTTTATACAATACGGTACATATAACCAATTAGCATGAATTATGTATTGTGAATATATTGTGTGTTAGGGTTGAACATTGTGATTTTGGAAGTTTATGTAATATTTAGCATTTGACAATGTATTATACAGTACGCCCGATTAGAACGTATTATCCACCATCGGTGTTTTGCTGGTGTTGTTAGTTCTGCCAGCGCGGACAAAGCAGAGCCGACAAATCGCTTCTGCTCAATATCGTCTCTCTGGAATACAAAATATATAATCAGCAAAAGGCAAATGCCTTTTTGTGACCAGTTTTTGTTCGCTCTTCTCCTCTTCATTTATTTTAGCTTTAATTTCTCACAAGCACCCCACCAGATCGACGAGTGAGTCCAACAGCAAGGATGAGAATGATGACGATTGTTTCAGAGAGAGCACGCAGATCTCATGCAAAAACAGTACTGGTCAACTTCAGACTCTTTTTTTAACATACACTAGATAATTCTGAAAAGGAATGATCATTAAAATTGCAAAGATTGCCAAGTCTGGTTTCCTCTGACTGAGTCAAAATATTTTAGTGCAACTTATTGACAGTTCGAACCTAGCAGACTATTGCATCCTTGCGATGCGACAATTGCATGCGCATGAAATGACGTGTTGATTTTAACATTACACATCGTGCAAGCCTATCAGGGCAGCACAGTCTTGCAATGTATACCATATTATATTAATTTTATCTTATACCTTTATCTATTATAATATTATAAACGATTACTTGATAAACTGTCAAATCAATCAGTAGATTACACAATTAGTCATATAATCGGTAGTGATATCCTTAATTCTAACCTCCTGTTGACCCCAGCCAATGATGTTGAAGTACTGTTACTACTAACAGATCCCAGCCAATGGCAAATCACTGCTGTCTGTAAATCAGAAGTTTAGACCTCTCCTGTTTCTAAGACCAACTCTACATGGTAACTGAATAACTGCGACCCCAGCAGTTTTGTCTCTGCAATCGGTTGCCAGCCTGAGCTAGGCAACAGCAGGAAACTGGCTGCACTAAAATAAAAGACGCAAATGCTGTACAAGGCACAGGAGGTGCCAGAGCGGCCCAGCAGAACATTAGCCGTTACTCATCATTGTTGATTGGTCAACAGTGACTCAAATGCCACTTCATCCTCAGCCCCCCCGCCCAGAGTTCACTGCAGAGTTTGCAGTGTTTCAGGTCCTTGCACAGGGCTCTACGCTCACATCCCGGTCCAAGTCCCAATTGACGGGCAACACATTCCTCCATATCTGGACAGTGACGCGATCAGGTACCTCGTCCCCCAGGGGGCGCTGTTGCAAGTTGCCAAACCCAAAGTCGGCCACAACAGTAGCGGTATCATGAACGGCAACCGGCAACACCGCCCCCTGGAGGATGAGGCGGGAGCACTGCACTAGCGAAGCACAAAGGCAGGCTCATGCAGGACAGTGCTCCAGGCGCTGCTTCACTGCGGGAATTCGGAGTCTCATCTTATGTCAATCAAGTTAATTAAATGACTAAAGAGAATTTATTCATGGACTTCTTGGTAAAAAGTGACACACAGTACGTGTTTCGTTCCCTGTTTCGCTATGAGTTTTACGCTAGTGTAATTTCCTCTGCTCTGCGCCAATATCTGACTTTTGGCTGTCTGTGCGCCTGTGTGTATGTGTGTGTGCATGTGCAGTTGAGATGAAACGAAAAATCTTTTTCTATAAATGCATGCAAACTTCAGTCCCTTTCCACAAAGACATGCACACACCAATACAGCGGTAACACAGTCCCTCCTCACCTGAGTGGAGCTGTTCTCCCTTCCCATTGGCCGGGCTCTGCGACTTTCCCGGCAATACCAGCGGCGCCGATTCCCGGACATCCGCCACAAAGGATGACATCCTGCCCACTCTCCGCCGTCTGTCCGTGCTTCAGAGCATGGCCTCCTGTCCTCTCACCTAAAAACAGTTCATTTCCACTTTAGTTTAATACTTTGCATGTTTGCTTTTGGTTTTTTCCACCAAAAAAAAAAAAATCAAATAAACGTGTGATTTCATAACAAAAGGGACTATTTTTTTCAACGAACTTCCTTTGTCATCATCGACCCAAGACCTTCCACACTTTCAGAGACGTTTACCCAAATGTCATGTCCAGGAAGCAGACTCAAATGGCTTCAGCTTCCACAATCATGAAGACATTTTTTCTTCTAAGAATTATACCGTCCGTAAAGGATTATGTAAATATGGCACTGTATTAAATAAAACAGAACATTACAGAATGGACAAACATTATTGATATATTCTAGGAAAGGTTCTTTTTAAGAGGCAAAACATTCACATTGTTGACCAAAAACCTCAAAAATCTGTCAACAGCATATCTGTGTTTTTTTTTAGACAGATTCTGTTTTCAGACTGTGTCATCAGTCATTGATATGAAATTAATGTTTAAACTACCGAAAATTAGAAAGTGCCACAATAAGCCGAAATAAATTACTTTAATCAGGACATATTTAATATGAAATGTAATTGCTTTCATCAGCCATCATTGCTGCTGCCCAGACAGCTGCTTGCCAATTATCAGAAACTGTAAGGATTCCCAGAAGGAGCTACTGTCTAAACTGCAGAGTTACATGGAGGAAGAGTCTGTTGTTTTAATCAGTCCACAACAGGTATATACACTAAATGCCAGCAATAAATACCAAGCAGAATAAGCACAAAATAACCAATCATTCCAGACTGACTGATACAGCCACATACAATAGTGCGACTTGTCATTCAAGTTGGAAACGGTATAAAGAGTAAGGCAGTTTAAATGCAGAGATCTTCACTGAACACACCCAGAAAGTAAACAATGCCTCCAGAGAAGACTCCCTTTTCCCCAGAACTCAAACACACACACTTCATTCCACACAGCCTTTATTGCATCATTATAGTCCGAAATGAGCACCACTGAGTAAATCCTCATTTTCTCGTTATCTGATATCAGGGTCTCCGTCGTTCTTCGCCTCATAGATTCCGGCATGGGAATCTTCCTGGTGTTCCCTGTTCAGCTTCCTGATCTGTCCTCTCCTACGCTTCAGCTCCTCCGAGCCTTGCGGGGAATTAAGAGATTAATATCATTCTTATTTCAGTTCTTCCGTCAAACTTTCGCCAGGCGTCAGCGCTTCTCCCACCCTGCCCTCCGCTGCCGTGTCCTGGGTCCAGCGCCAGCTTTCTCTTCAAACCCTTTTGCTTCAGATTCTTCAGTCACACCAAAGTGGATTGGATTAATTACTTCCTTCCCAAAATACCTTAAATCCCCATCCTTCCTACTAGACAGCTAGGTACAGTGAACCACAGCCCAGCACCAGTGCCGCTGATGATTACATCTGACACGTTACGTTTTCATAGTGCTGGGAAACTCACATGTAAACAGATGTTGACTGACCCACTGCAGCAATAGCCCTTCTTAATGAACAGCGAACGGTGCTGCTTGTTCTGATTCAACATCCCTGATATAGCAGCCAGGCAAGCTCTCGGCCTCCGGTTAGAATCATTCTGACCCTTCAGCTCCTCCGCCTTGGATCCGGAGCAGTTTAAAGGTCAGTGTCCCAGGACAGTTCTGGTATGGTGGGATCTGGGGGCTTGAGCTGCACGGGGGGGGGGGGGGAGGGGGGTTACCCATCCACCATGCGGCACCTGCCGGGTCCCTGAGCTGGGACAAGAGGCTGACACCCCCCACGCTCACCGGCTATGTAGAGCAGTTAGCTTATAAAGCACAGCCCAGTGGCTCTGCATGCCCATATTCTCTGCAGGGGACACAGGCCACAATAAATAAGAGACGGTGCTCAAAAAATCTACATGGGGGGGGGGGGAAGGTGTAGTCTTAGTCACTCCTACTACATGACAGACATATCAGATGACCATTTACATTTTCCACACTTCATTTGCATATATGCTGCTCTCGATGCATTTACTCACTATGTTTTTACCATGCTGAGTGCTAATACCTTCATGTCTTCTCCATATTTATTGCCATTACTTGCAGTTTGGCATGAACACAGTTCAGGAGAGCAAGCGGCAACTTCATTAGACAATTTCAAATCAAATGTCAAGAATTAAAACTAATTCGTAATTGTTATATCATGTTTTCAGTGACGCCCCCCTAGGAGAGAAGTAGTATTTACGTGGAATTTGCTAAAATGGCCCCAAAGATACAGTGCTGTCTTTGCGTTACATAAATGTTTATGTAATAACACTCATCTGCGGTTTAAATTACATAAATGTATTTCGTTACAGCAATTAATCATTCATTCCCAACGATGCTTTGTTCCACCCGTGGGTCCGATTTTAAAAAACCACCCGCATTTCGACTGGCCCGCATACGGCGTATTTTTGTATCTACAGAAGCAGAAATATCCCTCGGGATCATTTGCTTCGTTTCAAGTTGTCTGAAAGGGCCATAATAATGAAAAAGGTTAAAGTCGGTTCGAATCTTGGACGGTGAGTTGAGTGAAACGTGGACGTTTCTCTGACATAAAAGCACACTATAGCCTCCGTATGTAACAGACGTTTTACTACAGGCCAGTTACAATGCGCGCTGTCGGGCGTCGCCCGGTCTCTTCTCGCTTTATCACCTTATCTCTCGATCGCCAGTTGCCAATGTTGAGAAATCAAATGTCTGTTGCTTTCTTGCACGTCCAACTTCTAAGCTTACCCGGTAATGACTGTTAAAACATAAAAAAGATCCTTATTTTAATAACACATAATCGCAACTTAAATTAGTGTAATAGCTGCGCATTTTATGCGGTATGAATTACCGGTATTGAGAGGCCTAACTTTCGGCATGTGCTATACATAAGCTATTAATATCTGGGTCTCTGCCTCAGCGCAGTTTGAGCCACTCAAGAAAGTTTCAAGAAGATACTCCACCGATAATGTGAATAAATCGCACCCAAAACTTCCATATCGAATCCAGGTGGCATAAATGTCTGGTTGCCCATATAAAGTTATACTGTCATATAGGCCCTAAGATCAGAGGTCTTCCGTGAACACAAGCCGTAGCCAGGATTTTTAAAATACCGAGGTCAAACGTGTCAGCCCTTCCTAGGTGCCCCGTAATAGATCGCGTGTATTGGAGCTGCAGAGAAGATACTGAGGACTTGACCTTGGTGTCCTCAAGGGTGGGTACGGGCATAAGTTAACATATCAGGTCCTCCATGCAAACACTGTACCGTCATTTCAAGTCTCCATAGATATTTAATTGTCGGAGTTTCCCCTCGCTTCCTTCGATGTTACTCTTTTCATTAGGCAGTGCCAAGTCAATAATGAATCGACGCTCAGGTATTATTAATATGCAAGCTATGCACGTTTTGTTATTAATCTGTCTCATCATTTCTCCGGCATACACACAAAGGCAAACAACAACCAGGCAAGTCGGGATGCTTTTCAGCTAAGCTTAGAAAACAGCTACGCTTAGTCACTTCGGCAGGCCACCATGGACAGATACAGACTCGTTTTAAGATTAAGACTTAAGCCAAACGTTTAAAACGGTTTACTAGGGTAGCGCGCAACTGACAACGGAATGACCAGAAGGTCTAGTACAACATAGCTTACATTATTTGCCATCTCACAAGTTGTTTTGCCACCAGGGCGACAATAAGAAGATTAAGACTTCCACAAATGTCGAAGTATATGGACTATGACCTAAATGGTTTCGTGCTTTATAGCGACGTGTTGTATTTCAGCTGAACGACTATTTTAATTCCACCGATTACTATTCTGGAATAATTCACAGACAAAATTCAGATTTGCATGCAATTCTGAAACAGGATAATTCAATTAACTTAATTATAGAAATGAACCCGAAAGTCTTGCATAATAAATTCATCACCTCTTTAACGAAAAATAATAAGATCGCCGAATGAATAAGATCGAAGGCATGAACAGTAAACTGGGCAATGCGTGCATGGTATCCGGACCGGCTTGGGCTCCTCTTCGCGGGCACGGGGAGCCAAGCTTGAAGCATGCGGCACTCCGTTGATGTACTTTGCACAGTATGAAAGTATTGCAGCGGAAAAAATGGCCAAGACATCACAGCGCGTTCACTTTCTATTTAATTCAATAGAGTACCACCAGGTACAGTAAAAGAAACTTGAACCGAACCGGTAACTCTCTTGAGTTAATTTTTTCCCTATTCAAAGAATTTATTTTCAGTTTTTGCACACCTAAGCCCGCCATGTTGAAAGAGGCTTGACATTATAGACTCCCCGGGTGTTCACTGGTGCTTTTGCCCACTTAACCACTAATGCGGGGAGAGGGAAAATGTCACACCCATGTCGTATTAATTGAAAATTTGCGGGCGCAATTAAAATCGAATTCACTGTAGTCAACTTGGGCTTGCTGGCTATAAGACGCAGAAGATGGTCATTCGCGCAGAAATCGAAAGAGGTTATGTAAGTTATAGACCAAACAAAAAAAACAGGATATTCTTTCCAGGTCACAGACCTGATATTAAGCACGTTATTATTTAATCAATTAATTTCCGCGTTATATGTTTTTAGAGAACTGTGGAAATACATATAGTGGTGCAAAATGGCCAAATCGAAAGTTAAAAGCACCGTCACACGATTTGCGTCGCCATAAGCAAAAGCAGTAATTATACACTGGAAAACACTTTGTACAACTTGCCTGCTGTTCGCTACAGTATATTGCTGCTTCTAGAAAAACACCCTCGGTGCCGCTTTATGTTTTAACCAGGAAAAACCTTCGTGGGTGGATGAAATGCTGAGAAAACGACGGACATAGTTAGACGGGACAGTCAGCTACCTAAAGAAATAATCACTAGACACCTGTCTTACCGTAATGAAGTTTTTCCGCCGTTTTAATCCACGACCCCGTTTAGAGCTCGGCTGAAGACGGGGAGCGGCGTCTTTTTCAGCTGCCCAGCCGAAACCTTCTTCCAATATGGCATCCCATAACTGCGCATGTCTAAAATCTGCAGATTATTTTCCAGCCAACTCCTTCATTGACCTTTACAGCAGTTGCTAATTTTTTTTCTTAGCCAGTTATAAATTGAACGCGAAAACCTCCCACCCCCTTTTTTCTTTTCTTCCCTCTACCAATATGATTTCAGAGAAAATGCTGTTTCGGCACCAAGTTAATCGATCCACCGAAGACAGGCCTCTTGGATAGTTTAACTATTAACAAGCACGTCAATTTTTGTTTACAGTCTAGTTTTAATGAACTTGTAGTGCATGTGGTAAAGTGCTTCTGACATCGCGATGCGTATCCTCGGCATCGTGGATATGAAGAGTTCAATGAAAAAACTGAATTTTAGAGGATTAAAAACAAATAAAAATTAACTGTCCTTATTTTAACATTACATAAATAGTTGCATCGTCTGTTTTTTTTAATCTGTGGATGAATTTCTTCAATCAGTCCCCGCTTATTCATTCTGGAATGCGAAACCATTTAAAAATGTTTTGTTTTGCAGCAGAATTCCGAGTTTAATATGGAAAACAACTTTTTATTTGTATAAAATGAAACGTTTATTTATTTAATGTACATTTGTGTGAGCTATATAATTACCAAACGTCAAAAAACGACTGTACGATTATGTTAATTTTGTTTATTGTGGCATGCGTTAAATTTTAATATTAGGCTATATAAACTGCCGGCAAGGAATCAGCACTAGAATAGACAAGAGCTGCTTTTTAATAGACGTTACATTACACAGTTAGTTGCACGGTATGTTCCAAAGTCCAAAATGGCAGATCGCTCATCTCCATATTTATGGAACAACTGGGTTCCGTTCAAGCTTTTTAATGTTTAAATACAATGGGGATAAAGTATTTGATACATTAATTTCCGTACCGATGGGATTTCGCAGGGGTCGAAAATCCGGTCTATGTATATGCGCATGTTCCTACACTTTGAAAGAATTGAGAATGAACGCTAAATTAAAAACTTAGGTAACACGAATACCTGCATATAAAACAGCCATTTATGACTAGGACAGGGGACCCCTGGCGTAAGCTCGAGCACTGAAGTAAACCGACGAATTGCACGTGGGCGGTTATTAACCAAATACACACAATGCAAAAAAGGATTATTTCTGGTCATTTTTAAAGCACTTTTTTCGGCGAATACAGGGTTCATATATAATATATGCATGTTTGGTCAGTTACTGTGAGCTTGTTATTTTTATGTCTTTTAAAAATAAAACGTTTGGAAACCTTATCCAGTCCGTAATTCAACACTGACCTCTAGCGGTCATGTGCCCGCGTCAACAAACCAGCGAAGCACATTTTATGTGGGTTAAAAAAGATGACAGTTTCCAAGTTAGTTCCCCTTTATGGCGTGTATTTTAACCACGGCCTAAACAAAACAACGTTAAAATGGACAAGTAGATGGAGGGGTGGGTCGTTTTTCCAGTTATTCGTCTCAAATGTCACTAAACGGTATATTGCCGCTTTATAGCCTGCGTACCGGCGCGCGGAAGTTTTTTTGGTTATATTAATTAACGCTTTCGCTGCAGCATAATCCTCAAGTATCATTATTAGCATTTCATCTAACTGAGGAACATAGCACTCCATGTATTTTAATATGTTTATCCAGATTTCTCACCTCAAATTTTCGAATCCGAGAAGAGTCCTTATAATGAGTAACTTTATTGACCCTATTTATTCTTCCTTCCTTTCCTTTGATACATATTTTTTACAATTTGAAACCGGTGGAGAGTTTCAGAGGTGTGCAAAACACAACATAGGCCTATTTACCAAGAGCGAGATTCTGAAGACTATGTTACTCTTGGTAAATATTTACGCTGTGGTTTACATAACTTAAAAACATGCACCATATGGATCATTTAAGCAGGATGCTCGTGGTGTATTTACTTATTTCTTCAGAGTTTTGATGCCAGATAACGCGTTTCATGTGCGTGCATGTTGCATGAACTTCTCGTGGGAACATGGCGCGTCACTGCTTGATTTAGGCTACTGAAATGAAGTAGGACGGTACAAAACATTTGTTTGACCCTTATGAGTTACTGCATTGTTTTAAGTGATTGCCTCCTTTAAATGACTTTGCAGCTTTTTAACGGGCGGATAACAGATGGTTTGAAGCTTGCTGGTTGTCTGCGAAGTGGGCCTCGACCAACAACAGGGAGGGATTACCTTCGTGTGATTAAGCGGCATCTGGTGCCCGCGGCCGACGCTCGGCCGCATGATTTTAAACTAAAGCTTCGCTAATCGGTGGCAGCCGCCCGCTGCACACTAGTCCGCGCAGAAACTGTCGCAGTTTGGCTTATGCCAAGTGGACGAAGAGTCACGTTTAAATATTCCTTATCATGTTTTATGGGCCACATTATTACAAATTATTATTATTATTATTGATAATAATAATAATAATAATAATAATAATAATAATAATAATAATAATAATAATAATAATCTGAATAGTTAACACCGCCCAATGCAGACGACCGGAATGTTCTGAATTACTCACCAATATGGCTACTGACTTTAGTATAGCGTACAATGGGCGTTGCTGTACCCCTTTTACTGGGGCACCCCAGGTAGCACACATATGTTGAAATGACGTCGATTCCATATCAGACAAAAAGGTTGAAACAACGATGATCTTCAATGTTTCAGTTTATTTCATCGTTGAATCGCGGTTTTGCCACCATCAATTTTTCAATATTGAAAATCTGATCAAAAATCAATTCAGTTTCAACGTTGATAACTGAACACTGATCGTAGTTCAACGTATTTAACTATGATTCAACGTTGAAAGAATGACCTGCCCAGTACTTATGTGCTGTGCCCCAAGAAAATCTCACGTAAGGGGGGCTGTGCCCCAGTAGAGCTTTATATCTTACCAACATGTACACTTTCAGAAAAAAAAGGGTAAAAAATGTAACTTTGCTTGTCACTTGGGCTGTACCCTTGTAATTGCACATTTTCAGGTACAGAAATTGGCCCAAAGGTACAAACAGCATTAATGTTGCATCAATGGTACAGAAATGTTCCATTTCTGCACCTTAAAAGGTACAAAAACCAACAGCTAAGGGTACAACTGGCAGACCCTTGAAGGTACAGCCCCAGTGACAAGCAAAGGTACACATTTTTATCCTTTTTCTGGGAGTGTAGTTTCAATTACACTCTTGATAAACGTGGGCCAAAACCTAAAAACTGAAATCACACTACAATCAGCGTCCCCAGCACGGATAAGACGTTATAGCCGCCATGTGTAAATGGGAATATATGAGAAATGTGAACAGCGCATGTCAAAAACGGCAAAGGACATCGAAGCATCAAAAACATTCATTCATTGTGCTTGCTGTCTTCTAACTGTGTATATAGTACAGGTTCGCCAAGAAATAAAACGATTCTGGGCTAATGATTAGAAAATGTACATTTAGCATACAATATAATATATTATATATAGGCCTACTGTACTGTATTCACTTCATTTAAAATTATACTTTGTAAAATTAGTGTAGAGTTAGATTCATTGCTAATACAAAAAGATGAAGAATGTTTTTCAAGAGGATTTATCGGACCAAAGACTGTTTATGGAAGAAACTTTGAAGAAAGCAGTCTTCTGTTTACTTTCCGGGCGCTTGCCAAGACGCCTGCCCGCTACGGTGGGTCCAGCCCAGTGATTTAGGGTTTGGATTTGGCACCATCAAATCAAAGCAAACACTTCCTGTCGCCGATCTGAACTCCTTCCAAAGAATTCGATACTGTGGATTCAATATTATCCGCTCTGCCAAGCGACAGATTCAAGGCATGGTCGATTATGAGTTACACGATTTATGAAAGTAGTTTTATCGTTTTAAAATTCAATATTTATTTGTGCATAAATGTTATCCAAATCTGGAGTCTTTCTGTACATATCAGTGAATGCAATATTGATACTAACTGTATTATTATGTTACTGTGTGATTATGCTGTCGATGCTCGGCAGGATTCGCGATAGTGCAAATCAGGTAACGGCACCCCAGATGAAAGAAAGCTTTCTATAATTAGATCTAACTTGCCCGCGCGTCGGCACGGTTGGTTCTAACGCCGATGCTTGCACAATAATACAAAAAAAGGTTTTGCGCATATATTACACACAGATTGCTGAACCGTAGTACGGTTGTGCAAACAGGAAACTGTGCGAAGAGGCGCTTCGTTAAGTTCGCAGGGACTTGTATTCCCGCACCAACCGCATCAAGGCTCCGCTGATCAGAGCAGATCTTTTCCTGTTGTTACTGGGTCACAGGACATTTACAAAAGCCTGCAGTCGCTGTCATCATTTACCACGTGAGGAACTCAGTGTCGTTGCAGCTGGGTTTCTAATGTAACCGTACCTTCATGTTTTTGTTGCTGGAGAAAAAAATTATTAATGATTATAAAAAGATTAGCAACTTTGGGAAACGGTTAAAAATACTGTATATTCTAATATAGACATTTATTTCCGACATTTCAGAATGCAATAAAATTTTCAAAAAGTATATTGTTATTTAATAAAAATGGTCTTTAAAATGAGTACATTGTGTCATTGGATCGCAGTCTGCTGTTTCATGCTGCTTTTAATGCAACTCTCAGATGACAAAGGCAGCGTTCTGATTTTTCTTTGTGCAGATATTTCACAGACTTGTTTATTTCTTATAGGAAGATTAACAAATGGTAATGCAATGGTATGAAATTTACAACAGTATAAGTATAATACACCGTGTGAAATACGATTAGGCAACACCTGAATGTATTCTGGATCTTATTAAGGTAGTGATTTAGATGGGGACCCACGTAAAGGCTCAGATCGATCATCTGAGCCCGTCCAGCTCCTCTCACGTGTGTGGAGAGAAGGATAACAAAGGAGGGGGGAGCCGCCCCTTGGATGCACGTGAGAAAACCAGCAGCAGCAGGAGGTGACGTCAGGCTCCAGCTTTCCAGCATGTTTGTTAAAAACACGGGGATTTGGGGCATCTAGGAGAGTTTTTTCCCCAGGTTCCAGTCGATTTCCCAGTGAATTGATTTATTTTGCTTACTTATTAATTTAACAGAACTTTAGCAAGAACGGGAGAAGAACTTCGGGTCCTTGGGTTCTATTAGGGTTTTCTCACTGGGAATCCGGGCTGGATGCATCGCGGAACACTCGAGGAAGTCCACTTCTTTTGTTTGCCTGGACTGTCGTTTGCTGATGTATCAGTGTTTCCTGACAGTCCACACACAACCGACGTCTACAAGAGCATATTCCCGGCCGAAAGAGCGCGTTTGATGGGAGGATGGTCGTGTCGGCGAACATGACCGATGTTTCACGTGGCCATGGGTGCGATAACGGGGCGCTCATGGACAATTTCGGGGTCTTGATCCAGGCGCTGCTGGCGGTTGTGGCTTTCAGTACTTTGATGTGTGAGTACAGTGTGAAATAAAACAAAAGCGATATCGTAGCTTGTTGCCGATGTTGGCCTCATAAACAGTTTTTATTTACCATTATCGGATGATGTAAACCTGTTTGTTCTGAAAACAAAAAGCCCACGGTTCACACTCCTGATGCGTGGCAGACGTTGCAGTTTCTTGTAACATAAAAAGTTTGACTAGGTGTCATTGTGATCTGTTGCGTAGGCTGTCGACCTATTTTAAACTCAACCCCCCCCACAGACACGCCGAGTCTCCCTGATCTTTGCAGGTTGTTGTGCCGCTTAAGATTTTCGAATTACTCATTTTCAGCGTAGTTTGCAGTGTTCTAAATAAATCACGGAAGGGTCAAAGTCCTTAGTTTGTGTACTTTATCATTAGCTGCCGTAAGCCATGCCTGCAGGACTGGCAAAAAGAACTAATTGTAGCGTAAAAGTTTTTCCTAAAAAAGTGTAGTGCTTGATAATCGTTTCCTTGCACTGAAGCAATTATTACTCACTGGCTGTAGCGTACTAATGCATTACTGTAATGTACTTTGAGAAAATATTCTTGGATTAAATCACTTCTTGATTCACTGTAAAGACTGGTAAAGTGACCTTGGTTTAAGCTGGGTACATGTTATAGGCTGAATTTATATTCTTCTTAGGGGAAACCCTCACTTTTCTGAATCTAAGAATCTTACAGCAGGCCTACTGTTTGAACTTCTTCATTAAAAGCCCAGTCTAATTGTGGGTCCAAGTCCCAGCAGTGATGGATCCCAATTGTTATTCTTTTTGTGTTCGGTCACGTGTGTGTGTCTGCAGTGCTGTGATTATAAAGCACTTCCTTTTTGTCTGCTGTTCCACAGATTTCTTGTAGAAGGCTTTTTTTTTTAACTGCAGCCCTGGCAGCTTTTGTAGTTTTCAGAAGATGAATAATCGACCACAGATTATGGAGGTTCTTCTTATTAACTAGACTCTGCTTCTGTATGTTTTAATGGCAGTAAAAAGGTTCCGCGAACCAGCTGGAATAAGACGACCATGGAGAATCTGGTAAGATGTCTTTTGGTCATGTAACCTCCTTAGATTCTCCCTATTGTATTCATTTTATCTTTTGTGATATTCCCATATATAGTTAATTGCTTTTTTGCATCTCAGTCTGTGTTAAACGCATGGGATCGATCAGGGCCTGAGTCCAAGAGGCATTGATTTGTCTGGTTATGCTAATGTTTAAACCTGTGTTTGTTATACATTGTTCAGGCATTGCAGTTTTTCATTTTATAAATGTATTCTTGTTCTTTTAAAGAGTTTGCCAGGTGTGTTAGGTGTGTATTTTGGTTCTCCCAGGTTTTACGATACCTCGAAGCAGGCGATCGGTGCACTCTTCATTCACTTTGCCAACGTCTTCCTCTCAACACTCACCATAGAAGACCCCTGCTCTTTGTAAGAGGTTCATTTGGCACTTGACATATTCAATACAAACAAAATTTCCGATCCCAACCGCACCCAAGCGAGACCTTGTCCCTAGTAATAAAACACCTGACTGATTCCTCTGCCTAGCTATGGTGTAAAACCCAAATTCCTACTGTCTTTCCCAGGTATCTGATGAATTTCCTTCTGGATGCGACATTGGGCATGCTTGTAATCTGGGCGGGGGTGAAGGCAGTCTCCAAGGTCGTTGAGTACAAGAAAGTCACCCTGCTCACCTTTGGAGAATATGGTGAGGAGTCAGAGTATATTTGTGTGTAATGCGCATCAGCATGTTTCCGTTTTGTGGTGTACTTTGGTTAATTTCTGCTACCACTAGGGGGCACTGTAGCATCAGTACAGGAACCCCCCCCAACCCCTGTTTACGACAGTACAGCGTTCCTGTACAAGCGCTCATAAGCCGAAATGACATAAAGCGAAGTAGCAATCACCATTAATTAACACAGGAAGAGCAAAACAAAAAAATAACCTACCAAATCATACCAAATAACAGATAAAACCTAAAAACACTAACGTAATAAAAGTGTGAATGAAACACAGCCTCTGCAAAGTAGAAATAATGTATGTACAGTGAGGTTTTACTTATCGTAATCAGTACAGTCATGCATCACTTGAGGAAACGTTCAGAAATATGCATCTTTAGGCTATTGTACAGTTGTGAAAACACCGTAGTGTATTTACACAAACCTAGATGGTAGACTACTGCACCCATAGGCTTACGGCCAAAATAGTGAAAAGTACAGCATAGTAAATGCATACACCAGTGACGGTTATCAATACCAGATATAATGGTGTATGCTGTTTTTACACGGCTGGCAGCAAAGTGGGTGTGTTTACACCAGCATCACCGTGATAAAGTGCTACAACATCACTAGGTAGTAGGAATTTTTCAGCTGTTAAAATTGATCGTATGAGACTTTTGTTGTATATGCGTTCCATCACTGACCGAACATCGCTGTGTGGTGCATGACCTTATATCTGTATCTGCTCACTGATAAACAAATACTGTTTTCGCTTTTCTCCATTTTTCGTAAAAGCACAG
>JAODJW010000001.1:7662808-7685848 GCA_026777045.1 Hyperopisus bebe | reverse complement strand
CCTTACTTTGTGTGGTGGTGGTGCTTGGAAGGCTCTTACTTTGTGTAGTGATTGTGTTTGGAGGGCCCTTACTTTGTATGGTGTTTGTGTTTGGAGGGCCCTTACTTTGTATGGTGTTTGTGTTTGGAGGGCCCTTACTTTGTGTGGTGTTTGTGTTTGGAGGGCCCTTACTTTGTATGGTGTTTGTAGAGACTTTTAGCTGTATGTGTTCTCTTGCAACCCTAGATAACATGTACTCTGTGGAGCGCCTGTAACGTATACTGTTTGTAAGGACCTCTAACTGTGCAGTTTTGGCTGGGGTCTTGTCCTGCAAGATCTTTGTATCAAGCTTTGATGTCTTTTCCAGAAATTCCAGGTGTTCTGTCTCGAGTGGATGCTGAGAGGGCAAGGTCTTTGTCAACATGTTTTCGTCAGATGAATTTTTACTTGTTAGCACCTTGAGCTGTGAGTCCAGTGTTGGGTGTGTGGTTTGGATCTGTGTTTTCAGCTCCATGGTATCTGTCAGCTGCATGGTCTTTGGTGGCATCTTGGTCGGGATGTCTGGCTGAGTGTTGTTTGCTGTCGTCATTGCTGGACCCTCACGTTTTCTGCTGAAAGCATCCGGCTGCATGGGTGCCGCAGCATCCATGGGCAACTGCACAAGGCCCACTTCCTGATACAGAAACTGGCCTGAAAAATGAAAGCTGGGGTTAACACTCCCTGGAGAACTCTCCATAGAAACTCCAGGACCACCTGGTTCTTGAGGTTTATGGTTTTAAATCTAGGTCATTCCAATCAATATCAGCAACTGGCATTGCATTGTGATTTCCATAAAAAATCAGCCTATTGTCTCTGATTGCTACCTCAATGCACACCCAATGGTCTATCAGCAATACCTACCCAGTAGCCCATGGGAATTCTCTGACAATCCTTTACTGTTCGTGATGTAGAAACCTAAGTGGTCACGTTGAAACGGTGCTGGGTTCCGGAACTGATGAATGGCGATGAGGAAGCCAATGTTCCCCTGTACGGTGACGGTGACGTTTGACTGTTCTACGATAGCCACTGCCAGTTCATCAGTCTCCACGGAGATGGTGGTATTGACAGGCAGTACAAACTGGTCTGTGCCATTGACGATAACTTGGTATGGTGTGACTTCCACATAGGACCGTCTGGGTCGGTCCACCATCACAGTAATGGTGCTGAAGTAGGTTCGATTCTTTTTGTGGGCCCCAGTTGGTGCTGGAGCTCCAATCAGTTTCCCATTGACTGTTACTCCTAAGTACAGCCAGATATGAGGTTAGTGAGGACTCCCATAGACAAGTGTTTCTCAAACCAGTCCTCAGGGGCCTCCAGACAGTTCATGTTTTTGTTCTCTCTCAATTTCCTGGGAGTTTGGAGGGAGCAAAAACATGAACCATGTGGGGGTTTCTGAGGACTCGTTTAAGAAGCACTGCCATAAACAACAGGCAGGAATACCACTGAGATTTTAAGTCAAGTATTAGGTTCCAAAATTCGTCCAAATTCTGTTGGAGCACTATTTGAGTAAACCTCAACAACAACCAAAACAATGTGCTTATTATTCACTAAGTTGGAGAAATGTTTATTATAATCTTTAAAAATTTAGTGCAATCAAAAGCTAAACAGTCTGTGGTTTGCAGGCCGCCTTACCAGAGTGTTTGGGGTCAGAAACCAGTCGAAGCACCTGCCCTGACTCTCCATTGATGTTGAAACACATAGTCAGCTTGTTGAGAGGAAAGTCCACCATAAAGTGGGGGTCACCATCAGCTGGAGAATGGAGGGATAGTAGATCATGTAAGCCAGACCACTGCAGGCAGAAATCTCCGGGGAGTTCAGTGCGCAGACAGACAGACAGACAGACAGGCCTGCACCCAAAGAGCTACAGCATTGTACATCAGCTGGGTGGGGCAGTTTTCCCTTACGAAATACTGACCTACCCCCAAGAATTCTGTCCTTCAAACTGGAACTAGCAATATTTCACAAGACAGACAAAAGAGGTCATCGTTTGAAGGTTACCTGAAGTCTTGGAAATTTCGACCAGTTCCTTCTCAGGTTTCTTCAAGGCTTTATATAGAAAATGTGATCCTCTTAGCAGATTAAATATAAGAGAATTCTCCATATAACAGGCATGTTGTTTCTTACCGTTGCTAGATATTTAGATAGCTGGTAGCAGTTGAACATTTACCTGACAGCTCAGGGCCCCCCTGGGTACTCTGGGTAATTTCCTCACTGGTATGTGCTGACAGTTCGATGGGGCTGTCAGGTATGCCCTCCTGGACAAGGGTGTCAGGTGTCTCTAAGGTGATACTCGTCAGCGGGGTCAGGAAGTTGTAGGCCAGTGACAGGTTTGTGGCTTTCTTGGTGGCCTCCACCCTGTCCTGACTTGTCTGACTGCGCAGGCGTGACTTCAAGCTCTCCTTGACGCTCAGGAAGCCAAATGCCCGCTCTGCATAGTTCTCTGCCTTAGGGTCCAGGCCTGCCTCCACTATATGCTGCTGCAGTTTCCTCTCGCGCTCCTGCAGCGGCACGTCTGTCTCCAGCACCATGCCCCCTTCACTGCTATTCGCCAGGACCTGCACATGCAGAGACTCGGCGCTCTGATTGGTCAGCTTGCCGGCGATGACGATCTCGGAGCCATTGAAGTAGTTGCTGAAGGTCTGTTGGGTAACATACTCTACAACATCCTCATCGTACGCAACACGCACGTCCGACAGGAGCGGTGTGCCAATCTCGTCGTAAAATCTGCCAGGAGAGAAGAAACCCAGGATGAAACTGAAAGTCCACTGTGGATGATTGGATGAGTGGGCAGAGATAATCTCAAGAAAAGATTAAGGTTTTTTTTATCACAGGGGGAGATTTGGGTGCTTTCCCTCCTCCTCCCCTGTCCCCCTACATCTCACATGTTTGCATGTTCTGGTGAAGCCACAACTTTCTTTTCATTTTCACATGTGCCCACATATTGTGTTAATGACAATAAAATTTGAATTGAATTGAATTGAATTGAATAAAACTGAACTGAACTGTACTGAATTGAATTGAACTGAACTGAATTGAATTGTAGACAAAGTGCAAAGACACATAGTGACATGTAGTGTGAAAAAATTTTAAAAGCACACAGACATATCATTTAAAAAAATTTAAACAAATAAATTATTGAAAGGTACACTACTGTGCATACATCTTAGGCAGTCAATGAAAATGTTTAAGGTTATATATCTGGGTAGTAAGTAATTATTTTCTCAGAAAAAACACAATGTAGCATTTTAAAATATGCAAATTAGCAGTAACAGAATAAAAATAAACCCTCCAACAAATTTCCTTTGTTGTCCAAAAAATAACTGATATCTTCTTGGATGACTAGATGAACACTGCTTCAGTTCCCAAACCTCTCCTCAGCGGCCATTCCGTGTGTTTGTTAGATGCCACCATCAGCTCAATTAATTGATTAACTTAATTCATTAAATAACTGACTGAGGTACTAATCAGCCAAACATGGCGGGGTAGATGTCAAGTCAAAAAATACATGAGTGAATTGGACGGTGGCTGCAAATACTGGGTGACTTTAGGTGAGGTTTTGAAATGGTTAAGCTGACACACTTTGACAGACATAAAATTATAGTTTTACACCAAAATGTATTTAAATGATATCATCATTTAAACATCATTTTTTTGACTGCCTCGGACTTTTGCATAGTACTGTATATGTACCATAAATACACAATTAGTGGATTATTTTGGTATTTTGATCACATGATTTAACAAGATTTTATAATAAATCCAAATGCTGACAAGGGGAGTATCCCCTGTGGGGGAGGGACCCTGGGTACAGGACACTGAGGACACACCCCTTCAGCATGGCGCTGGCGTCCGCCTGCTCAGGGATGCGGCGCATCGTGCCACAGTTTTCCAGCGAGAGGCGCTCCAGCAGCCGGTAGTCGACGTCGTCGCCCAGGCCGATGGTGAAGACGCAGAATCTGCCGCGCACGGAGGACCGGGCGTTACTGAGGATGCGGGGAGGCTTGACCTCGCCCACGGTGGGCCTGCCGTCCGTCAGGAAGATGAGCAGCGACACGCTGTTCCGCTCGCGATCCTGGCTGGAGAGATAGCCGCTCAGCAACGTGGAGCCGGTCTCCAGCGCTCGGTTGATGTCGGTGCCTGGAGAGACGCCATACAGCCCAGTGTTATTTATTTATTACCTGTTACTACAGAATTCCATGCACTGTTACTGTTTATTGTGATTCTATTATTTATTGTAACTATCTATTTATGTCTAAATGTCTTTCTACTGTCCAAATATGTTACCATCTATCTATCTATCTATCTATCTATCTATCTATCTATCTATCTAGTGGCCAAATATATATATATATATATATGCACACACACACACACACACACACACACACATATGGAACCCTCACCGCCGCTTGGAGAGGCCAGGTAGACAAACTTCTTGGCATCTCGGATATTGTCCGGTGTAACTGGCACCAGCTGATTGGGCTTCCACACCTTTATCCGGTTGGAGAAGCTCACGAAGTTGAAGTGGTCATTGGGCCGAAGGTCCCTCAGGATGGTAAAGAGGGCTTCCTTTGTCTGCCATGACAGAGTGATGAAGGGGACAGATCAGTCAGTTCATGGGAAAGAATACAGCTGAGATGATGAAGAGGCTCTTCTGGAGCTCGGAGGAATTAGGTACGGACATGTCAGGAAGACCTGGCTTTCACAGTGTAAGACACAGTACAGGACGTGCTGCAAACTGAGTGAAAATTCAGCACCATTGACCTGGCCATCGTTACTATGTCATAATATGTCATACTATGTTATTGCTATGACATTACTATGCGATTACTGTGATTACTGTGTCTGTGATAAAATCACGGAGAAGGAGCTTACTGCTCTATTTTTCACAGCTTTACTTTCCACACAAGTTGCAAAAAAATTTCTGTTCTGGATATCGGCATTGTGGGCTGGGCGCTTGCGCCTGGAACGTAAAATCCCCCTTATTTTACCCTCTGCCATGTCCTGCCCCGCATGCCTGGGTAGGAGGTGCTGGGCTTGTGGTCTTGCTGGAGTTTCCACTCCCCTGAGAAGAAGCGCTTTAAGCCCTTTAGCGCCTTTGTTGTATAAAAGTTAAAGCAGCCATTTCCAGAAAGAAGAAAGGCTTTTAAAGGACCAGTGAAAGCTGATCTGCCGTGCAGGTTTGAGAATGCTGTTTGGCAGAGGTCTAATTAACTTCTGAATGTTTCCAGTGACAGACAGGATCTAGCTATCAAGGCACAAAGGCCTGTAGGAGCTGATCCTTGGTTCTCTGTATGCAGCGCTACTGGGGAGCAGTTCCCACAGTTGTGGTATAACGTTTCAGCATTGTGCTGATGGAGGTGCGGAGTTGGCTGCATTTCGTAAAACAGAAAAAAGTCTCCCTTTCACGTAAACACTGAACTACTCAGGGGATGCATTTAGCTGTTCTCAGCTGCCATTTCCAACTTTTTTCCAGCCCTTGGACACGACTCTCGGGATGGCTTAGCACGTTCCCATTTTCCAGTCATCCTCACGCAGCTTTGCATCATCACTGATTATTTCTCTGCAGACTGGCTCCTTCTCACTGAGATACGTGCAGTGAAGTGCGCTGAGATACATGCAGTGAAGTGCACTGAGATACGTGCAGTGAGGTGCGCTGAGATACGTGCAGTGAGGTGCGCTGAGATACGTGCAGTGAAGTGCGCTGAGATACGTGCAGTGAAGTGCGCTGAGATACGTGCAGTGAGGTGCAGTGAGGTGCGCTGAGATACGTGCAGTGAGGTGCGCTGAGATACGTGCAGTGAGGTGCGCTCACCCAACGCAGAGGTGACCCACCTGTCTGATTTTGGTGCCCAGCATGGAGGCACTGGTGTCTATCACAAACACCACATTCTTTGGGACTACGGGCAAATTCTTTGGTGCAAAATAATGCACAAAATGTTTGCCTAAGACCTGGAACACAGAATAAGGTGTTAAAAACAGGTGCATAAATCAGGTTCTTGAGCTTAATTAGGTTGTTCTGGCCCTAAATCTTAGCAAGTTTGGAAATCAATGCCCTCACCAGTTACCAACCACCATGGATGAAACCAACCATTGTGAGTGAAATTCAGAAGCCAGTTGCATCGCTATACTGACAAATATTAATTATTCAATTATAAAATGCAGCTGTTTTATGCCAATGGTGAGTTATGTACCTTCTCACATGAAGAGCATTTGGATGAAATCAGGTGTGCATTACAGGTATGCATACACCTGTAGTCATGCATGCAGTATATCTACACCTGTAGCTGGATGTGTGTAAGGAAATACCTGAATATCACCAATCGGCAGCTCTCTCTCCACATCATACTGTACAACAAAATCTCCCAGGATGCCATTGCTGGCCATCTTGTGCTGCTGGATAATACTGGGATTGAAGGATATTTTGCAGAAGGTGGTATTCTGTTGGATGACTGTAGAGACTGGGGGTGCAGTTTTACCTAGAACAAATGAGAACATGTAGTTTGATTAATGAACGACTATTCAGTTTGTGGTTCTGCACCGACTGCATTGTTTTTTTTTTTTTTCTGGGACCAAATTGTAACTGGATTTGAGTTGGCCTCTGAAAACCATTCGCGAGGAAGGAATCGATGTGGACCAAACTATAAAAGTGAATGATTTATCCAAGAAAAAGGCAGTGCCAAACAATAACTCGGCACATAGTCGACCACATCACACTTAATAGATACAAGCTGAAGAAAGTTCTACCTCCACTCTCAGCACACAGGAGTCCATACCTTGGGTACCAGCTGAGCGATCATTGGTGGGAGTCCTTTCACGCAGCGGCAACACCTCCAGGTGTGTGATCTTAGACTGCTCTACTATAGTGACCTGGACTGACAACTTATTGACCACCTGCAGGGGGCGTATGCTGGTCACATGCTCATACAGGCCCCGCCTCCTCACCAGCAACTCCTCATAGGTGAGCAAGAACACTGCTCTGTTCTTCCCAGGAATCAGGGCCGACGCTTGGAAAG
Source organism: Hyperopisus bebe (assembly GCA_026777045.1). Lineage (NCBI taxonomy): Eukaryota > Metazoa > Chordata > Actinopteri > Osteoglossiformes > Mormyridae > Hyperopisus > Hyperopisus bebe. Next base: position 7,678,814 of record JAODJW010000001.1, on the reverse strand, counting down.
TTTCCACCTCACCCTCGCTGCGGATGCAATGCAGGTGACATCATCGCAATGACAGTAACTCTGAGAGTCAGCCCTTCCTGTGTAAAACACTTATTACGCATTTACACCATGCTTTTCTAATTACTTACAGGAAAAAAAGAGCAGAGATTCTCCAAACTCCTCCATTTTGTAAACTCCTAAATTGTGTTTTGTTTTGGTTATTTGATGACAGACACTTTCCTGGCCCAGGATATTTGTAGTGCAAATGTAATGGATAATTTTAACACTCTGCTGATTGGATTGTATTAAAGGTGGAGGAGGAATAGACATTTAGGGTAACAGACATACTAAAAGATCCTGGTGGCTGATTATGCTTTGTTTTTATTATCCTACAGAATACTGCTCCAGAGTCACATGACCACAATACCCTGCTGCACTTTGTTCCTCTATCTGTGGCTGGCTGCCCCTCTCTTTGCCCCCCTTAGCCTTCTTCTCCTTGATCTGACTGGGATAGACTCGACCTGCGATGATCCTGCAAGAAAAAGGTGGAATTTGTCTTCACATCAGGTCTTTTACTAAGTCAAGTGCCCTGACTCGTGTCTTACTACCCTGTTAGTCAAAAGTGTCCTGTTCACCCAGTGCTGTTCTTGTTCCAAAGTAGCCTCTCCAAAAGTTATTTTTAATAACACTTGAAATTACAGCATCTGAGTCAACCTATATGCTGTTCATATCAAATCAAAAACTGCCCTGCTATAGCAGTATTTTCGCTGTGGGATGTTCCCCCCTGGCGGCCTGCGAAGGAATTGCAGGGATGGACATGTGATCGGAAAAATCAAAAAACGACTGAGAACTCTGTGTCTGTGGGTGTGTGTGTGTGTGGGTGTGCGCGTGTGTGTGTGTGTTGGGGGGGGGGGGGGCAGATTTCGAAACTGCATCCGTCAGAGAAAAACATAATGTGCTAACGCTATATGCCTGTACATCTTATATAATGTTGACAAACCAAAATTATTAAATATATTACATCTTATTTCACAATTAAAGTTTTTTTTGGGGTCAGTGTGTGTGCAGGGGAGGGGGGTGGATCACAATCAACATATTAGCCCCAGGGGGACTTTCAGAAAAAGTCTGAATATCACTGAGCTATAGGAAACACCTTCTGAGGACATTTGCATGACATGAAAAAGAATGAAAATAAAAATGAGAAAAAGATAGCAAAAGAAAAATTAAAACGAATCCGTGCCGTACTCCAGCAGGGCGTAACGTGACCTGACTATCCAGCTTCACAGTGCACAGAACGAACGCGTAAATCATCCGGTTGTCGTAGTATTTTTCTGATAATACATTTTAGAAAACCGTAACATGCTCAACTTAGTTACATATTTATCTGCTTTATCTGCTTTATCTGCTGGGATTTTGAGTTTATGTGATACTTCTTAGGACCCACCTTGTAAAGTCAGAGACGAAGGCGGACGCAGGGAATTCAATCTGGAAGACGCCCTCAATTGCGGCAGAGTATATATTGACCATGGTGCACGAGACCGCTGTGAAAGCGTAGCGCGAGATGATGGTGGTCTTCACCGACAGCTCCTGAATCAGGGGCTTTTTTTCCTACAGGTCAGACAGGAGAGCATCGATTTTACCTAAATATATCTTTCATATTTATGTTTCATTGTTAAGACTTTAATATAAGACCTTACAATTATGCGCACTGATTAAATTATATTACACATAGGCTATCAGCTACAAAAGGCGCATTAAGTTATAATTATCCAACTTTTTTGTTAAATGATTGTAAAAAAAAAATACCTGTCTCTAAGCTTATTCACTGTGTTATAGTTCCTCTGCACATACGCCATTATTTCTGAAAATATTCCGCTATAAGAATTATCTTGGTTCTGTTTAAAATGGTTAACGCGTTGGTAGGAGTTAATTAAGTCGCCCTGCCACCCAGCACCGTCACGTCCCAAAGGGAGTTGGGAGAGAACTTGTCATGTTTGTCATGTTGTAGATGCACCTCGAAAAAACATCATCCTAAATACAAAATATAATCGATGCTAAATGCAGTTCATCGCACATAAATCGAATGGGTAAACGTTATCCACAATCTTTGACTTTACAACACTATAATATGAGCAATTAAAATCACAAATATATTAAATACCTTAGCCAGAGACAATTTCATCTGCGTCGGCTCTTTGCCTGGAGCCTAGCGAACACAAAAATAGTTACTTAAACATATTTTAAAACTACGCAATTTAAACAGCCAACAAAACACATAACTCACAAAATCCAGCAGTCTGCGGGAGGTAGCATCATTTCCATCACCAGAGTCACGTTGTTGGCCCCAGACTAAGGGACCAAAACAAATTACGAGAATAAAGGCGCGCATTTTGGGGTCCCTATGTCTGCGGCGGTAAAGAAGGGGGATCGCGCATATTTCTACGCTGCAGATGGATGCTGGATATGGGACAAAGTGACCAGCTGCAAATAGGCGTATGAAGGCACTTCCAGCGGCACGCCCACCATCAGCTGCGAGCTGTCGCGCTCATGAGCGACTTCAGTCGGGTTCAGAGCATTAATCCTGGTCTGACAGCCCTTTAATCGTCGTCCTTACTGATTGCGGTGGAAATTTTCAAAATGGTAGGCAAAACGTGCGTACAGTTTAGGCTTGCATTAAATAATAGTGACACCGACCTCGCAACAATACATCCTAACAGCATTTATAAGCGAATTTCACGATCAAATATTTGGAAAAGGGAAATCTGGCAAATTAGGTAAGTGTTCTGGCGCCGCCTGGCGACTATGATTTGTACTGTATAAATTAACGATCTTAAGCTGGTTTGGAAAAATATTAAAAATAGGTGCCTCAGTTAGATACGGTATTATAAAGAAAGGAGCGTACCCGTAAGATGGGTGGATGGATGGATTGATGGATGGAAATGACTTTATATAGACTTCTATCTTCTTTGATAGCTCAGTTTGTAGCACAGAGGTCTGTAGTGGAATATGATAGAGCTGACATCCTTAGGTTGCTGGGTCAAAGGATTTTAATTTAGGGGGGCAATGTTTGGCTCATTGAGTTAGAAGGGTATGCCTGTGATGTTGAACTTTCCTGCTCTAATCGTAGGCTGGGCAGAGTTATTTTACATCTGGCCTTTAAGTGTGGCCCTTAACCCCCAAATGCTCCAGGGATGGTCTGACCCTGCTTTCTCAAAAAATCTCTTTGGATAAAAATATCTGCTAAATAAAACAGAAATTGAAATGTAGCTATTGGATAAGCATAGTGAACCATTTTCAGCAGGAGGTCAAGAACGTGGGTGTCTTTCAGGGAAATCCTTAATTACTCAACTGAATGATTTGGATCCAACTTGCAAAGAACGAGTGGTAGATATCATCACAGGTAAATCACAGACAGGTCCTTCATTTATTCATAAATACATTGCCAGCAGAGATATGTTTCATCTTTGAAAGCTTTTGCTTTTTCAGATTTTTAGACAGCCTGACTGATACCTTGAATCTATCAAAAGGGTTATATGTTATAAAATGTCATAAAATAACAGTTAGATGTTATTGTAGTTATGTCATCAAATAAGGCTCTTCTTGTTTTTCGGGATGTGTGGCCTCTTGGCTTTGTAACGTGAGATCTTCTGACTAGAAGTTAGTTGTCCTGTCTGAATTCAACGTTCAAGTTAATGCTTAAGATGAGCTCTTTCTTCAGAATAGTTGCATATAAGGGTTTGTGGGGTTTTATTTGCGTGAGTCAGACGAATTATTCCTCACTTGAAATGTGCAATGACAAAAGCAGTCGGACATGTTTTTTACACAAGATTTATCACAATGAATTTCTCAGAGAATTTTGCAGTTAGTGTCACCCAGGTGCTGCTTTTATGTCGCCGGTTTCAGGGTGTTTTCAGTGAGAATGGAGTTAACATAATTGTTGAGAAGTCACATGTGTTAAACTTTCACCTGTTATACTTGGGACAGGTCTCCCCCCTATTTAAACTTGCAAACGTTTGGTTGCACATGGCAACGTCATTAGCTATTATTATTGTTACAAAGTCTGAGCAATTAACTAAGCTGCCACACTGTGTCACTACACAACTTGTACTTTAAGGTGGCTTACATTGCCTTAGCATGCAAGTATAATGTATAAGAAAACATTGTAAAATTGTTTTATAGTGACTATGAACTGAGGTACGGAAATGAGGTAAAATGAAGACATACAATCCTGTGCTGGCGGGACTTCTGCATTGTAGACCTTTCCTTTGCTCTGTACCATTAAGGCACCTATCTCCATGTGTTCTTAGACCTCTGTGAGAATAGTGAATCTTTTTGTGCACCCTCTGAAATGTCTAGCTGTGTCTCCTTTCCATCTCCGGCTCCATACTGACAGATTGACAGGAAGTCAACCACCAGAAAGTAGAATGGTCATGTGACTGCCCCATGCATGGCACTAGCTAGGGCTCCATCTTCCTCTTTTGCTACTTTACAGGCAATGTCTGGTTCACACATACAGCGTATGAACTAAAGGCCTGTGCAACACAGTAATGTGAACTTATATATGATAAACAGTATTGTGCTGATATATAATAGTTACTGCTGACAAGCAAAAATCATCTTTGTCCAATTTGCTGTCGGTTGCATATACTTTTTGCGTAAGAGTTACCTGCATGTCAAACATTTAAGTAATGAGAACTGTAGATCCTGAATACTGTTTTCTTTGTACACAAACCATTTATTCTGTATTCCGTCCTGTCCAGCGTGGCACACTGAGAGGAAAAATTCAAACAGCTCAAATTAGCCCAAATTAGTAAACTCATAAGAGGCGGATTCCGTAAAAATAAAGGTTGTACTTTCTGCCTTGCAGCATAATATAAATCCCATTACCGGATTTACTTAGGTGGGTGTGATACCATTAGTCCTACTCCGTATATTTTCGTTGCTGATCCACGTGACTCACACCTGATAACTTATGCTTTCGTGCACCTTCTCATATAAATATCCCCGTTATTGAAAAAAGCTTTGGGGACTTAAGTGTCAAATTCACAGCATACAACACAATCAACCTGAGAATGAGTCATTTTTTTAAAGTTTGAACGATCCAAAATGGAGTACATGTACTTCATGGACATGGTATTTCGGAACACAGATGCCGGCTTCCGTTGCGACTAAATTTTACCTTCACAATAATGGTATTGGTAGTAAACGTTTTTTCAGGTCCAATGCATCGGTTCACGTTTCTTGGTAATAATGGTTGGGTATTAAAATGTAATGCTGCGACTTATCCTAATGGAGCCTCAATCAGCACATCATCATTTTGGACAAAAGAGCAATTTAGGTTTCCGAAAACGAAACATCCATCAAACGATTCATTTTCAGCTACACTTATTTATTTAAAATGCGAAATAAAGAAATACATGCGTTATTGCTAAACTGTCTGCGTGAAACACATACATATACGTCGCTAATATAATTGTCTGTCTTGGAAAAAACCTCATTTCATCTGCCAGTGGATGACGTATTAGATACCCATCCAGGAAAAACAATCGATTAACGCGCAATCCGGTGTCCGCGCATGCGTGAGTCAAATCGATTAACTCACAATCAAATATCTGCGCGTGCGCGGCTAAAATCGATGCTCTCGGCGATCGGTTTGTCGGGATAATCAAGATGGCGGCTGTCGCTATAGCCGGAGTCTGTTTATTCTTTAGATGTTAATAACAAACGGTAATAACCAACTTCTCCACCAGTTGCCCTGGTTTTCGTGCACCATGAGGACTAGGACCGTCTTTTGCAGACGGAACTAACCAGAAAAGGATAAAGGGACCTCGTCCAAAGCCGGCGAGATGTGCGAGAGCTATGCCCGATCGCTGCTGCGGGTTTCGGTGGCGCAGATCTGCCAGGCGCTGGGCTGGGACGCGGTCCAGCTCACTGCATGCGATCTGCTTTCCGACGTCCTGCACCGGTACATCCAACAACTGGCCAGGGGCTGTCACCGCTACTCGGAGCTGTGTGAGTACTGTCCCCGGTCCGATCACGTTGTCGCGCTCCCTCCCTCGCCTGAGGCCTAGCTAGCAGATTGACAGAAACGAGGATGACCGCCTGCATGCTCGCACACACCCCCTCTTATTTATCCTGCGTGGAGCCGTTTGGCTGTCAGTACATCGTTTTCGCTTGCCTTGGTACCCACAGCACTACTCGTGGGTCCGAGTTTGGATGCTGGCATGTAAACAAGGGGGAGGGTTCGGCTGATTCAGACCGAGCCACACGGACAGCAGCGAAGCAGACATTTAAAACGTGAACGATTTATAGTTATGATTTTCAGTCAATTTAACAGAACCATCTTCAGTGGTCAAATTTTTTATTAGAGATAAATTAATATTCTTGGATGAATGTTTTTGGACTGTGACCACTTCTTGAATTTTCATCTCTTAGCATTCTTGATGTCTTATGTTTGCGTTCTGTACTACATACATTGTAACATCCAGAAAAAAGTCCTAGTATGGCGAATAAAGTAATTCTGAGTATGAGTTCTTAGAATTTTTGGTCCTGTTTTTTTCAAAGGTTTTACAATTTTATGTATGAGTTAGTTGTAATAACTTTATAAGTTGCTTTATAAATTATTTAAGTAAATTGTTTGGGAAATGGTTAGAATTCCTCAGTATTTTGCTTCCCTTTATCAGAATGTTAGTGAGCGATGTTCCCAGGCATGCGTGAATCTGTAAACATCTAGACTGTAAAGTTAGAGGGGATTTATCTGGGCCCAAAAACCCCATTCAGTGAGTTGTCGGTTCTCCGTGGCTGTTCATTTGAGCAGATAAAAACGCAGCACGGTCACTTTGGGTTTTACCAAGCAGAGATGTGCAAAACTGTGCAGGTGAGAGTGTGTCAGTGTCCCCCCCCCACAGACGGACGCACCGACCCGATGCTGGATGACGTGGGCCAGGCCTTCAGGCTCCTGGGTGTGAACGTGAGTGAGCTGGAGGATTATATCCACCACCTGGAACCGGTGGAGTTCCCCCACCAGACACCCCTGTTCCCCGTCAGCAAGAACAACATGCTGCAGTTCCCCCAGCCCGGCGCACGCGACTCGGAGGAGAGGAAGGCCTACATCCCCGACTACATGCCCCCCCTCGTCTCCTTACAGGAAGGTAGGGCCAGCGGCACTAATACCCGTGCGCCATGGTTACCCGTTGCCATGGGAATGGAGGGCTGTTCCTGGCACCAGATGCCTCATTCCAGCCCCTCATGGCCGTCCTGCACTGAAACACTTAGTGCATGGACATTGTTGTCTTTCAGTAAATTGTTTACCTTTGCTCCAATTTTACACACACAGATCCCATATATGTTGCGGTGATTCGGTGGAAAAAGCAGATCTACAGAGATTTTTTAGATGTTGGTGTGTTAAGAAACAATTAACATGTTGCAGAAATACTTTCTAAACATGTCGTCGTAATTTTTTCCTATGTCTGCGCAGTTTGGGGTAACTTTCTTTGATCTGTTGAGCCCCTTCTGTTCTGCATTTGGTCACATTAAGAAACTCCTTCAGTAAATGAATCCTGCTATGGTTGTTTCAGCCTTGTATGTGGGTAACCTGAGAGTTGATACCCCAACTCTAAGCCAGGGGGCGTCGTGCTTGAGGGTGGCACTGTTCCACAGTGCTTGATGTACATCATTTTACTGATTGGCTCAAGCAGAAATTAGATTGAGGCTGCAGTGAGTTATGTTGTTCCTTCCAGGATCCTGTGTCCGGGGCTGAGGGTTAATGTTCCATGTTAATACACTTGCGGTAGCAACATAGTGTTTGCCAGACCTGCTTTAAGCTCTCAGGCCAGCAGCTGTGGGGAATCCAGCATTTAATTTTGCTGTTTATTAGGTGTAAAAAAAAAACAATGGGGTAATTGAACCTGAACCTGCACAGATAAAGGTGTGGGTATCCTGAGTGAGGTACAGGAAGTTTTGCTACGTAGTTTAAGTGTAGTGTGACCCCCAGGCCTATAGGGGGCAGTCTCTAGGCCATTGCTGATGTCATTGGTGATGCCCAGGATTTCCATTAGGAAAAATCAAAGTAATGATTCTAAGAAATCAATATATCGCATTGGGATTGTAATTGCTGTTTACCTGTCAGTAGCTGCTGTTGATTTTGAGTCCTATGGTCTACAGTGGCTGGGGGGGCGGTAACAAGGTATCTGTTGTACGCTGTGGATGGGGGGGTTGTGTGCTTTGTGGTAGCGTCATTGTGATAGTCGTATTGGCGAATGTTCTCCCGAAGGGGGGGGGGGGGGCCTGGGAGTTGGGTGCCCCCTCTGTGGTGGGCAGAGACTCGTTTTCCTTGTGAATTCCTACCGGCAGCCGTCTCCCGTGTTACGCCGACACTGATGTAGTAACGCGGCATTATCTCATCCTGCGCCGCCATCGCTGGCCGTGCCGTTATCGCAACACCGGGCCCTCCAGAGGCGGCGCTATCTGCATCATGTTCTTCTGACAGTTTCATGTTGGACAAGGTCAGCATGGTTTCAGGTTCTATCTCAGCAGGAGATAAGATAAGCGTGGGACACAGAGGAGAGCCATTGGCGCCCCATTGACCAAGAGCAGCAGTGTGGAGCACGTGAGCACCAGGCTTTTTCAAGCCCGTCCTTCGCTCTGCTACACACCGCCCCCTACAGGTCAGATTGTCCTGGTTAAGCTGAAATGGGTAACAGGTTCCACATTTCTCTCCCCTCGCCTGTAATGAAGTCCTTGCATCTGGCTTCTTTTGCTGTCTCCCAGCCATGTCTGTCCCAGGTTAGACTTGACCAGCAGGGGATGCTCTGTGACCAGTATCTAGTCAGCTGACTTTGTAGTCTGAACTCCTGTGCCCTTTGACCCCTGTATTTTACCCTCTTGCATTCACAGAAATACATTCTCGTGAATGTTTGTTTTGCTTCCACATGCATATTGTGAGAGGTATGGGGGTGCTTTTATTGATGGTGTGACCTCTCACTCTCTCTGACACACACAAACACACACACACAAGTTAGTGTGCCTATCTAAATGGGGGCCGTCCATTCATCTCTATGGGAAAAACCCTAATCCTAATCACGACACCCTTAACCTTTACCCATACCCAACCTTAACCATAAGTAACCAACCCAATACAAGAGTTTTGGCATTTTTACTTTTTTGATTACATTTGCAGATTTTTATAAGGTTATCCAAATGGGGACCTCAAAAGATGTCCCCAAAAGTAAGGAAATTTTAGGTTTTATTACACTTTGGGGACAATTTGGTCCTCAAATGTAATCTATGCAAACCCACACATACAAACACACGCGCGCACACACACACACACACACACACACACACTAATACTTGTTTTTCTCTCTCGCTCCTCACATTTTGTTTTCCCCTGTTAATACTTTATTTCCCTCTTCTCCCAAACCAGTCATTTATCTGTAAGAGCGGCTCTCTTTCTCCAGCCAGTCAGTATACCCTGTATTAAGCCACAGGTCTTCATTCATTGTGCGCTGGTTCAGCAATATGCAGTCCCGTTACGGGCCTGACAGATGGCGCCATTGCATCACTTAGTCCATTGTTTTTCTAGTATGGCTGTGAACATGTTATGCATTTGTTTACATTGGTTCACATAAATATACCTATACATTTTCTTGCTACTTGTTTCATGCTGTTTATCTGTGATTTTCTTCTGAGTAGTTGTCCCTCTTAAATTGTCTTTGAGATTGTTTGTAGGCATTAAATATTGGCAGTCAAGTTTGAATTTGTGTTTTCCGTTTGAATTCAGTAATTATGTAAGTTCTGCTGAAGATGTAAGATGGGCTTGGAGTTGGAGATTACTATAAGAGAGACGCTTGTGGTGCAGTGGTTAGTGCTGTTGCCTTGCACCTCTAGTACCAGGGTTCGAATCTCCGCCATGGCGTCGCGAGTGTGGAGCTTGTTCTTCCTTGTATCATTGTGGGGTTTCCTTCCGGCACGCCAGTTTCCCCCCCCCCCACAGTCCAAAAACATGCTGAGACTAATTGGAGTTACCAAATTACACATAGGTGAGAATGATGTGTGTGTGTGTTCATGCCCTGCGCTGGTGCCCCACCCTGGGCTGTTCCCTGACTTCAGGATAGGCTGCGGCCCCACATGACCCTAACTAGGAGGAGAAATGGATGAATGGAGGTACACTTATACTTTACTTTTGATGACTTAAGTTTCTTTGTTAGTGTAACTCTTGGATTTTGATACGACTGTTTCCTTCAGCTGTACAACACAGAGGTGCATCATGGGTAACCACATGCCCCCAGCCCCTCGCCACAAACTACCGATGTATGTGACAGCAGAGCCCCTCGCACAGTGGTGTAAGTTGCTGGAAGGATTAGAGATTGGGCAGCCCCCCCCCCACAGTAATCCACCTAAAATTGCCCTTTGCTCTCCCTCCCCGCCATGCTCCTGACTGTGGTTGCCCCTGGACTCTCGGCCTTGCGGGGGCTTCGGCTCTGCTGCAGTTCCCATGCTGGCTGCCTGCTCTGCCGTTGCCCGCAGCTTAATGTACAGATTGCCCAGGCTGCAGTGCCAGTTCTGGAAGGCTGGGTGGCAATGGATCGTAAATGCGTCTGGCGGATTCGCTTCGCCGTCATCAGTCTGTCACAGTGTTAGTTGACGTCTTATCCCCACTCAGTTTTTTACATTTTTCATTTTCATTTTAGAGAATATAAGAGAATGTTTGTGCTGAAAGGGACAGGCACTGTGTTTAGTACTCTGATAGGGCTTCAGTAAATACTGACCCTTTTTTACCTAATTATCTTTTTTTTTTTTTTGTTTAATTTTAACTCCCCCCACCACCCACACACACCCATTTCCTCTCCATGCGAGGTCCTACAGAAATGGCAACAGTGTGTCACCATTGGGGGGGGGTGGCGGTCTCTCCAAAACAACACTGGCATCCCCTAAGTTCCACAGAAGAGATTTAGTAAATTATGGGCCCGTTTCCCCCAGACAAATATGTGTCTTATAATTGAGGCCGGTTTCCGCTGCCCCCTCCCCCCCCCCCCACTTCCCTGATGGAAGCCATTAGGTCCTCCCCGGGCATTAATGTTTGTTGTTTTTGGAGGGACACAGGCTACATGGCTAATGCTAGCCTCGGAAATGCCTGGGAACAGGAAAGCTGGCAGCTCAGCAAAGTCTGCCTGTGGGTGGGGCTTGTGAGTGGGTGGGGATTATTTATGGGTGTGGCTTATGGGTGGGTGGGGCTTGTATATGGGTTGGGCTTGTATGTGGGCAGTCTCTCCAGGGGGGCCAGCACCTTTGAATTAGAAAATGGTGCATACTTCTGAAACTTAGCTTAGCTGTCTGTCCAAAGCCTCACAAGTCCATCCAGGTCAGCATCCTGGCTCCGATCTCCTGGCAAACTTCCCAGCAGACTCTGGATTTTTGTTTTTGTGCCAACACGCAGAGGTGTGTCCGGCGTGGAAGGGGTGTGTTCTGCCAGAAACTCCCCAGAGGCACAGTTACAGATGATGGCCTTGAAGGTCAACTTCAGGTTTTGGGCGTGTGCTCAGGTGCTGCTCCACAGTCACCTTATTCCTGGAGAAAGCACAGCTCTCTCTGATTGGTCAAGAGAGTTCCCAATGCCTGAGCTTTCTCCCATAGTCCTGAGATGAAAACAGCATACACTAAAGCTTGTATCTGCCTTTCTGATTGGACAGTTGGACGGTTTTGTTTGTGTCCCTCGCTGCAGTACAGGTTTCGGAGAGGTGAGTGTGTTTGCTGGCCACCATCTGGCGCGGCAAACCCGGCCGAGCACTTGCTGAGAGATCAGGGGTCATGCGGTGTTCTCTCTCTCTGCTGCACACGGGCACATAGAAATGGCCTGTTTAAAGCCTGTGTGACCCCTTCCTGGTTAAATAGAAAATAATTAATTATCCCTGCAGTGGCGTAATGAGTTGTACCTCTGCCTGCAAACATTCAATTACCTTTATGGTGACTGAAGAATAATGTGGCGTTTGGCCACTAGGCCACGTCAAAATGGGCACCTTTGGGGGCTGGGAGGTCCAGTGTCTGCGGGTCTGCATGTGTCTGCGAGTCTGTGTGTATCTCTGTGTCTGTGTGTATCTCTGTGTGTATCTCTGTGTCTGTGTGTATCTCTGTGTGTATCTCTGTGTCTGTGTGTATCTCTGTGTCTGTGTGTATGTATGTGTGGTTGTCTCTGTCTGCGTTTCTGTGTGTATGTGTATATGTGCATGTGTGTGTCTGTGTCTCCGTTTATGTGTGTGTGTGTGTGTGTCTATGTCTCTGTTTATGTGTGTGTGTGTGTCTGTGTCTCTCTGTGTCTCTCTGTGTGTCTGTCTGTGTCTCTGTTTGTGTGTGTGTGTCTCTCTCTGTTTCTCTCTGTGTCTCTGTGTGTGTGTGTGTGTGTGTGTGTGTGTGTGTGCGTGCAGGTTAAACCAGACCACAAAGGCTGCTAACTGTGCTCTTTCCCCGTGACGCCATAAGCAGGTAGCCACATCTCAGACCCGCCAGGTGTTCTGCCTTCCCTTTGTCCTCCTTTTCACCAGCATGTTCGGCTCCCGGCGCCATTGGGGTCCGGAGTCGTCCGACAGACACCTGCGTGTGAGGACTGACTCTCAGCCTCCCGCGTCGAGTTTAACCTGCGAGCTGATCAAATAGGGCAATCAGGTCTTCATTGTGAGGGCAGGAACTGAGAAACCATCCAACCCCGCTGAAAAATGTGCAGAATCACCCCCCCCCCAGGCATCACAGTGGCTTTTTGTTGCTAATTGGTTGGGAGTATTCTGGGAAATTGACACTAAAGCATCTGGAGATTATTGGGAACGGCAGTGCTAAATGCTAAATTGCTAAATGGTTAAGTAAGAAGTTTTATTATGATGATTTATTTTAAATTGTTGCTGACTGTCGCTTTACACACGGTGTTGAGGGCCCCCTCTGAACTCGCATGACGCACACACACACACACACACACACAATAGGTTTAAATAGTTAATGAAGGCAGTGGTTGTACAAGCTGGTTTCTGATTTTTCATGCATGGTTTGAGTTTGATGGTGCACCAATAAAAACGGTGAGGTACAAACGGGAATGTAGTGAATCAAACAGCTGATTATTAACCCTCACCCTCATGCTGACCCTCCTGAAAACGCTGAACTACCCCGAGGCCTCAGGGTGACTGAGTGACATTCATATCCATGCAGGAACAGAGGCGCTCGTGCTTGGTGTTTGACGGGCAACTGTCAAGCCTCGTTAAGTACAGTTTGATTTATCTGTTTGCACAGACCATTTACACATGTGACCCAAGACACTTTCTGGATGCGGCGAAGGATCACTATCCCCTTCATAGCTGATGCATTATTCCTTAAGCTGGAAATGGAAAAGCAAACATGAAATGTAGAGCATACAGAGGCTGAAAATATTTAAAACGTGAAAGAGGAGCAGTGGGTTGGATAATGGGTTAGAGGAACTGAAGAACGGTGAGAATCCAGGGGAGTAGCCCTTAGGTTGTTGGGTCGGGTCCCAAATGGGAACCTGTATAATTTCAGTGAAAAAATCGAGCTGTAAGAAGAGCTTGTTTTATTAGTCACATTGGACACAACAGCAGGTAAGGAGACGTTAGCAGTGAGGCTGCATTACTGTAATGTCACCATGGGAGTCATTGTGACGAATTACATTTTTTGTTGTTTGACCGTTTGGTCAGGATTAGGAGGCAGAGCAGGAAAGGCAGGCAGAGCAAGGCAGAACAGCTGGAGAGACGAGCCAGGCCGCTCCGGAGGAAGAGGAGGAGGAAGGTGAGGAGGAAGAGGCGTGGTCAGTCTTCTGAAACCGATGGCCTTCAGATTAGGAAAATGATCTAAGGCGGAAATATTGTGGCCTCGGTGTGTTTGCTTGGCTGAAGCGAGCCACAGACGTGTCCCCCGGTCCCCGTTGGAAATGAGAAATGCGGCTTTTATCACTGATATCTGGGTGAATTTCATTCAGTTTCATCATTCCTTCAGCCCTTATCTGCTGTTTACGCTGCGTGGCGTCTCTGCGATTCTGATTCGCTGCTGTTTGTGTTGGGTCTCATTTTGGGGTGGGGGGGGGTCTTCTGAAACAGAAGTGTATAAATCATTTTGTCTCCATATGCCCTTTTTTTTTGAAGGACCTGTTTGCCTCTTCGTATGTTTGTCTGTAAACTCTATAACCCCCCCCCCCCCCGAACACCTACACATACACCTTTTCGATTTGCGTTCGTTCAATGGCGGCTGCTTGAATGTCAGTTTGTCTCTCTTCTGTGTCTGTGAAGCCCATCCCGCTCGGCAGGTCCAGCTGCAGGAGGGCCTCACGCTGGGCATTTGTTTGTTTCGTTTGTTTGTTTGGTTGTTTGATTGTTTGTTTATATTGCTGTTGGTAGTATGGCTCCTTTGCCAAAACATGCATGTGCAGTAATTTTGAAATCCTTGGAAATATTTTGATTTCATGGTATGATGACGGCTGATAGTGTATCTCTGCCCGCCCCCGTTACCGGGGGCTGTTTGTTGTGTCTCCTCCAGGTGTCTGTCCTCCGATCTTTGGGAATAAGCACCATGTGAGTCAGTGCCAGGCACTGTCAGGTCCTTACAGCTACCAAAATCAGAGTTTGCTGTCCCTGAGATCTAGGGGTTGTGAAGAGGCCCAGAGTAAAGGGAAGTGACATCAGACAGGAGCCAGTGACACGGGGGATCTGTCACCTCACACGCTACAAGCTGCTTTGGGGTCGTGGGACACCTGACCCCCCCCCCCCTCCAAAGTGTGGGGTCGTGATAATAACAAATTGAGAGTGTGATGCCGGAACAGGGACAGGGAGCAGCCGCCGGGCCCCCCCATTCAGACCAAGGCTCACAACATGGTTATTTATACATTACAATTTACATGCCGTTTACAAAGTGACATTTACAATTCCAAGGAAAGGCTTCCTGTGAAACACTGAGTCTTTTCAGTCAGAGTGGACTGTGGCTGAAATAGCGCCATCTGGTGGCCAATCGCTATCAGTGCAAATGAGGCAGCATTTGCGTGGTCAGCAAAGATATCCCCCCACCCGCTTCCCAGCTTCCATGTCTTGGGACTGTCGAGTTCCCACTTTGAATAACCTGTGAGAGTCCAGCTACGACCACACAACCTGTGTTAATCAGCATGGCTCTGCTATCTGTACATCTCCTGCACTTTGTGGTCGCTTGTGAGCCCCATGGTGGACTGACATCCCGTCCAGGGTGTCCCCCTGCCCGGTGCTGCTGGGATTGGCTCCCAGTTCTGATTTCCAGTGCCAGGAGTCGGGGTTTGGTCTGCAACTGCAGATGAGTCAGAGAGTGAGTCAGGTACAGGTAGTTTGAGGCCCTCGTCTGTCAGCCTCGGGAGGTGGGGGGGTGGGGTTTGGGTACTCCTCCCTCCCCCTCATTCCCAGTGTTTGTGTAGTATGATGTCTGACACCCACATCTGTACTAGACATGTCCATAGTCGTCGTCACGGTAACGATGAGTAGTGATGGCAGTAATTGCTCCATCTTGTTTCCATTATGCTCTCTGTCATTAGCCATGGCTAATGGGGTCATTTATAAAGCAGTTTACAGAATAAACTCAGTGCACGGGGCTCATCTGACCCGTCGGGCTCCGGTCCCGGCCCGACGCCATGCCCCGTCGCCGGGCCGGTGCGTTCCGATACCGCGGAGGAAATGGCCTTGCGGGTCCTGGCAGCGGCCGCTAGCCGCTCTATTTATAATGCTAATAAGTGTGAGTGGGCTGCTCTGGACCGCGCTCAGGGAAATGCGTTCATGCAGACAGCATGTGTGTCCCGGGCCCGACCTGCAGAACCTCCACAGCATTATTAATGGTGAGCTGGGAGCTTCCTCAGCACGGCTCAGCTTGGCTTTCTGCAGCTTGGCCACAGAGCACCTCTCTCCCTCTCTCTCCCTCTCTCTCTTTCCCCCTCCCTCTCTCTCTCTCTCTCTCTCTCTCTCTCCCTCTCTCTCTTTCCCCCTCCCTCTCTCTCTCTCTCTCTCTCTCCCTCTCTCTCTCCCCC
>JAODJW010000001.1:7600035-7660150 GCA_026777045.1 Hyperopisus bebe | reverse complement strand
GCCCTTTGTTATTTTTGTCCATTTTTTGCTTTGTTGTGGTCATTTGAGAAATTAAACTGTACCACGAGTGTCACGACAGGTCTGCTGCGTAGCTGCAGTGTGGGGGGAGGGGCGGGGCGGGGCGGGGGCTGCATTCATGGCTACACGGTTGACGGCAAGTGCAGGACCCATGTGGGCCGTCCCCCCCAGCATGTCACCTGCCGCCGTGCGGCTCTGAATAACGTCCCCGCGATGTGGCCTTTTCACCGCCAGCCAGGGGGGGAGTCGGGGGGGAAAAAAAAAAACATAAACAAAACGAGCATTTAAAGGAGCTCCGTCATCAGCCAGTGTTTATTGTTTGCTGTTCTGCCGGTGGCGCCAGGCGCAGGAAAACAGGCCAAAAAACACTTTGTTTTTGGGGGGGACTGGATTCTGCGGTTTTTGCCGCTCAGATCGTAATCACGGCCCCCATCTCTATTTAAAGGCGAAAAAAATGCGGGCGGGGGCAGGCACATGCAATGCGCCGGGGGACGAGCCAGGGGCCACGGCAGGCCCTGCATGGGAGGAGGCAGGCTGGCGCGGAGGGGGCGGTGTGCCAGCCCCCCCCCCAGCCCAGCCCCCGAGTTTCAACATGCACTTTGCTTTCATGATATGATATAAATTAATACATAGCTAAGTGTGATTTTAATTTCAATTTCAGTGTCATTTTGAAGTTCATACAGTAGTTATATGCTATATGCTATGCTAAACGGCATCGATCGCTCTGTCGCCGTACGGCCGGCTCTGGCCGCCTGGCTGTCACAGGGCCATTAGGTCGGGCGGCGCACAGCAACCTGCGAAGCACCAGGAGCAGAGGAAGGTGGCGCTGTTGCTCACAAACGCCGCGAAGCTTCCTCAGGTTTTCACGCTCGGGGCCTTTTTCCGTTTCCTCAGAAAGCAGACATTTGCCGCTCGCTGACTTTCAAGTTCTTTGCCGTTTCTTGTGGTTCTTGAACACAAAGATGAAAATAGCTTTTGCATATTATTAGGCGTTGAGTGATTTTTTTTTTTATTCATGCTTACAATTTAAGGTAAATTTCCAAAAATGGTTTTAATCTTTGCATAATATCTGAGCGGGTTGGACAGAGAATTTCAGGCTTTTAATATCTGCAGTACCGTGTGATTGTGTGTCGCTAGACGTCACGTCGATGGGAAAGGTCTCCGAGGGTCAGGGTCCATGAGCGCTGCCCAGATGCAGTGCAGCCCTGTCATATGACCCCCCCCCCGCACGAAGTGTTTGGTTGCGCTTGTCATTGGAACAGGGCACCATACGTGTCTTTAAATGAAGGACCTGTGGTCATTATAGGCCGCTTATCATCATTAATAGACTGTAAGTGGTTATCCACTGCTTACCACAGTAATGGAATGGGTCTTATTTCCCTCTCTGGTGCCCCCCCTCTCTCCCCCCACCCAGCCAGTCGGCTCCACCCAGACTGATGCACACAGCAGCGATTATTAGGCCTGGGCAGTTGGTGCCTGCAGCCCAGGCCCAGGGGGTGGGGTGGGGGGGGGGCTTATCTCACGCAATTAATCAGGGAACTCCTACTGCACTGCAATTACTCTGAGCTTTTTTCTTGACTAACTTTTAGCCTGAAGGTTCTGGAAGTTGGTGCCCTACCCCTCTGGACCGCTTCTCTCTGTTTGTGTGAAGTTTTTCCTAAATGGCTGTAACTGAAGGTCACAGAAGTGGGTCTGGTCCTGACCGAGTTGGGAGGGGGGTCGTTCTGCAGGGATGAGTGTTTATGTGTGGGCAGGGTTCTCTCTTATGTGATTTACATTTTTTGACCTAGCTGGAGGTAGCTATCGTTTAATGTGTATTTCATTCGCTTGGCTCTGTCCGCAGGGCCTTCTGGAGGCAGGAAGAGGAAGTGAATCCTTTTTTTTTTTTTTCTTTCTTTCTTATCCTGTGTCTCACTCCTCAAATGACTGAGTGACACCAAAGCCCACGCGAGGTTAAACAGCAGTACGTCTGTTCGTTTTGAGGTCACAGAAATGTTGCGTGCGTCCAGAGAGACTGTAGGAGCGGATCCAAAGACTCCAGCCTTTGCTGTTGGCGCTAAGAAACCGCGTTAAAGTATCAGCAGAATAACTTCGTAAGCTTCCAGGTCTCGGTTTTGTCCCGAAGGCTTTGGCAGGTGTTTCTGTTTCCTGTGTCCCTCCTCCCACTTTTGCCGTTGTAGCCATTATATAATTTCCTGCAAGACGGCCTTATCTGCCCCGCGATTGCCGCTGAGGCCTTCACTGATCGGTCCCGACGTTAATGGCTCCTTCCCTCCTCCAGCCCGTTTGTTTTAATGTTCAGGACGGAGGGAATCGGGGAAGCCGCTTTAATGGTGTCGAGCGGTTAGCGCGCGGGTCCCGGTTAAACGCCGACGTCCGACAGCTTTCCTCGCCGCGGCAGAGCCCATGGTCACCCAGCGGTTACGATTACTTAGCGACGTGCGACGCTTGTTCTTTTATATCCTAATAATTTCCCTGTTTAGTTTCTCCTCCTGCTGTATTTCTCAGATGGGATTACTTGTGAGTCAGAAATCAGTGGCGGCCGTAAATAAAAGCCGTGTTTTCATAAGGTTGCGGCGCACGTGAATGGACACTTTGTGAGCCCCCTGTGATCCTTTCTGTCATCTTTTTTGTTCGGGGGGGGTGACTGTATTCCCAGGCTTTTGTCCACGGCCGCATCGTGCTCCGTAGCTGACATTGACGTCAGCCTTCGCCGCTCAGAACTGCCAGAAATCTGCCGTGGGGAAAGAGCAGTAAATTTCCTTGTTTACCTGTGGCCACTTTACAAATTAAATGTCAGAGCGCAAAAACAGTGACAGGCTCATTTTGCGGGATGACGGCGGCCGGGCCCGTGTTCCCGCCGAATAAAATCCTTATTACGGCCGGCGGTAATCATAGCGGAACAAAGAGCCATGATTAACGACGGCAATTTATTGTATCTGGGCTGGAGAGGCGGCGGCGGACTGGAGAAGAGACATCACGGTTATCATAATTTATATCATAAATAACGGGAGGGAGCCAATCATGCGGCTTGGCCGATCGGTCAAAGCAAATAACCTCTGATAACAATTACTACATGGGGCAGTCACGGAGCCCCGAAGTCACAATGCTATCTCCGGACTATTCTGTGGTTATAGAATACAGCGGTATTACCATATAGATTACACTATTTATAATGGTGCATGTCACTCCCACTCCTACTTGCTTAAAGGAGCGTTTTTAATGTTTCCATTGTGGAGAGAAGGAGTAGGAGGGCAGGGAGAGATTACAGCGTGGCAGAATCGTAAGGCTCCTCGGGGGGGTGGTGGGAGAGGGGGTCAAGTTTGGGGGAGTGGAGGTCTCTTTCTGCGGTGGGTCTTTTTGTTTAGGCACCGTAACCGCGCAGCATAACGTGCCGTGTAACGACGACCCTGCAAATGCGAGCGAGGTTTAACATCTGTGCTGGTATGATGCTGATAGTTATGGTCTAAAATGAGCCAGAAGAACATGGAGAAGAATCAGGGATTCCTCGTGATGTAGGCGGGGTGGCTACGGGAGGCCTAAAGGCCGACGTCGGAGATTAACGTTTATATAGAGAGGATTGATATCGCGAAGACAATCCTGAAGTGTGAGCATGATCTTGGGTAAAGTGTCATCCTGCCGGTGTCTTCTGCAGTGGCGGTAAGCGTGGTGGGTCAGGACCTCAAGGACCACAGGGTCACGTTCAGGAGGGGACCTGCTGTCATACCGCAAGGTGCCTAACTCGAAGTTCTCCAGTAAATTACGTGCTGTGATGTCACACAGGCTGGGTTAATGACATCAGCAAGCTCCAGTTGGGATTTCCTGTTGACGGTCTTGCTGTGTGAGGGAGCCCATTACCCTCCTGTACCTGATGTCATATATTCTGATGCCGATTTCTATAAACTATATCGAGCAAACCATATCTTCGTGTAGCTCATCAAACAAGAACTTAATTGTAATTAATGAATGGTGTGATACAATGTGTGTACGTGACGTACGTGTTTCAATATGGTCTGAAATTATCTGAAATTATATTTTCATAAGTTCTTTTTGTGATTTTTTTTTTTTTTTTTAAATTAAGGTTTTGAGTAGCAGTAGTGTTCGCGTTGTTTTAGTGTATTTTGCTTTTTTGTTGTATAATGTCCTTCTGTAAATTATAATTATATCCTGGGGGGTACTGGATTTGCGTTTGTTTTTTTTGCATTTTATCCCAAACAAAAAAAAAATCACCTTGATCTGCTGACTTGATGATTGTCTTTAGAATTTAAGCTCTATTCAGCAGCCCTGGGCCCCTTGCACGCCATCTCCCATCTGCCTGCGCTTCACTCTCTTAGAGGTTCTCTCTGTGTTATTTTTTTTTTCTTTTTTTTAACAATGATCCTCTTTCTCCTTCACCTT
Source organism: Hyperopisus bebe (assembly GCA_026777045.1). NCBI lineage: Eukaryota > Metazoa > Chordata > Actinopteri > Osteoglossiformes > Mormyridae > Hyperopisus > Hyperopisus bebe. The sequence goes on along the minus strand of JAODJW010000001.1, from coordinate 7,655,734 downwards.
CGCAGAGGAAGAAGAGGAGCAGGTCCTCCCTGACATGGGCACGTCGGCCGAAGCCATGCAGGTCCCACTGGATGAGGAAGAGGAGGAGGACATGGATGAAGAGGAGGCTGTCAATGATGAGAATTACCTGGCCAAGAGGCGCCTTGACAGCCCCACCTCTGTGGGCGTGGTTCCTGCCGCAAAGAGGCCACGCCTCCCAGGTTTCCGATCACCAGACAGCCCGGACTGGGGGACCGAACCACGGGAACCACTTAGCTCACTCAACCCCCAGCGGGTCCCAGCCCCTGCCGGCGTACCCCCTCTCCACCCCCACGACGGTTCAGCCTCCCAGGCTACATCCCCAGGAGTGACGGACCACATCCCCACATCCAGAGCACAGCTGCCCATACCCAAGATCCCCATCACCCCTGGTCGAAAACCCAAAGTCGGCTCACCTGGCAGGCAGAGGGTCAAGTCCCCAAAGAGGGCCAGCTCCGGCGGCCTGCCTGGGAGCCCGGCCCGCTCTCCAAAAGCCTCACAGAAAGAGAAGAAGAAGTCTCCTGGGAAGACTAAAAGCCCCAAGAGTCCCAAGCAAGGCTTAATCAAAGCCATCCCTCCCCAGGGGAAGACGGATCTAACGATAAAACCTTTGCTCCCACTGAGTGAGAAGGTAGAGAAAGAGAACATCCTTCTAAAACCAAGCGAATCCATGGTGCTGGAATCTGAGAAGCCACCTGTCGAACTTCTGCCCAGGAAGCTGGAGCTACCGGACAACACCATTGATGATTCTATTGCAGCCGTGATTGCTAGGGCATGTGCGGAGAGGAAGCCCGATCCGTTTGCCTTTTCCTCGGGCTCGGAGTCTGAAGGCGATGGCTTCTCGAGTCCACGGAGGCTTACCATATCGGAGCCCATGACACAAAAGCTGGCAGTTAGTGTGAACAGCTTTGGCAAAGACGCATCCACGCCGCTCCCTCAAAATGTTGGTGCAACGTTGACTGGTAACTCATGGACGATGGATGATTCCATCAATGAGGTCTTACGGAAAGTAAACCAGGGATGTCCTTCCGGCACCCCCACAAATCCAGCGTATATTTCATCGCCTTCGGCTTCTCCGCCAACTCCGGAACCCCTGCTGAAGATGTATGAGGAGAAGAACAAACTGGTGGTGTCCACGGATATCAAGAAGAAGCTGAAGAAGGAACTCAAGAGCAAGATTAAAAAACGGGAGAAAGAGAAACAGAGGGAGAAGGAGCGAGACAAGGGCAAGAGCAAAGAAAAGAGCAGAGAGAAGAACAAGGACAAGGAACGAGAACTTTCTAAAGAAGCCAGGCAGCCCTGGAAAGACCTCTCCTCCAAGGAGGACGAGCAGAGGGACCTTCTCAAGCCTCGAGACATTTCAGAGTCAGATGTACCCAAGATGAAATCTAAAGATGGTGGTGGCTCTAAGAAGGAGAAGGACAAGCACAAAGACAAGAAGAAAGATAAAGAGAAGAGTAGGAAGGACAAAGAGAAGAGAGACAAGAGCAAAGACAAAAGCAAGGAGGACCGGCAGAAGTCTACGGCCTCACTCCTCCTCGGCCTGAAGGAGGCGCCACTGCCGCTGTTCAGCCCCGCAGCCTGTTTGAAGCTGCCCTCCATGCTGCCGCCGCTGCCCCCCATCCTCCCCGACAAAGCCCCCCAGGACAAGGACAAGGAGAAGAAGAAAGACAAGAAAGAGAAGAAGAAAAAGAAAGACAAGGACAAAGAAAAGGACCGGGAGAAAGAGAAGGAGAGGGCGAGAGAAAAGGAGAGGGAAAAAGAGGAGAAGAAGAAAGAGAAAGAAAAAAGAGAAAAGGAGAAGGAAAAAGAGAAGGAGAGACACAAACTAGAGAAGGTATTTGCATTTTTAAGAGTAATTAGTTTTGTCTTTAAGAATATATTGGTTGCTGCGTTGGCCTTATAAAATGTAAGTCGCAGATTCAATGAAGTGCATTCTATAGACCGTTGTTAATTTTATTATCTAGTCTGATTAGGATCTCTGAAAAAAGAAATCAGATGTACATTAAACCAGCAGGGATAAAGGGAGCAGACCAGCCCCTCACGACATTTTAGGGTTAAGTGGTGACTATGCTCTGTTTTTAAGACAGTCACTTAATCTGTATTTCCTCTCAATAATAGTTAAAAAAAGTGAATTTGTAAAATCTTGTAGGTGTGTAAAGTTGCCTCAGAAGTACTGTTCTGCTAAGTAACGAAATATTTTTAAAAATAAGAATAATAAAGCTACAGATGGTTACGTGACGCAGACTGAGAATTCGCTTCTGCTTTTTATCCTGCGGGAGCCTTTTCCGTAACATTTTTTAAGAAAAATCCGTTATCTCTCCTTTGGCCTATTCCGCGCATTTTGTCGGAAGGCAGAATGTAGCTGTGATGTTCGGAGGGTGCTTAGGATAGTTTTGAGCTGATTAACACAGGCTACTTCTGAAAGTCTCACAGCCGTTTTTAACGTTGCTCCGAGTTCACAAAGTGATTTTCTCCGGTGCCGAAATCTCCCGATTCCCTTATTTTTTTTTCTGGGCCTGCTTCCCCAGTGTCCTGTGCGGGGGGAGGGGGGCAGAAGAGGTGCTGGAGAGTTTGTGCTTTATCGGTGCATGCCTCGAGGTACGCGGTGGAGGAGCTAAATCCTGTGAGATTAGCAGAAAAATGCAACATGCTGCAGTAAGGCGCTTACAAGGCTGCTCGTATTGGTTCAGGTGAAAGGAGTTTTTCTTTTACATAAAAGTGGACAAATCCTTCTGACAATGTATTTCCAGTTGGCGTACAATGGAAGCTACTATCTGTAGATGTCACCCCGTTCCACTGGTTCAACACCCTGGAATGCTAGTTTTGAACGAAGGGGAGTCCATTAGCATGCGTGTGGAAATGTGAAATTTGATTTTTGGGAGAGAGAGTTGTCAAAAATAATGAATAAAACATTTTGGTATTTAGTTACAAAAATGCAAAACTGGTCTCCTTGTTGGTCAGACTATGAAATATTCGACTGAGGACAGCAGTGTAATTTTCTTATGTGAAATAATAGCTGTTTGCAGGAGTATTTTTGTCATGTTTCAGTAGAGAAATCACTAATTTTGTGCTTCATCTCTGGATCTTAATTGTTGTATTACCAGGGAGCTTTAGCTTCTTTCCTGTGGAATCTTCGAGAATAACAAATGCTAAATGCCCGCTGGCAGCAGTAACACGACCCTACGGGGCTTCCGGGTCCTTTCACGTTGTCCCTGCTGAATTGGATCCCTTTTAATTGACGCTACTTTCATACCTCAGGCCGAGTGGGAGGCCATATTAGACGATATTCGCTGGAATGTGTGACATTAATAGTGGCGGCTGATGTGAAGCATGCCTATCATGTCTGATTTCCGTTCTGAACCCGCACGCGGTGCGGGTTAAATGGGAAATAAGGGGTTGTGGACGGTCAAGCTGTGCATCTTAATGCACGATTAGCATAAGTGTGCAGTGCGGCACCTGGTGCGCTTATCAGGCTGGGACAGGGTCTTATTTGCACGGCAGGTGTCGAGGGATCCGGCCCATGATTGTGGCCTCCCCGTTTGGACAGGACACTGTGGCGCTTTCAGAAGTAGCGTGCAGTTTGCTTACAGGTTGCTGGAGATCGCGTGGCACCCCCCCCCCCCAATGTCTGGGTCTTTTTCTCCTCCCCCTTCTCCTCCCTCTGCTCCTTTTTTCATGTACACTGGAGCTCTGGCTAATGCACTGCCTATGCTTCTATATCCCCATTTTCCCTGGTGGATAATTTTTTTTTAAATTGGCAACAAGGAATGTTCCGTGTTGATCGGTCAGAGTTGCCGTTTGACTTCAGCCTTTGACCGGGACTCAGCAGTGACGGGTTCCCAACAGCGCCGAGGTCAGGGGTTCCAGTACAACAGTGTAACGCCTCATCAGAAGCATATTAGCAGTAGCTGGACCATCCACAATGCCCTCTAGCGATAGTCCAGCTACAGAAAAGCCAGACTGGCATTAGCTTGGCCAGCGAAAATACACGTTGGCGTTGGCAAGACCACTGAGAGGCTAGACTCAACTCAACCGCTGAGGACTCAGGTTAGCCGTAACACAGCTGTTTTAAAATGCAGATTAGCATTAGCATGGCCTTTGGGAATGCTGGTTGGCATTAGTGATACGAGACCCATGGTTGTAGGCGCAACCCTAACCCTAATCCTGTAATGTACCCCAGTGAGAAGGCCTCCGCAGATCATTGTCCACGCCCTGTTTTCTCTTCCTCGCCGTCTGGTCACGCTCAATAGGTGCCGGACAGAGGCTGTTTTTAAACAGCCCCGGGTGTTGAGTTACCGGCGGGCGCCGTGCGGTAAAGTATCCCGTGCATGGTAGCGCCCGGCATGATAAGGTGCCCCCCTCCCACCATGTGCTGGCTTCATGGCCGCTGCGTGTCCTCAACTGTCTCCACATGTGTGTCCCCCTCTTCAGGTGAAAGCGGAGCCCCCCGTGCCGCCGCCCTCCCCGGTGATCCCCCGCCTGACACTGAGAGTGGGCGCTGGCCAGGACAAGATGTGAGTACCGAGAGGATGCCGTGCCTGAGCGCAAGTGCCGTCCCCTATGCTGCCTCTGCTGTAAGGCCTCTCGGCCAGGCAGGCCTTCTGCTCCCACCCCAGATCCTGCCCCCGCCGTAGGGGCTCCCGGCTGGGTAGGCCGCCTGCACCTGCCCCTGATGCTGCCTCTGCTGTAAGGCCTCTCAGCCAGGCAGGCCTTCTGCTCCCACCCCAGATCCTGCCCCCGCTGTAGGGGCTCCCGGCTGGGTAGGCCGCCTGCACCTGCCCCTGATGCTGCCTCCGCTGTAAGGCCTCTCGGCCAGGCAGGCCTTCTGCCCCTGGCTTCCCTGTTTCACTGACACCCCTGGCTTTTCAGGCCTCGGGCTGCTCACTCTGGGTGGCCCCACGCTTAGCCCGTTCCTGTCAATGGCCTTAATGTGGGGGCGCTTAACCTGGCTGACCCAGATTGTAACTTGAGCTTCGTGGAGGCTTTTACCCAACAGTCCTGTGATATACGTGGGGGGGGGTAGACATTGTATAGACCACCACCCCACCCCTCCTCATGGCAGGGTCACAGGAAAGGATGGTTTGTCTTCAGGTTTGGTTTTGATGTGAGGAGTGTGCTTGATGATTTTTGCACCCCCCCCTTTCTGCTATAGAGTCATCAGCAAGGTGGTTCCGGGCTCCGAAGTCAAGACCCCTATACCCAAGACCCCTGTGGCTAAGACTGCTCCAGCCAAGACCCCAACTCCCAAGACCTCGACGCCCAAGACAACTGTTACGAAAGCTCCTTCCAAATCCGTCCCTCCTCCTCGGCCCCGGTCTCCACCGCCTGCCCCAGCCTTACCGCCGCCACCCGCACCAATGCCAGCCACGCCTCTCCCGCCCCCTCCAGTGAACCCCGCCCCAGTGCTGCCCCTTGGTCCCATCCCAGTGATCGGCTCTTTCAAAACACCCGTCCGCAGCGTGGTGACTGAAACTGTCAGTACCTATGTGGTGAGTCTACCGGCTGTTACCCTTCCCCAAGCCTTTGTCCAGTCGCTTAATCAGAGGAGTCTGCTTGGGGCTCTGATGGTCCGGCGTGACCTGCGACCTATTTTCAGAAGAAACTTATTGACGTTTCCAGTCATGGGCGATTTTGTTGTTACTGTGACCCCACTCTTCGCTTCGGGGCCCTCTGCCACCCCCAGTGTAGTGACTGTTTCTGACTAACAGGGGGCCCCCAAGATTTGGGGGTAAACACCGCCACTGTTTCTAGCTCTTCTGCCTCTGCCGCTTCACAACGATCATTTAGGAGCATATTAACAGCGTGTCGGTTAATGGTGCTTTCACTTTGGTTTTAATTAATGATCTCCATGAAGATATCAGTGAAGGGGATGCAGGGAGAGGCCGAATGGATCGGTACTGATTCCTAGGCCTTATCTCAGGTCTAATGTTGTGCTGTCCGTGTGTGTAGATCCGAGACGAGTGGGGTAACCAGATCTGGATCTGCCCCGGATGCAATAAGCCCGACGACGGCAGCCCCATGATCGGCTGCGATGACTGTGACGACTGGTACCACTGGTAAGAAGCATCCAGCATCTGCCCACCCACTTCCTGTTCTCTCATCGGTTCTAGTTTCTATAGATAGGTTTTATCATTCATTAGGTAATTATTCTCTCTCAGTGTGTAATTACTCATGCTCCTCTTATGAAAACTTTCAATGAGCTTGGGTTTGAAGGTACAGCACCCACTTCTCTTGGTCTTCAGTTTGTAATTTTTCCATATGTAGTCCCCGTCCTTGTCCATTGGTTCACCTGATGTCCTGCCTTCAGAAGCTTCCCTGATTGGTTCAGGTGTTTGGGTGCCTTTACATGTTGCCTATGTTCTCATGCCTTGGGTGTCAGCAGCATTCAGACCTATGTAGGCTACACCATTGCATTCAGCATGGCCAGATCAGCCATTTCTGGAACATCTCAGGTTCCAAATGCACATTCACTCTTATGGTTCTCCATGCCCAAGACAAGGACAGAAAAAAACATTGGGGCGAGGTTTCAAACCCCTGTTGAGTCTTCAGGAGGTGTGATTTGCAACTTGTTGAAGCTTTTTTTTTTTGCATGTACATATTAAAATTTCTGTGGTAAGTTATATCCCCACCCCCTCCCCTCCCTCCATAGGCCCTGCGTCGGCTTGCTCGCAGCGCCCCCAGAGGACGTTCAGTGGTTCTGCGTTAAATGTGACAGCAAGAGGAAGGACAAGAAGCACAAGAAACGGAAACATAAAGTGCATTAAATACAGCAGCTTCAGAACTGTCCTGGACAGGCAGTGTATGCTGGCCCCACTGCAGGCCCCACTGCAGGCCCCACTGCAGGCCCCACTGCAGGCCCCACTGCAGGCCCCACTGCAGGCCCCACTGCAGGCCTCACTGCAGGCCTCACTGCTGGCCCCGTTCTGCATCTTCGACCCTTAAAACCTGACCTTAAAACCTTCTGGCATCCTTCAGACCTCCCAGCTGACTGTATAAGAGATGAATTCATATTTTTCCCATCATTATTGTTGAGGTTATTACCAATATCGTTATTTTGTTCTCTCCACCCTTCTAATTTTGCACCTTCATAAATCCATTTTTAAGAAATAACACTCTGTAATCCTGGGCTTCCATTCCACCACCAGAAAATCAGGTTCCTGTGAGAAGATAGGAGATGTTTGGCATGCAACCGGTACGACAGTGGCCGAGTTGGTAGCATAAAATAAATGCGATGGATAATGTGCCACACTCTCCGCATTTTATAGTCTTTTTTTTTTCTAGTTTTTAAGAATTATTTTTAATTCAATCCACATCAGAAAGTGTGAGGTTTGTGAGGCAGATTGTGATGCGTTCAGAGACTGTGCTTGTAAATACATGTATATAGAGATTCCCAAAGCAGACTGATTTGACGAGTTTTTTTTTTCCTTAGACAAGCATTTTTAACTCAACTGATATTTTGTAAATATTGTATATTTTTAAATGGAAATTCATTTTACTTGGATCTTTGTGTTAATTGTCCCCTTTCATTCCTGGTTTTTTTGTAAAATATTTTATTTGCTTGATATTACCTTATTAAAGATGAGCTGTTTCTTCAAAAAAATCCCCGAGATGAATCTCATTGATAAGGAAAATCACAAAATATAGTGTTCATTGTGCAGCTTATTTGCAGTTGTAGGTGAAATTCTTTTTGATTGTAGTTTCTTGTTTGGCGCAAGTAAACTGCTTTTTTTTTTCATTTGGACACACTGTGAAATTCTTTAGTTACACAACTTTGTCTTTTTCCCCTTTGACCTTTTTTTAAAACTGATTAAAAGATGACTAATGTCCTGCCCCCATGTATTTAATCTGTATTTATTGATAACGCTGGCAGTATCTTCATTGTATGGTGGAGGACCAAGATGCACAAGGAAAAAATAAGTAGAGCGAAATTCTAGTGCCAGACTGGAAGCGGGAACATGGGAATTGTGACCTTTGACATTTTCAAGTCCGGCCGCATGAATGGTGTCACAGCCTAGAGCCGAACAAAAGCACAGCTTGTGCGATGTTTCATGAAATGCACGTTTACACTGATACTATTATAATGGCATGAAGCATCCGTCTGCGTGGAGTTATCGATGTGCTTTTTATATTCCTTAAATATACTGAAAATGAATCTAATGAAATGTGCCTTTAATATTCCTCGTGTGGATTGTTGATCGCCATAGCAACGGACTTATGGCAAAAAGGAGGATGCTGTGGAATGGTCCCTGGACCTCTCGCTGGTGATGTCCTGGCCAATGGCGCGGCCGTTTACCCCACTGACCGAGGGCTGAGCGCGATGTCGATTGGTGAGATCAGTAAAATGAGAGACGAGTGAGTTTCCCCTTCTTTCTTTTTAGTTTCAAAGGAGAGCCAGCATTTAAACAGAGGGTAACACTTCGCGCTTCAGCGCTGATAAGTGAACTTCGCCATATGAACTGAGACACACTTGGCTTTCGATGCGGGTGCACAGTTACACCAGGAGACGAGATCCATGCGGCGAGAGAGGTGGCCGGCTGACCTTTTGACCCCTTCTAATTTTTACCGGCATTAACACTAACGGTGTCTTGGGAGTAGATTTGGTTCAGGGGCCTTGGGGTCAGGCTGGTGTTGGGCTCAGGTTATAGCACGACTGAGGTGGGTTATTGTGCTGATGAATCTGATTGGCCGGGCCTCACAATCGGCTGCCCCCAAGCACAGATGCGGGTACGAGTCATAGTGTCTTTCTCCCCTTGTTTCGCAGATGAAGGCGTCTCCGCGTTCCCTCACTTTCCGCCCAGGCTTTGGCCCGCTGTGCCTAATCGCACGGTGACCCATTGCAGGTTACTGCTCTCGGGTGCTCGGCCCATGTAGACGATCTCGCCGGGAAGCCGCGGTGAGTCCAGTCAGCCAGACGTGAATTGGGGGGGTAGTTCTATAACTGCTGCTTACCAACACAGAGCAGTCTCCGTCAAGGTCAGTTTCCGACTTTATTTTTAAATACACAGATATGGAGGTGTACTGGCTGCAGTGTGATCTGTGACCTCGATCACTTCTGTATGACCCAGCCGACAGATGTACGCGCCAGCATTGAGGTCAGTCAAGATGCCCCCCCCCCCCCCAAGCCTGGGACTGGACCAGTAAAGGTGAAAAAGTCTAAATCTATCAACTCCTGAAAGGACATGCAGAAAACTGCAAACTTCATTTTACAATGACATAAATAGTGCTAATTATCAGTAAGTGTGGAATTATTATTATTATTATTCACTGTTTCTCCATTGATCCCTTTTCTAAAGTGTTGAATACTTAGCCCTGTAAGTTTTTCTGACAGCGTTTTCTGTCTCTCTCTTACATGACAGCAGTTCAGTGAGACAACAAAAGCTTACAAATATATAAACAATGGCCGTTTTTAACCGTCATCCTTTGTGTTAAAGGACAACGAAGTTGTCTTTAATGTGGTTACTAAAACACCATTTTAATTTGAAATGCTCGTTATAAATAAATAGGTTTTAATAATAACCTCTGTGATGTTCAGAACACACACACGTAAATGAATCAAAGTAATAATAACACGAAATGTAGCGTGATCTTTTCATCACGTTTTGCGCTGAAGCCGATATTACCCTGTATTCTGAGTCTCAGCTTTATTGTTTTATCTGAAATATATATTTGTATTTATTTTGACCATAAAATGTATTTTTCCATTGTCCCCGCCCCCGACGCCAGTATTTTGCTTAACGGTCGCCTGGGGGGTATGTTCTGAAATGTTAAACCTTCACGGCATCTACTGCTAAGAGTGTCTTTATTCTCGAACCAACAGACGCCTTGGTATATCTGCTGAGCCAAGAAAGGATGTAATGATTAGTTAATTTTGGCTATGCCTGTCAATCTGCACTAGTGTAAAAGACAGTGAAAGTAACCCGGAGATCGTCTACATATATTGTGCCAAGGTTGACTTGAGATTCCCAGCATGTTTTTTTTTTTAAGTTGCAATATTGAATCTCAAAAATGCGATGTGTAACCATTTTCATTAAAAAGGTATTTTAATGAGCGGACAAATCGCTCCCCGGTCACAAACTTGTTTACAGAGAGCTCTGAATGGCGTTTTCACAGTGGAAAAGGAGCATGGGGGCAATTTTCAGTATCTTCAAGTATATTAAAGAACCACCAACAGGTGTCCTAACCTTTATATGATTACCTGACATTGAAGATAACCTTCTCATATTCAGTCAGACAATATTATGGTCTGTCGCGAGTGTTTATGATCTGTGAATGTGTCGAGTGTGGGGGGGGAGGAAACACCTGGCCGTCCATTGTTTAAATTTTGAAGCCTTTAAAATGTTCTTTTTGTTTCCTTCTGAAATGTGTAAAATGAGTCGCCCCCTACTGGATACTGTCACTTTTTGAACAATGCCAAGCTTTCGTTCTAACATGATCGATTCAGTTTAAAAAATGTGTAGAAAGTTCGCATCCCTAGACGACTGGGCAGTCGGCCTGGATCCAAAGAGATTTTCTCCGCATATAGCCGGAGACGGAGAAATTACTTCCGCATTTTCTTGTTTTTTTCCCCCTACATTGATTCTCAAGCATTTTCTTAAGTTCTAATGTAAATCATTTTGAGGGAAATGACAAATTCCCGTTTAGCACTCTGATTAACTATTTTGACATGGTCGTTATATGCAAAAATTGAGTGAATTGAGTGAATACACGAATAGCCTGGCGGAAGGGATTGAAAATATATTTTAAAAAATAGATACTTGCGTTTGTATTATAATGACTAAATGACTTGAAACGCCAGTAATTTGCAGCAATCTGCGAAAACGAGCGTATTTGCACACCGTGTAAAACAGACCAGGCAAAAACTGTTACTGTACTGTGACACGTATTCATTCTATCCTGGAAAACCTTGGTTTTAAAAACGGACACTGACTGAATTAGCGGATTTTGATGTAATGACCCTGAATCGTGCAGCCTTTAATTATGCAGTTATACAAAATCCCATTAACAGCAATAAATTTAACCAAGGCGAAAATGAGGATAACGCACCTATTCCTCGACATTTTTATTTAGGCCCATGTAAAAATACATATCAAATATTAGACGATCAAATGTTTTTTATATATGTAATTTCACTTGAACACTATACACCACTTCCTTTCTCACATCGAGGTCGATGAAACGTTGCTATTTAAACTATCGATACATGCATTAATAGCTGTAGTTATCAAAGTGCTACTCCGAAAAATGTGTTATAATTTAACAACGAACAAATGCATTCCTAGAGATGACTAAATGTTAGTGAAATGTAAACGTAAATAAAGTAATTAAACAGGTTATTTCATTCGGGAGTGTAATTTCATTGATGGATTTCTCCCTCCTGGAACAACGGGTAGTTATGAATGTGGCCGTGATTATCACTCTTTTAGATATTCTTAGAAAATTACGCCTGGTGTTAGAAGGTTTTGGAAGTAATTGGTCACTGCAGACCCATGACGGCATATTCGCAAGGAATGGCAGGATAAAAAAAAATCGATCTCAAAGGAGAATTGGGTTAGTAATCCGCCTGTTATGCATTTAGAGAAACTTTGTGAGGTGTAGATGATTGAGGCTTTATGTGTTACAGGACCTTAGGAAATAGGTTAGTGTGTTCAGTGTCGTCATTGATTATTTCCTCTGCTCCAGCCCATCTACTCAGTCTTGTCTGTCTTTCCACGTCCATCCGTTCACGTTAACCAGCAGTCGATTCATAAAGCGCCGAATGACGTCCCGGACATCTTGAAATATTTGTGGCCCATAGAAAAAGTGCGGGGGGTGCCTGAACTGTGGCGTGTCCTTTCAAGGGTTACTGAGGCCGAACACGGCCTCTGGGACTTATATTGGTTATATAAGTAAATAAATAAATAAATGTAATTAGCTGCTGCTACGATACACCACAAGCATACGCTTTCTTGTGCAGCTGCATAAGCCGTCCCTCGTTGCGTGACACCCCCGTACTCGTTTGCGTTACATCCATCCAGTTCGATTGTGTTCCGCGGGGAGGGAATGCCGTTATGCCCCAGTGAGTATAATATTATTTTATATGTCAAAATGAAGGGAGGCGAAATAATTTGAATACCCCCTGTGTGTCGCCTCTGCTCAATATTTAGAATGAAAGAGGCGACGTGCTTTGCTTTGCTGAAAAGAGCGAAAACATGGATGTAAATGCGCCCCCCGCGCTAGGGCCGACGCCGCCTTTGATCAGAAAGGGCAGCTCGTTTTGTCACCCGGAGATGCTGATGTTGTTCCCCCGCGCACGACCTCGTCAATGGGATGGGAAGAAAAAAGGTGGTAAAATCATAAATGGATGACTTTGTAACGACCTCTGCTGCAAGCAGGCGCGGGATAACGGCCCCTAGTAGACATGGAAATGGCTTAGCGCTATCGCCGTTTCCGTGGCAACCATCTGAGTTTACCCCCCCTCCCCTCCATCTCAGGAAGAGAAATGAGTTATGAAAAGACTGGAGTGAAGCAGGGATTAAAACATGATCCTGGGGACAGCGTGTCAATCAAAAGCCAACTCGAAAATCTGTTTTCCCCCCATTATAAATCTATACTCGTATAGGTACCTGAGACAATTTTATATTTCTGGGCTGGGAATGATGAACTGATGCTACCGAGCGCCAATTCAGATGTGGACGTTTTGCCTTTAAGTCTCACAGGGGTCCTTGAACTGAAGCGATGCTTTCTGTAAGCAGTTTTTAAAATTATAATGGAAATGCAAATGGCTTTAGCTCAGGATTTATGTAGGAACTATTTCGCAATTTTAAATATTAGGCCTCCACATTCCTGATCGAAGTAATCTAAATCTAAGTGTACTAATAGTTATTAAAATACAGCTCGTATATTGTACTGTATATTTATTTAAATCTGGCTCGAATACTATATAGCAGAATCTGTCACTGCTGCACCACGATTATAATATGGATATTTGAACATAATGACTGATTGCTGTGGGCCCGTTATACAATGATCGCTAACGTACGGAAGTAAACACGAGGATAAAGTAGCCGCCGATCGAGCCTAAGTCGCTCGAGACGCGGAGAAAAACTTAACCAAATTGGCTTGACCCTTCTGATATTTGATATTTGCCTCCTTGACACTCATTTAGAGGCGCTCGTCAGTAAAGCAGAACATGGACAAGTCCGGCCTGAAACCGAAGCCCCATGCGCGCAGGGGGATATGGAGAACATGATAGCCGGAGCCGCACACTTTCCAAAGGATCTCTGGACATTTTAGCCCGGCTCGGTCGTCCTTGGAGCGCCAGAACGTCGCCAGGCAGGGTGTAAACGTTAAATGTTAGCTATTTGTCCAAGTCTTTCTTTCTTTATTTCATTTCTTTCCCCTTTTTTTTCGTTTCGTCAACTTATCTAGACCCATTGGTACAAACAGCCATTCACTAAGCAGCTTAAGGACTTTCTTAATGATACTTTAATGAATTCCCGAATGAATAAACGGATAACTTTAAGAAAGGGGGGAGGGAAACGTGGAAAAATATTTGTAGTCACGGAGACGAAAGGCAGAGTCTCTTGGTCTGCTGGAACACCTTGTTATTTAAAATGTACATTTTCCTAAAAGTGAAAGCGAAGGACATGCGAGGGTATTGCTTGGTGTAGGCCTTTACTGAAATGAGCACGCTGCCATCACAATACTCCGTGGAAGCTCCGTTAATCATTAATGAAACGTTTACACTGTAATCGGAGGGGGCCTGCTTTTAATAAGCTTAATATTTGTTATCAAAACAACTTTTTGTGTCTAATGCAGCCACACCATGATCTGCAATGTATGGCAGATAATCTACTAATCTTTTTTTACCCGTTCGCCTTTCCTGACCAATTCAAAGCAGCCCCTCTGTAGGCCCGTTACGATTCTACAAACTTCAGAACAAACAAGTCAGGAAATATTTCTGTTCTGTAATTTGTGTAAGATTACAGAGACACCGCGAACCGCACTTGATAACTGTCCACACATCCACGGAGTGGAAGGAACGGAAGGGCTATAACTCCGTTTCAATATTTTAGTGCAGTGCGGTTGCCGGGGTGGTTGTGCTGAAACATTACAAAACGACACATGAAATAGGCTCAAATTAAAGATACAAAAAACTCCAAGGATAAAATAAGCAGCTGATAATAGCAAATTTTTGTGAGCAACCGTCCAGAATCAGCACGGTTTTTTGACTAGGCGACTTTCAAATGTTATTTCAAATGTTCGTGATTACAGTTGTTTTATTAATAGTAGTATTATATTTGTATTATCAATGGTAGTGTTTAGTCTCGGTTATAATAAGTTATTAATAAATGCAATGATTATTATATTATTATGATTATGGCATGTTAGTTTTCTGAATTTGCATTTGCTTTTATGAAAAAATACGTAGTTTTCCTTTTTAATTAAAATCAGTTTTACCTTTTCAAACATTTTGAAACATATTTATCATTTTAATAGTCTTAATGGCTGCACATTTATTTCCATCTTGAATTCGGTTAAACTTTCAGGTATCAAAGATAAGTTACCAGAACCACACCCATCTACCACCCAAGAGTGGAAGATACAGGAGGCCGATAGCTTTAGCTTTAGCAACCTTGGCTAATCCAGTGATGCGATTGCAGGTATAAGTCCTCAAAGACTGTGATGTTTGTACAAGTAAAACAACGTGGCCTGTTCAGTTTCATGATTAATTATATTTTACCGAAGATTAATCATTGAAAATTAAACCTCTTGGAGGTTTTCAACTGGAGAGGGATGGGAATTTCTTCAGAGCGAAATGGCCCCGTCGATTCTTTTTAGATGCAAATATTTTATCTCCGCTTTACTGCACTGTTTCTGTGTTTATGATTAATTATCTCCTCCCGGTTGAAAATAAATCACGCGAAATCGGGATCTTGAGTCTTCCACCTCCTAACGCACCCAGCAAAGGCAGGATGGTCCTGTTAATTTCAGGTTGAAACTGACACACTAATTATAGAGCAGTATAATGGCGTAGCACTACAAAGAAATATTACACATATGCGGTTTAATTTTTTGCTATTTATTTATTGGTTTATTTATTTATTTATTTCGTTATGTTTTAATTAATTTATTTTGTTATCAGATCCTTCTTATAGTTTACCAATTAAAATCGTAAAGGCATTTTGGTGCCGCGGGATAAAGCGCCCTCTTCCCCAATACCGGCCATCGCTGTGCACCATCTGATTCATTGTGATGTATTAGATGCAATAAATTATCCCATGTAACAAAACATCGTGAGCTGAAAGGCTGATAATCTGGCGCGCGGAGATAAGGATTCATTATTCCAAATCATTATGAATCCAGCGTTGGCTGTGACTTCTTTCTTAATCAGCTTCTGTGATCCTGGATATGTGAGCCGACCAGATAAGCGGGGAGTCGTTTATAATTCTTCCCACCTCGGCCTAATATTTTAAAATAAAGTCGGAGGAAAAGAATGCGGCAAAACACTGGGCACGCGGCACCAGAAGAATAGATATGATTTGTGGGATGGAGAAGATCCCGGATCACTGAAGTCATGGAAGATTTAATTAACGTTTTTTTTTCCGCGCGTGGATCTCAAATACATACACATGTGTTTATTTGCTATACATGTATATATGTGTTATGTAGCCTATTTTTAGAATATCCGATGAATAAAATTGTTTAAACGATCTCCTTTATTAAAACTATCAAGGCAAATAAACCTATATCCGTGGAATAATGAGATAAAGAAAAGAATACGCGATTAGTTTCAATCTATCCACTGTAATGGATCGATAATGATGACAATAAAAGAAACCTGTGTCTAATGTGAAGGCGATCAATGCATTGAACTTGCAAGATTGAAAACAAACAAAGAAAAAACACCACAGCAAGATTTAAAAGAAACTGATGAAAAGGGCGTCTAAACAAACCGTTAACTCAAGCAGCACACACTGCCGGTTAGCGAGCCAAAACCGCAATAAATACCCAAAGAACGGAATCAGTCTATGCGTAGCCCAAGAATGTGTATCACCTCTGTCGCCAGTGAAGATTTATAGTTACAAACGGCACGGGAGTGAAATAAAAACTTTCATTTGAAATAGGAAACGTCGTTTGCTTGTGAGGATTGTAAATATGCAATGCAACTCGGATGACATTTTCTATTCTATAGGGAGGCGCCTATTAGAAAATGTTTACCTATTTTTGAACGGTTATTAATATTATTATTATTAATAATAATGACAATAATAACAATGAGGTGTTCTGTAGTTCTGAGAGCAACATATTAATTTCTTTTTACCTAAGTAATTTCCTTATAATCTCACCCGTTAGAATTTCGGCGCAGATTAATAGGTATTTCACTTAGCCGAGTGTCTGATCTTCAATGTAGGCTACGCTTATTTAGCATTGATATCAAAAGCAGAAAGTGCATTCAAAAAGCGGCAGTATTTAATTGCATTCCCCAAAAAAAATGGATTAAACTAATTAATTTGCAAGAGTACTTACTTTTATTACATTTATAATATGCCGTAATCAACTGTGGAGTACACAACGACGTGACCTTTGTCTGTTATTATATCAAAGGCATCAATATGCGTATTTATCACTAACGCACATTAACGGCACATTAATATGAAAGTAGCAAAGGCTTTTTTATTTTAAAATAAGCACTTTATTTACGTTTAAAGGAGCTTATTAAATTATTATCATCTGGATGTGCTCTCGCTTAATTCTATTAAAATATTGAAATTCAAATTCTTCAAATGAAAGCTCTTGTTGCCCTGGAAACATTGAATTATTAATTTTTTAAAAGACACGATTTGGCTCGCTGCTCCTTTGTAAGTTTATAGAGTCATGTTGGCTGCCAGTTATCTTTAATGTATTACTTTAATTGAATTTGTTTTCCAAAGATATTGGCGTGATCAGTTTACATTCCGCCTCCAAAGACTGAAGCCCCGAAGTACATCCAGCCGCGACGTCAGCACCACGATTTTTTTCACCACGAGAGGAAACGCTGTCGGCTGCTGACTAACCTATCTAAAGCTGACGGTCCGTTCGAACTATTGGACCTTTCGATGTGTCATATGAAGTATTTATGTATTTCATCGACACAGTTGCCAAATGTATCATCATGAACCATATTACATTGTTTTTGTGCCAAGTATGAGCATTTTTGCACGTTAAAAATCTGGCTCAGCTGCAATTACATGTATAATGGAGCAATTAATTTGTATGTGCATTATAAATAATATACTCCCGTTTTGTTTCTACTATTGTGGGCGTAATTAGTCTATTTTTTATTTTAAAAACGAATTAAATTGTACTTGCTTTTGAACATAGGTTCGATCTGTCTAGTGAACAAAGAACATCAACGAACACGTACGTTCTAAAGAATTCTGGAATGGTGTGAGCATAGCCAAACACGCGTGGGGTATATACATCAATTTATACAGTCCGAAATTAAGTTTCTGTCTGGTGGAACCTTGGTTCATAGTGTGACACAAATACACACGCAACGTTTTATATACACAGCCCTAATCCCAGAATGAGTATGTGCTTGCACGGTAATGTCCTATTATTGAATGAAAGGTGACGAATGTTAATGTTAATGCACATAATAACAACTCAAGACAACCCCAAGCGACGTTAGCTGTGTCTGCTCCAAAAACGGGGAACCGCACTTCGTTGACCTCGTTAAGTGCTTAACGACTTTATTGGGGTACATTCTATTGCAATGCAACGTGGTTTTCCTCGTCACCTAGAACCGACCCGGAAGAGCTCTGATCAAATGTACAGTAAGAACGGCAGCTGCGTTGGCTGGAAAAGCTGCTCAGCGCAAGACCAGATTTTCCCCTTCGCCGCTGACGCGCTAAATGCCACCAGTGGTCGAATCGGTGTCATTTCAGCGTTACATCTTCTGGAGATAAAAAAAAAACAGTATACAACCAGCCTGATCTTTGCAGGTCAGTAAATATTTAGGCGTTTCTTCTCGCGCCTGTGTGATTTGTGTATATATGCAGCTTGTCTTTTGCATCCTTTAAAAAACAATCCCTTTCTGTCCCTCATTGTAGTCTCTGATCTATACCTTTTGTTTGCGTTTAAGGATAAATTTAAAATTTCGAGTGAAACTGATGTATAAATAAATAGAAACGGATTTTTGTAAAAAGATGGGGCATGCAGTTTATTTTCGATTATTTTACCCGAATGTGTTAGATTTTCATTGTCGACAGGCAGAATTGTGATGTGCAGAAATCGTTGTGTTCGGTGACTAATGCTTTTTTAAAACTATCGATCGGTTTACCGTGTCTCAAATACTAATATTCAAAAGCCATATGGAAATTACTTAAAAGGCAATGGTTTTGTGCCAGTTAATTTGGCCGCAGCTCCTATTTATTTTAATGCTATCGCTGTAGTTCTGTCTCTCACGTACACTTTCCGAAATTGGTGTGGGACTTATTTTAACAGACACTGGCTAGCCGTTCAAAGAGTAATTTACCTACATCACTTTCCCCGAAATACCGAAGATTTCCGAAGGCTGTTTAATGATCTATTACCACCTAGGCTGGCGGTGGGTTGAGCCCGTAAACCATGAAATTGATCAGATTAGCCCGCAATGAGCCCTAAACGAGTCGGGTGTGTTAAAGCCGCGTTCCCAGCTTTTAATATGTGTGTGGCTGATATTGGCTGATTTTTTATAAGTGGAAAATGAAAATAAAAGGTTACATGAGGGGACAGTGTTTCTGGGTTCCAGGGAGGACGGAAGCGCCCTGTCTAGCAGTGATCGAAACAAAGATGTGTTTAAGAGATCATGCTGCAATGGTGCCACTCGACGGTTAATTAATTAATGAATCAATCACTGGACCGTGCTTTTAAATGTACGCTGAAAATTGCTGCTGAATTTTAAATCACAGAGGCTACGTAAATATTCATTTTTTATTTAATTTACGCTGAGTGTCATCAGTTATGCGTATCATCGTCATTTTCTATGTCGGAATGATAACAGGTCACATTTGTAGATTACAGTAAATTTAACCTGGAATTGAAGTTGTATTTTCATGCAGAACACACGTATTTCGCCATTGATACATCCAAAACGGTGTGAAATCTCTTTATACGCTGAAATATCTTAGGTCTTGTTTATCTGATGTTGTCGGTTAAGCGCTGGAAAAATGGCCTCTCAGAGCATCATCACTTTCTCTCTGTGGGTAAGGGGCGCACCAGTTAGCAGACCGATTCGTAATTTTTCATTCGGCTTTCGGAACTGTAAAAGAAAAAAAAAAGTACGATAAAAACATCCCTAGCCAAAGTGTCAAGTTTTGATCATTCTAAGAAGCACACATCATTTCGACTCTCAGGGGCCCGTACACAAATGTACGCCCCCACTAAAATTCTAAGAATCTTGTGTGCCCAAATTATTTCTTTATTCATCACCTTCAGCAAAAAAAAGACCTACTCTGACTTATTCTTGAAAGGACTTGCAAAACCTAGATATATTACTCATATATGCCCGAATAAGACGTTACATTTACCAACGGTTTATACCTGTAAGTGAAACAGTAGTGTTTGCTGTATGCTACTCTTCGTTGTATTTGTAATTATTGCATTCTATTTGTCCAGTGTAAGGCAGAAAATGAAAAAAACATTTATATAAAATTGTTTCATATTTAATCAGTCGTATTTAATTAAATTTCTCACGCACAAATGCATAGCATTTACTTGTCCTGTAACATAAATTACATTAAATTCATCCTTTCGAAATACATTTCTCCTTACATTTTATTCTGTACACCGTGAACTGCAAAAAAGCATAATATTCCTTCATTCATAAATTTAATCATATACATGAAAAATATTTTTAAATCTGTCTCAAAATAACATCGTATGCCGGATGAAGTCTCCGTTGCACGAGGTAATTCGCGAGCAGCAGCGGGCCGTGTCCTTTGGTCAGCCCTCTGGTATTTATCCTGTGACTGTTTGCAGAAGCCTAGCCGGGGTACTAAAATAAAAGTGAAAATGAAAACCATTAAATTAAACCCACCGTCTCCTTAATTAAAGGATCGTTCATGTACAAGCTACGTAAAACCAGAACAGGCAGTCCAAGGGTTGCTTTTAACCTTTTTTCGCTGTGGCGCTTCGATCATCAGAGCAGCATACATTAAAGATTAGCTTGTTGTTTTATAACGTTATTTTATCGGTTAATCGGTTTAATCTAATTTGGGAGTGGGACCTGACGTGTAACACGAACAATGACACGATATTTCAAGCACATCTGCTGTGTAAGTAAAATACACGGCAGCGTCTACTATTTGAACCCACACTGAAATCTATACAGATTTTAATCAGTGCTCCCTTGCAGTGTCGTTCAAAAAATACCTGCACAGTCTAAAGCTACCAACGGAGAACTATACTGCAGTGCACAGGTATTATTATGCACTCAGTTAGCCATTTACGTTATCACTTATTACTTTTGGCCTCGAGGCAAAAAATGATACGGGTTCTCTATGGCTTTCTCTGCGCATATTATTTTGAAGGGGAATAAACTGTTTATTAATTATCTCGCAGAGTGTAATGTGTTTGCCTCTGTGCGACCTCCGTTCCGTTTTTCTGTTGTTTTGTATAGTGGGAGAGATTGAAATGTAATTTTTAAGGAACACCCATTTTCTCGCTGAAGAATGAGCTCCCGTTTCACAGACATGGAAGCATGAAGGGATTCGGGCTCTGGAGTGCCTTCCATATTCTTTAAACTTGAAAACGCCAGTCAAAAATAACATTCTATAGACCTATTTATCGTCGCGTGCTGCCTGCGAGCACCTATAATGCAAATTTGTGTGACGAAGCGCACAATACTTTTCTAAAGGATAATCACGCACGACAGCATGACCGAGGGAGCGGGATTGTTCTGTCCGTGGCAGTACAACTGTTTCCATCAGCGTTCAGGTTTAGGTTCGTTTGAGTCAAGAAGTTATTTCTGCGTATTCTGGGGAGGAAAAGGTTACGCCAACTCAGCATATTTGTTTTTCTTTTTTTCTCACACAATAGATACACAGTTTGTGCCCGTGTGCGGTTACAGAGAGGCGTAGAAGCTACGTGTATACCCCAGGTAAATCAAGTTTAAGTAGGGCAATGCACAAGACATTTGCGTCTGTTCCGAACAGTCATTCTGAGGACCACCCCAAAAAATAAATGCGCCGCGTACGATTTAAATACACAACTCCGTTCAAAACTCACCTGTTTAGGACATAAAACATTTCTGAAATGTGTTCGCATATTATACTTAACGGACGACACGTGTATATAACCAAATACTGATGTTTCTATTATATTAAACACGTTAATTCAATGTGACATAATTTCAAAATGTGTAACAAATTGCACGTTTGTCCTCTTTCACTTCTAAAAACGGCTATATAGACTATCGTTATAAATTGAAAGTGTAATGAAATAATGTCAGTAAACTGTCATTCCCGAAGATACCGTTACTAAAGAATATAAATAATTCTTGGTATTTACAAACACTTGTGTCTAATTTGAGCGCGCGCACGTACTCCATCCCTCCTCCAAGGAGCACAGAAATTCGTTTCCTGGCTGTTTAATGGGATGTTGACGTCACATCCAGTGGCGTCGGTGAGGCTGGCCATTTCAGCGCATTGCATAGTATCAAAAGAGCAGCCCCCTGTTCCCCAATTGCATACTGTCAATCTGGAAGCACGAGGCAGCCAAACTGGGAATTAGACACTGAATACCACCCCACAGGGCAGCCCCCCTATTACCAAGCAATCAAGTGGAATAATACAGGAGTACAAGACAATATGCCTACCTGACTTTGGCAGATGAGATTCAGTACAGTCAAATGTGTCAGGATAAATACATTTTCATCAGTTACGGTTATTTTACGCACATATCAACTCTGCGAGATTAAGACCCTTATGTTACCTTGAATGAAGTCTATTGGTCATAACGCAACCGTCCGCCAAAAGTATATTTTCAGAGGAAAGAGAAAATTGTAATTCTGAAAACATGAAAACGCTCTTAAGGATTTATCTAATTCAAAAGAAGCAAATCGGCGCCAGAGACATTTCTGCCGTACTCTGAGTACACAAATCAAGATGTGAGACGGGATGTCACATATTACAAGTCCGTCACCGCGAGAGGACGCACTGTCACAGTTTTAAGAGACGAGTCGTGTCCTGGCCTGCCTGAGATTTTGCAACCGAACAACATTTCGCCTTTATTTATTGCACAGAAAAATGTAACGACCAAAGGCAGCCCCGTGTCTGCCTGACCTTCTCCGGGATTTCATTCGCATTTTAATTAGAAACTTACAAGTTTCGTTTTAACCCAGATATATTTGTAATGCAAAACGACGGCGATCGTCACTTCATGCTGATGCGTTTCGCTTCAGGTAAAGGTGAACAATACTCACGCGGACTGCACGGAGTGGCCCCCGAGGGATGCCGCGTCTTTCCTACTATTTCCCAGTCTCGTGCTGATGAATGGCGATACGGCATACTCGGCCAATCTTGACTGGAGATACGTGTATTTTTTATTTATAGCCATTAATGTAAACACGTGGAGTATATAGAGAAGACGGCGAAATATTTGTAATTATTGCTGGCGTTTAACTAGGAGTCAGACCGCGCTGGGCTGGCCCCTCCCATGCCGATGACACTAGCGGGACCCTCCTTAAGTTGCGTCGCGCCACAGCTGTCTGCAACCATTGAGCTGCCTGGCGCCATCCTGAAAGAATGCCTTCACTGTAAAAATAATGAGAGAAAGAGCGATGGAGTAAGAGTAAGACGGAGAGAGCTACTGTTGCTGCTTAATACAGATTTGATCTTTGAGTTTTAAATTCGCTTCTGGTCCAGTTTGCGGTAACCCATCTTCGGGCGAACGAGATCGATTCTGAACACGCGCAACCACTTGTTGCCTCTGCTACTCAATACCGAAACTGTAGGGGAAAAGCAGAGAACCTCAATGTGGAATTGGAAAAGACTGTGGACATAGATACGAAAGCGTAGGAGTGCGACCATGTCTCAATGTATGCCATTTTTTTCTATGGTTATTCAAACAAGACACACGTGTATTATGTAGCTAGCGTTAAATAACGATAAGAAATAAAGTGCATTGTGCCCGATTTAATTTGTTCCTTTTGTTTTCAGGTGATCGACAGATATTTATCTGAATAGAGAAGACACCTGTGGATTTAATATCACAGGACATTGGACACATACTTTCTTCCTTTTCGAACTGCGTTATATTCGATCATTTTTGTGCGCATGTTTAATTGACAATGGAAGTAACCGCGGATCAGCCTCGGTGGATGAGCCACCATCACCCTGGGGTACTGAATGGTCAGCACCCTGACTCGCACCATCCGGGCCTCGGCCACTCATACATGGACCCCTCGCAGTATCCTCTCCCGGATGATGTGGATGTACTGTTTAATATCGACGGGCAGAACAACCACGTCTCTTCGTACTACGGAAACACAGTCAGAGCCGTCCAGAGGTATCCACCTCCCCCTCACAGTAAGTTGCGCCTGACGCAAGCTAAATCAAATGTTGTTAATGCGTACGCCCATGTACATTTAATATTTTTCTGCTTTTAAAGATTAAATTTAGATCTAATTTAGCGGTGAAGACCGTTTTCCTTTCAGTTTACTATTTGTCTCTACAGCTCAGAGCAAAATTGTCAGTTTTGTTTGTTGCATGCGAAAAGCATATAAGCTCCACGGTATTTTGAAACCTTACCACTGTCGTTTAGATGTGGGTTACCGTTGACGGCTCAACACTGGTTTCATAACTTTCCAGTGTTCTGTCATTTTTACGTTTAAAACACCATCAAGGTAAATGGTTTAGTTGGCGGTGGGTTTTGGTAATTAGAATGTAATATGCGGGAAACTCCGACGTAAGAAACAAGTCACATTTAAGCGAACCCATGAAACTTAACAGCCTTCGATTTTTCGAGGAAGACAAAGGTCTGCCCATTTAAACATTTCTCATGAGGATATTAATATAGCTCAAATTATTACATGTCACATGCGGAAAAATGTACACTTCGCAAATTCAGGTTTTGCGTTTTAATGTGCTGTTGCTACGCTGCAATGCGATGTATGTCTGCAAAGTGTAGTAACACGCAGTACTATAAATGAGCAAGAACAAACAGTACGGAAGAGCGATTGCTTGAATTTATTTACTTTACTTCCTGAACGGAATTGAGAATGATGACCCTGTTTCTCTTACCGGCTTGCGTGCTAAAATTCACTTTCGGTATTCGGTGAGAAACTTGCTGCACGAGCGATGCAAAGAGGATTTCATCCTGCTTTCTATTAAGTAGCACGGGCTAAAGTGGAAAAACGGTCCATTATCCGATGTAGTACCTTTACATATTTCCTTCGGCTGTTGAATACCTTTTCAGTTTATCACTGATTGCGTGTTTATTAATTTTGTAAATGCCAGGACATTCGTAACGAGTCTGAAAACTGTTCATCGAACAACATAGACAGCGACGTGTAAAACTGGTACCATTGTACGCATTCTTAATAAACATAACACGCCTGGACAAAAATGGTTGAACGCTCTATATTTTCTTGAGTGTTTTAAAAATATTTCTTTATTAGACATATGCGAGAACTGTATCGCAAGAGTAGCCAAACATGTAGGCGCATAATAGACGGAAAGTCACACATGTGGGTTATCGTAGCAATTTGTCCTTCGTCTTTTCAATAAACGAACCGTATTCTTAAACCAAACATGACTCAAAACAAGCGGCCGAGAAGGTAGCTTCGTATTTTTAAGGACACTCGGTTCATTCCAACTTTATTTTTTTTCCACAAATGTTTAACATGATTAACCACCAGTAATGGAAACATGAATACACTTCGTCAGTCAGAAATACGAAAAAAAAATACGTAATCAAGGGTGGTGCTGTTTTTTTTTCCCAATCTTGCGTTCCCAGGTAGTCAGGTCTGTCGTCCACCGCTCCTTCACGGCTCGTTGCCTTGGCTGGACAGCGGCAAAACCCTCGGCTCACACCCTGGCGCCTCCCCATGGAACCTGGGCCACTTTCCCAAGAACCCGCTGCATCACGGCTCCCCGGGAGCACTCTCGGTCTACCCACCGGCATCATCGTCCTCCTTGTCGGGGGGACACTCCAGTCCGCACCTCTTCACCTTCCCCCCGACCCCCCCTAAAGACGTCTCGCCAGATCCGAGTATATCGACCCCTAACTCAGGCAGCTCAAATCGCCAGGAGGAAAAAGAGTGCATAAAATACCAAGTGTCCCTGGCTGAGAGCATGAAGCTGGAGTCAGCCCACAACCGAAGCATGGGCTCCATCGGGGCGGGAGCCTCTTCCGCTCACCATCCCATCCCCACTTACCCGTCTTACGTCCCCGAATACGCCCCAGCAAGCCTCTTCCCACCAAGTAGCCTGATTGGCGGGTCGCCTTCCAGTTACCCTTCCAAAGCAAGACCAAAAACAAGGTCATCTTCAGGTAGGCTAGTTTCGAATTTCTTCGATTTTTTTCTAATACTGTTGGAAACTGGTGTCTTTATGTAGGTTGTGTTAAAGGTTATTCTCTGTGCCCGTCCCAAAACATTTGCATTTGTTTTTTTCCCCAACTCACAACACCCTTTGTATTATATAAATTAAACCGCTGCCCTGTATAGATCATAATGCATTATAACGGAGGATAACAAAAAATAACATTTTCTTTGTGACCACACGAAAACACGTGTCGTTTATTTTAATAACCACAAACGGTAGTGTGTTAGGCAAAAACGGGCTATGTGCAATCTTCATATTAGCATTAATAATGTCTCTCAGGCAACGCATTAAAATCTTTAAAGCATTAGATTCTATCTTAAATCTTGTAACTATAACATCCTTTGTAGTGCAATTTATGATTTATCTCCGCATAAATTAAATTAAGAAATCATTACAATACATTTAACCTTAAAAATATATACATAGGCCCATATATTCATGTTTATTATTGTGTTGTAAAAGTACCGAGGCCTGCACCAATTCCACTAATAACTAAATATAATGACGGCTGTCCCACGGAAAGCACCATTTTCTAGAAAGAAACAGGAATGTTTTTAAGGTAGCATCAGCAGAGATCCGTTCTGGGTTTTCATTTTCTCCCCCACGTTGACTCTCCTTCCCCAGCTCTGTTTCGTTTATGTGTTTAGGCTAATCCAATTATTTTCAGACTGCTGCACGCGACAGTTGCATTGTTCGCGTAGCGCCAGAAACTTTCATGGAGTCCGGATGCGAGCTGTGTTGCAGGGAATAACCAATAGCAACTAGTCATGGCAGAAGTATGGCCGCCTAAACAAAACATTATGCAAACAATCTATGTGTAATTACCCTAATGGTAGTTCAATTATTACTCCGGGCGAAATGTCATTTAAAATAAACGATATGTTTGCAGTTTATTCGGAAAACGACATTTAATTAGGCCTACTTTTTACGGTTAAAAACAATAGCCTGATTGAAATGAAAATTATTTTAGAAATGTATAAAGGCCTATGTATTTATCATAATGCCTTAATTAAACATCAAGTTGAATTATTTTTTCATTTCGTTACATTATATTTAAAAACATTTTTTTTCCTAAACAGGCCGTTTGTGGTAGTGTCTTCTGCACTAGAAAAGAAATGATTCAAAAGGTAGTAGACTGACTTTGTGGTCTACGAAGCCGGAACTAAAATCTGCACAACACAAAACCCGTAGTAGTTTTTTTTAACACTTGGCCTTGAAGGAATGTGTAGTGTTGGGTTTTGTGTCGTGAAACTCACCTGTGATGCACGCATCTCTCTTGGTAGCCGATGAGGGAGACGTGTCAAGTTTTTTTAGAGAATGAAAAAGTTAATAATCTACCGTCTCGGGGCGCATGCGTGCTGGCTCGACGTTTGACAAAGCGTTCTGTGAGTACGCCTTGCTAGTACGAAGGACAGCCACTCAGCTCTGTCCTTTCGATTCCATTGGTGCGGTAACGGGCCTACTAATAACACACACTTTAATTAAAACATTTGATAGACGAGCGCCCAGGTAAACTAACAAGACATTTTTTTAAACGCCCTCCTACAAAAATACATGATACCACAGAAGCCTTAAATAAACTTAATGCAAACCAAGAATAAGTTCTTTCTTTTGACTTATAGAACAGACAGATTAATCATATTATTATTATTGCTCTTATTATTATTATTATTATTATTATTATTATTATTATTATTATTATTATTATTATTATTGCTATTATTATCATCATCATCATCATCATCATTATTGGTAGTAGTTGCCTAGTAGGCCTACAATATAAATTATTCTCTGAATTTGTGAATCCCATGCTTGATTTAAGTGGATTTTGAATTTCTGAATTTCGTTCAGACACTGAGCATAGCAGAATATTCAATGGGTTTTGAATATAAATCTGTTAATTGGATGACGGTGTGTAAAGCGGTTTAAATCCTCGCGGGTGACTCTGGACTGTGGGAAAGAACAGCGTGAAAGTGACCCGTTTATTCTGGCGTGTGACGTATGAACATGGGGCTGTTTTTTCTGAAATTCTTCATGTTCGACATGGAAAATTGGAAAATAACATTGTTAAATGCAAAAACGTGTGACAGTGCTTTTGTCATTATCATCATCATCGTTATTATTATTAACAATGCAATTGTTTTATTTTTTCTTTCTGCTGTTTCCTTTATTATTATTATTATTATTTTGTTATTATTATTATTATTATTATTATTATTATTTCAGAAGGCAGAGAGTGCGTTAACTGTGGAGCCACTTCGACCCCTTTGTGGAGGCGTGATGGCACGGGTCACTATTTGTGTAACGCGTGTGGACTCTATCACAAGATGAACGGGCAGAATCGCCCCCTCATCAAACCCAAGCGAAGACTGGTACGTCTCGGACGCTCCTATTGATCATACTCTATCTCTTTCTCTTTCTCTGCCTAGGAAGAAGTTTTAGCTGCAAGAAATTGACTCGCCAAGCACAGGTCTCATTGCTTTCAGATTAAGTTCTGCAGTTCTTTTCGTTCTGCAGTATTTGCCCACTTGCCATTTTTTTTGTTTTGCACATATTATGCAGCGACTATGAGTAACCTACTATAGTTGTTGTTTTTATTTCTTATGCTCTGATATATATTCCGTTTATCATGAGTATTACGGTAGATGCTCTCTGCGGTTTTTTTCTAGATTACCTGGAACTCCGGGTTTTATGCAAATACTTTAATTAATAAATAATTTTCACGGAGACTGAGGCTGCGCCTTTAGATTTCCTTTAATACACCGGGCACACGTTTAGTATATTATCGCAGAATTTTCTGGTGTACAGAATATATGTCCTCTTTAGTCATCTCTCTTTAATAAACCCGGAGTCACAGTGACCGAAGCAAAAAGGAATTCCCAACTCTGTGTCACAGTAAAAAGAGCCGCTTTCTAGGCGGGGAGTCGCTTTCGGGGCGGCTGTTTTGGCCGCGCTTTTCTCTAATGTGAAAACCCGACTTCCTAGGAAAAAGCTGGCGGAAACGTGAGCGGCGCAGATAAGTGGTGGCGAACAACATGCCCCGCTTCGTAGCCTAAACATGAAGGGAACCGGGCAACAAATCACAGCATGTCCCAGGTGACGGCTGCGGACTGTTCTTGTCCCAGACTAGAGGCAATCCCAGCAGAATCCCCATAACGCACGGGGGTAGAGACAATAAAAATAGCTTGGAGACGCGGAAAACAACGAGGAACAATGGACACGAATAAGTCAATGACGAGAGATGATCATTTTTACAACCGTGGCGACCTGTTCTGGAAGCAGATAATGCCAGTTTCGTAGTTTGGCACGTGGAGACTGAAGTTGTCACGGACATCGATAAATACCTTTTTTCTGTCGTCCTAATATTTAGCCTAAGTTACACAGTTCGTTATGACATCTAAAACGATCATGGTTGTGTTCCATTCCGAGTCTAAGTTTGTATAAAATTATTCCGTTTGTTATTGAATGCATTTTCTTACACTGGCTAATGTTGTCAACTGATATTTATTTCGCAAAGTAGGATTTTTTTGTATATGTTTTGATTACTGTATTTTACTGACATTGATACAGTGGTGTCACATTAACGGAAAGCAGGCATAATGTAGAATATACATGATGTATGGGATATTTCGTTTGTTTAGTGTCTTCTGTGAATATGTCATTTTGAGAAGGCATATACTCAAACTGTATTTTTATATAGGCCTAAAAAGTTTTGAATGTTTTAGCTTTTTCTGCCTTAAAAATGTCTATCATCCGCAATGCTTAAAGTTTTTACACCTAATTATGTAAAAATGTGTGTGTAGTCTTTAAAGCCTCCATTAAACGCAAGTATGTTTTTTTTCTGTTTCTCCAGTCAGCCGCAAGAAGGGCAGGAACGTCATGCGCAAACTGTCAGACGACCACGACCACATTGTGGCGACGAAATGCCAACGGAGACCCTGTGTGCAATGCCTGCGGGCTTTATTACAAACTGCACAATGTGAGCTGCCTCGCCGTCGTTATCGTGCAGTTACACTGCAGTGCATGTTGCAGTGTGTGTGTGTGTTTTGTTTCTGATTTTGTGTAAATCGCTCTTTCCACAACATTTAGCTTCCCTCTACAGTCCCAGATCTGACTACCGATAAGAACCAATTGTTCAGGGACTTAAACGGTTGACTTTTAACCACGTCGTATTTACCCCACAACTTCTAAAAGTACCCATATCATGTTTTTAATTCCACCCAGAGAATGTTCCTGGGTCAGTCATCATCATTATTACTCAAATAGCACTATATAATTATAGCTACATTACGCTTTTTTCCGTAATCCTTAGTAACACTAAAGCTACCAAGTAAGGACATTGAGGTTATCAGCATAATGATCTAGCTTTCAACCTGAAATGGTTCAGCTGTTCAAAACCCAAGAGAAATATATAATTAATAGTGTCATTAGCTAATTTTATATTCACCTTATGTATGAGCCTTATTATAAGAAATTCTCATTTGATAGCATATATTTCACACTGGCCATCCCTTCTGTGTTGCACATATTGATTCGTTCAGCAAAGGATTGTAAATTATGGCCATGATCATGTACATGAATATCGCTGTGTGTTGAATATTAGTGCCAATTTAATCGGGCACTTTCCGAGTTCCTAATGTTCAGGCAATACTGTCCATGCTGATTTACTTCATAATTTTCCTAATCACCGGCGTCAAGTCATCAGAAGTTGGGCGCGGGGTCAACCAGTGCAGCATCTGTTGTCCCATGTACCCATTTGGCTGTGTGACTTGTCCCGTTTTGGTGGCTCTTGAGTTCCACTGGCTGATGATTCAGCATCTGAAATGCTACAGACTAAAGTACGTCTCTGACATGCTCAGGTATAACTGGATATGTCAGCAGAGAGGCACTGCGATGTCACGCTACGAAAGACACAGACGTTGTTAGCATGTGTCAGTCATCTGGACATAACAAGCCACACGTGACTAGATACCTAACAAAGGTAGAACACCCCCCCCCCCCCCCCCGCCCCCCAGAAACATCTAGCATTTTTGGCACTGCATTTTGAAAATTACTACACGAATATTTGTGGTAAAGTTTATGAACGGCATTCGAATAAAGTTCTGCGATCTCTACAAACCGGAACTGTTTCCACATTTTTGGCCACTAGTGTCCTGCTACCTATGATGTGCAAAATCAAGCAGATCAGGAAAAGGGTCTCCATGTTGGCTCAATGGAAATGTAGCCGGAAGAGCCTGCAGGCAAGGAGATAGCTGGTGTGGCCAGGGCACTGGTGTGGTCCGGACCGTCCTGGTCCGCTGCTTGGCCAAGGCCTTGGAGGCTGGCCTGGCGTGGCGCCGTTGCCAGATTTGGCCCAGGATTGAGGAATCCGCGCCTAAATCCTGCCAGGCGTTAATGCGACCTGACATGTAGAAATCAGCCTCCTCACAATGGAACACAGAAAATTATTCTGTAACCCAGCTGTATTACATATCATTGGTGCCCCTTATGAAATCGGAAACTATTCTGCAACAGCTCTCCCGGTTTTTTTTTAACTCCACAAGGAACCAAAAACATTGAGACTGAAAGTCTATGATTTGTGGTGAGCCCTGCTTATCAACTCAGGTTCTTGTTTTTCATAATAGTGCCGCATTTTAGAGAGTTTCTTAATATTTAACAATAGTATGTATGTGTTAAACACTAATGTGGCTCTTGGGGCCAAGACAGAACTGGCATATTTAATTACATACCACAATCTAATAATGGATTTGTTTGCTTGTGAGACCCACCTTAGTCAATCTGTTTGTGTCTTCTCTCCTCTCTCCTGGCAGATCAATCGCCCCCTGACCATGAAGAAGGAGGGCATTCAAACCAGGAACAGAAAGATGTCCAGCAAGTCAAAGAAGAGCAAAAAGTCACAGGACAGCATGGACGAGTTCTCCAAGAACTTCATGGACAAAGGAAGCTCCTTCAGCCCTGCAGCTCTGTCCAGGCACAGCGTCTTCCCGCCTTTCTCCCACTCAGGTCACATGCTTAGCACCCCCACGCCCATGCACCCTTCTTCCAGCCTGCCCTTCGCTCCTCATCACCCCTCCAGTATGGTTACAGCTATGGGCTAGACACGCCCCCTCTACCAAGGCCACGCCCACCTATGCCCTCTTTTCCTCTTCTGAAGACGAGAGACTTCTTGTTTCTTTTGAAAACGTGAGGGGCACATTACTGGACCTGAGGGCCCGGTAGACTGAATGTTTGCCCCCCCCCCCCTTTTTTTTTAGTTTGAGGACCATTGGGTTGTCCTACTTGAGAGGAGGGATGGAAGGAGCTTGTCTTGTGAGACTCTCAAGCGTTCGCCCAACAGCTGAATCGGGATTTAATCTCCGTGCAGAAGCTATTATCTGAAAGAGATACTCCAAGCCTAAAAGAAAACTTCACAGTCTTAAGTAGGCTTTTTTCCAGAACCTGTGAAACAGGAATCCCTCGTGCTGTGAACTCTGAATATATTTGTACAAATTGTATGAAATACGGCCTATTTAACGAAGACTTGTTAATTAAAATATGCCCATGGGCGGCAGCGATGAGAAGGGTACGATTCGGGGCACCAAGGGGATCCATCCGGCACAGAGAGATGGGGAGGCTTACAAGCAGTAGACACAACCCCCCCATTCACTCGCCAAAGGCTCCTCGATGCATTAAAACTGCCAGGCAGGAAAATTATGTCAATGACAGGAATTTCCATTTGGTATGATGGTTTGACACACACAAACACACACGCATGTACACACACCTCTCGAAAGACATTTTTCCAGCTCACAGATTATATGCATTGTGAAAAAAAGTTCCACGTATTTGTTATTTGTATGTATAATTAAGAGTACCAAAAATATGAAACAAAGATGTAGAATTATTTCTGTATGTCACACAAGCTGAATGGTTGTAAAAAATTTAATAATGCTAGTGTAAAAAAGACTGCATTTTGTTTCGTAATATTTTTCTCTTTCTTTTGAAAAAATAAACTAGTTAAAATTCTGTTGACACTGTATTAGCTTCTTAAGGTAAAAAAAACACTTACTCTGGTTTGTGTGGTGTGTGATGTTTCACTCATGGTTCATATTTACCCAGCATGCACTGCAACAGACCCATCACCCCACTGACAGGAAGTACAGAAATAAACAGTGACACTTTGGGAGGTTTCGCATCCTGCATGCCCTAGTTCAGCACTGTGCTCCCTTCCATGTAGATCACTGTGAATATTGGATTTTTCTGCCCAAATCAATTTGAGAAAATAATCCATTATACCTGGAGACATATTGGTTAGTGAAGGACGTTTTGATGCACAATTGTTTTTTTTTTTTTCATTTTTTTTTTGTTTTTAAAATAATATTTCTTTGGGAAGTCCAATTTCTGGTGGGCAGCAGGCAGAGATGAGCTGGAAATAGTTTGAACAAATGTAAAAAGTGAAAGACCATAACTCTGCATCATCATATTTCTCAAACCATACTATTTAATTTATTATTAAACCAAATGAAAAATGACAACATTACATTGTTTTTTTAAATATTTATTCAGATTGATTTAAACATATATATTGTGTTAGATGCAAATGGGATGAGAAAATATATTGTGAATATTTGTTTTTGAAGACTGGGTGTTGGTGTGTATTATTGACATTAAAGTCGACTGAAAAGGGTTAAATCAAACAAAGAAATCTTGGTAAAAGTCCTTTTGTTTTTCTTGGCTGAAAGTAGCAGAAGAAGTAGCTGAAAATGATCAGTTAGGTGATTACATGAAAATGTCAGTCCAGGGTGTAGAGGGATGCAAGTCCATGCAAACCAGTCAGTAAATTTGGAAGTGCTTTGAATATGCAGAGTGTTGGTTGTTCAGGCTGCCATTTCTGTGCGTTTGTAGGAATTCATTTCTATGTGGTCACTGATATCTTGTAAATTTTAGGATCTGTCTCCGGATGTGAGCATTCCCCGTCAACTGTGACTCATCACCATGGAGACAGAGAGATCGTTTTGTAAATGGCATCCCTGCTTCAGGAATTCACCATATTGTGTTACGTTTGGCAATTGTTAATTTGCATCATTACACCCCTGGGGGTAATATTATTTTTCCACTGCTTATGATGTGTCTGCTCCATGTATTCTGTGTGATGTCTCCCTCCGACATGAGGCACTGAACAAGCCATCTGGTCCACTGGTGAGCAGGAGGATTTAGGACAGTGGGTAAAAGAGTTCAGAAAATACATTCTCATGAATGCAGGATAACACTGGGATTCCGCTTGATTTCCTGTGATCACATTTTCATTGAGGTAGTATGAGTGATCAAAAGGTGAGCACTGATTTTTGCTTTACAGAAGATCACAGCGAAGTTCACTTCCCCTAATAGACCAATGCCTTTGTGATGGTTTTCAGTTTCAAAATTAGAAATACTCACTATAAACCATTGTAGTATGCCGAAATCCCATGAATTGGTGGCTTAAAAGTCAAAGGCCAGAACAGCTGTGCCGGGCTAGCTGAAGATGTGCTATCATTTTGAAGCAGATGTGGGACCTCACATTCAAGCAGGCAATGAATACTGATGCGAAGTTCATGCAGGACACCATATCAAATGCTGTGACATTACATAAATGCCACGTCACTTGATTCATCAAGTTTGATGATGTGCCTCTTTCCATACTGAGAGCACGTCAAGACTAAGCTCTCAGGAGCGATTAGCTGTTTCTCATCTCATTTCTCCAGACCAAGAGAGAGTCCAAACACGTATGAGGACCAGCTTAAGGTACAGACAGGTACTGCTGGTGAGTGAACACTTTGTTGCTGACGTACTTCCCTTTTCTCCATCATGTTTGTGTAGAGCTCACAGCTTTGCTCAGCTGAATGCTGATATCAGCAGTTGTGCTGCTCTTTAGCACTGCAGGGTCACCAAGCATGCCACAGTGGACACACCTCTTCCTACTCTTTGGCCACACCTCCTGCTCATCTGCACAAATAACACAGGAGATGTAGAACAACACATGGCAAGTTCTGGTGCTGCAGTAGTTTTCTAATGAAAGGTAGCCGGATTTCACAGCCTTTGAAGCTAATTTCTGAAGATGACAAACTGTCACTGGGAGCCAGAGCTCAACTTGAACGAGATCACCTTCACGGCACCTATGTCCTTGTTAGTGTGTCACTCATGGAAATATTAAGGCATATGCCATATTTCACCTTTTTCTGTATATAAAAATTAGCGAGGCTGATGAAATGTAACAAAGATGACTATTGATAAAAATTATGGGAAAAAAACTGTGGGTTGTTTACCTATCACTGTGTGGTGTGAGAAACCACGGCAGTTTATTTTCTCACTCTCAAACATCACATATAGTTTACTGATTCTTGGAAAAAACGCTTAACCGCAGGGTAACCACGAGTGAAGATGTCACATTTCATCTATAGCTAATAAAACAGAAGGGTAATGGTGGCTGAGAAGTCATTAAATAGCTATTGTTCATACGTTCATACGTGTCATACGTTATAGTAAGTAAAATTCATTGACTGCCGTTTTTGACGTTTGACGCCAATGCCTTTTTTCGATAAAACGATTACTACAGGCTGTATGGCTGTCAAAACTGAGTTACGAGGTAAAACTAATCATAAAACAATTGTCTATTTTTACCTAGCCAATTTTAAAAGCGTAGTGGTGGGGTAACCCTCAAAACCCGCCCGAATCTACGCATGCGCAGGCGCCGTCTATGTTCCTTTCGTTCATTGAACTCACAGGCAGCGCGCGCGTGAGTTTCCCACGAAAACGTAGGTAACGAACTGCAGAGTTCAGTCGCCGCAGTTTTTAGAAGCGTAAATGGCATTGGACCGTGCTTAGTTAAGACTGAGAAGTCAAATATATAATCAGAGCATATAATTATCTTGTTCCCGGAATAACAATTAGCATCTTATAGCATTTGATGAAGCTTAAAAAATGTTTTTTTTTTCACAATGCTAATGTTGCGCAATTCTACATTGTAAAAGAATGGAACAGACACTGATTAAATAAATACCCCAATATGTGCAAGTGAAAAGACCACCATTCCGTGATTTATTTTCGGCCTAAAGCAGAGCTCGGTGTCCATGTCGATAAAGTGTTGATCATAAATTCCAAATGACAGCTTGTGAAACTTTGAAACGGAACTCGGTAATAAACGTATTTAAGATGAATCCAACAAGTGTCACCACTTTGGGCGACCCCAGCTTCTGCAGTCGAAAGCTTGAGTCTGCACATGGCTAATGATGTGTGTTACTTAAAATGTGAATTTCAGTTACACTGAGACCATAAAAATGAGCAACGACACGGACTGGTATTGATTTATTGGCATTTGTAATTACTGAATGATAAACATGCGCACATGGTGACTTTTTGGCGGGAAACATACGGGCTCTTTGCGGGAAACCGCAAATTACCCGAGAGTCGTACGTTGCCGTCGCCCTTTTGAAAACTGTACTTTTTATGTGTAATTTCCATTTAGCGGTTTACGTTTCATGGCGTCGATTTCACCCAGGCGCACCAGAAACCTTGTGCGTTTCGGTTAATGTTACTGTCGGTACAAAGATAAATATGGCCCTAAATTGTCGCGAATATATTAATTTTTGTGCACGAATGATTGGTTGCAAGGCTGTTAAAAAAGGTCATAGCTTTTGGAGAGGCGAGCTGCTGAAAGTTCGTAAGTTCAGGCATTATAGGGGAATGAAGCGCTTCAGGTGCTGGACAGGTGAGGCAACAAGAGTGATTTATGGGGTAGTGGGGGTGCGCATACAGACAGGTGGGGTGAACAGGAGATTGGATTGTGGAGACAGTAACTGAGTCCCCGGGGGATGTGTGGAGGGGGAAAGACTTCGATGCCTCAAGCTGAACGAGGGAACTTGAGACAACCTGTTTTTGTAAAATGGAGCATAGTATTCCTCCATCTGTCATTTGAAGTGTCTGTCTCACTTAAAAATCTGAATATAACTCAATTTTAGCCAAATATGGTCTGCATGCTTTTCTTCTGGATGCAGTTAGACATAAAGTTTCTGCTGGGCCTGGATGATGTCGCACTGATCTCTGTCCGGGCCGCCGACCCATCCTGCTCTTTTGTAGGGTTTTGCCAGGAAGTCCGGTTATGTGGAGGGCCATCGCCAAGATTTCTGAAGTGCTGCAGAAACAACGCAGTCGATTTTTCTGACGAGGGGCCTAAGGTGATAGAGATCTGCCCTGTAACAGGTGCGTGGTTGGTGTTTGCCTGCGGTGAAAGTGTCTGCGCGCGCGGAGTTGGAGCAACGCTGGTCTGAAGTGAGAGTGACACTGGTGGCATCATCGATACGGCCACGGTGATGCAATGGCTTATTCAAGCATCGCTTGTCTGCGTTTTCGGTCTGCTGACGTTCATGTAGAGGAGATTCTTCAGGAAGTGAGAGCAGGTGCTGTTCAGTACCTTCTCACACTTACACTGGGGATCGCTCCAACTGCCAGACAGGGGGTCCCCCATCCGCCCCTCCTCCCTGCCCATCTGTGGAAACCTCATTTGCATGGGCTCAGTAACTGTCGCTATCTCAGAGCACGTGTGTTTGCCTCAGACAGATACACACTCCTTTACACTATGGCTTGCAGGAACCCTGCAGGTTACCTACCCTTTATATAGTAGTATTCCCTAAGAGAGCGGTTTAGTAAGGGATGCGTGGTTCCTTCTCATCCAAACAAAACCTGCCTGTGTTATATTTTTATTTTTGTATGAAGAACATTAGGTCAAAGCTCATTAAGATTCTCCATTGCATTATTGAGTAGATCTTATATCCGTGTTGGATTGACTGAAATAATATTTTAATAGTTTTTAAACAGTATGTTGCAAAACCCTTGTACCAGATTTGTGTTAGGAATATTATATTCACCTTACTGGTCTGTCCCTTAGGACAAAAATATCACTTTTTCTGTTATTGTTTCCACTTGTGTTAAACTGCCTTACACTACTTATCATGTTGTATGTTTTTGTGAAGACAGGCGAAGTCCATTGAATGAGGCCAGAATGTAGGTTCATTAGTCTGGTATGTTCTCTTCAGGGTGTCTAGTGTGTGACTCCTGTCAAGTCATTGGCCTATATTGTCCTGATGACTTCTTGCCAATTGAGCTGATTGTCAGTCCCTCAGAAGTATTTGTGGTATAAAGGTTAAAAAGGCATTTTGGGAAAAACCCCGCTGTGCTTGCTTGTCCTACTCGACATTGAAAATAATGTGTAAGAAACTTCTATACTTAATCCAGAACCCTGTCTCTCTCTGATTTTCACCTGTTAAAGTCAGTGAATGTGGTTCTAAAAAGCTTAATAGGCACAGTTAATTAAATCAGTGCTTATGAAGAACTGATCTGGCTGTTATTTTTTTTTTGGCACACAAAGTTTGGGATGCTGTGACACTAGATCTTAGATAATCGGTCATCACAGGTACCTGAAGCTAAAATTTGCCTGTGGTATGTGAATGTGTGTGTGTGTGTGTGTGTGTGTGTGAGAGAGAGAGCCCTGTGATGGACTGCCGTCCCATCTAGGGTGTAGCTCAGCTGCCTAGGATAGTCTGGTCACCCTCACGATGAGCAGTTGGGTGATGCATGGATGGATGGATGGCTGCATGCATGCCTGTATGCATGGAAAAATCACCCGATTTTAGTCCAACGTACAGGAACTGATTGGAAGAGCTGACAGCTGACAAAGCATGTTGCAATGGCCCATGAAAGACTCAGATTAACTGTCTGCATTCTCTGTGTTCCGAGCACTGTTTTTGTGCAGGACCGGTTCCTGTATTTGGGTTGTTCCCTTTTGAAGGGAGACAAAGCACCAGTCCAGTCTGAGTACTTGATTTATTTAAATAGTTTCTTCCTGGTGAGCTGGAGATGTTGTGAGACAGCATGTGTAATTTAACAGCTGACGTCAAGACATATCTTCCTGTTTTCTTGTTTACTTGCTTTATCCCCTTTAAAAGGGAGTTCCACCCAAAAAAGAATCACTGAACTATGTTCTGGAGAGTCAAAGGAAACTGCTCTTGTTTTGCTTTGAGTACGGAACTGGTCTTTTTCCTGATAAATATCATTTTTTTGTCAAACATGTTGTTTTACATTCTTATATTGACATATCTGACATTTCACAGAAGGTTACCTACACCCTAGATGATGGCAAGATGGTCCCTGAAAAAAACTAATCAATATTTCAAGTTGCTTAATACTATAATACACATGAGGAAAGTCTGTTGTCCTTCCTTTTTCCAGAGCTGCTTATTTGGGATCTAGCAAGTCTGGAGGTTTTCCAAGGAAGCACAGGAAATGAGAAAGGCAGCAGAGTGGATGGAATAACAGCATAATTAACAGGTTTTGGTGGCATTCCACATAACCTCCAGCTAAAGTTTTTCAGTGTCCTGTTGGCACTAGGATCAGGGTTCAGTATTGTCTAAATTAGGGAAAGGTGGATCAGACTGTAAAGGCCTGTGTGTTTCATGGTAATTCTGTTCGTTTAATTTCCCTCCATATGATTTCTGACACAGTCTTTTTTCTTAAGAAGTGAAACGCAGAAGTAACCTCATTGCTGATGACAGGTAAGGTGCTGTGTATATTTGACTCGAGTTGGGAGCCTAGGATGAGGAAGTTGAAGGCGCCTCGGTCCAGTGCCACTCAATGTACTTATTACAACAGACAAACCGGTTGGGTGCAGAGGTGCTTTCCCCAAAAATCCACTTGGAGGGAAGCAGGCCCTTTCTGTTACCCTGCAGAATTTAAGCTTGTTATGGTGGCAGCTGTAAACCAATGAACAACTGCTTTGTGAAGCAGATGAAGATGTGGGGTTCCTTTTCTACCTGGATCGTGATTTCCCCCCATCAGCAGTTCCTGTACTTCCCTATTGCTGAGGATGTTGGGTAGGGGGGGGTGCCAATTCTAATTTAACAATTATTCTTTTGTACATTTAACATACTGAATACTACACCTAAAATGGGTAAAGTGGCCGATCATATTCATGCTCATTCCTTACGTGACACCTAACTTGTGTCTTTGCCATTTTCGTTTAGCCATTTCAGAACAGCATTACAAATTACTGTGCTTTTAACACACGCACGCGTCATGTGTGTATACACAGATGGATGGATGAGACTCTTTTGTGAATTAGAACTTTACAAATGGCTTCCTTTTAAATAGCTTAGGGCCATGTGCTGATGTCGTAAGCTGAAGCTTGAGATCTTGAGGTGGCCATCTTTACCTTTGTCTGACCTGAGCCAGTGCAGACTTGTTCTGCTGCATTAGTACAGGACTGGAAGAACAACTGGCTTTTAAAGGCACCAGGTTATTCAGTAGATTTTTAGGTCCCAGGTCCATTAGTTACTCACCCGCATGTTTTTTTTTTTTTAATTTGGAGGTTATGGGTCTGTATATTTAACAATCTCTATGGTTTTAAAGTGGATTGAGACTAAAATCGATTAGGTATAGCACCCATTAAATTGGACAAATGTTCACAAAACAATAACTCTGTTAGATAACTTGCATGGAGAAAAACATTGCTGTGCTTTTCAAAAAACATTTTGGTGTATTCTGCACAAGAAATCGGTATTTGTAGTGGGGATAATTTTTATCAGTGTCAGCTAGTACCATTGTCTGTAGTGTGGAATGCTGAGGCTGATAAATAATAAATATGTTCATATTCAGATTTTCCTGGAGTGACATTGATTGTGATGGAGGTAGATGTCATATAGAAGGCATAGCAAAGTTGGAGATTACATAAGTCATTCATTTTTCTAATGTGATTTGCCGTTTTACCTGGCCTCACTTAGTTACAGGTTATACATATCTCATTTAAATGTATTTCATGCATTGAGGAGGTTGTACCATGGGGTCCTTCCCAGGTGACGGTGAGGGATCAGTAAGCCGTGAGCTGCCTGGTATTGCAGGACCCTCAAAGTAGGAAAGTTTGCCATGTGACAGCTGCTTGTTTTTAAAACTGGATCTTTAATTCCTCAGAATCTGGCTTGTAGAAGATTGGACTTGTGCTCAGAGGTTCTCCCAGGGCTTGATCAAAATCCACTCTGCCCAGTGTGAGCTTGAGGCTTGAGGGCAAAGGCTGAAGTATCTGGTTTGGCTAGAGGGTTTGAGTGGAGGAGGAAGTTTGTCCTGCTTGGGTCCCCTCCCCCACTTAAAGAGCACCTATCCACCTGGTCTGCAGTCGTGCTGGATGAAAACACATAATGGGTTGCCCTGTTGGAGCCTTCTGGGATCTCTGCTGATTGTGTGCCACAGAATAGAGCTATTTAAGCCCCTTCCCTCTTCCCCCCTCCCAGTTTCAGCCGGAGGTCAGGTTGAGCTTGATGAGCTGTGACCTTCGACCCATTCAGGGGTCAGAGGGGCAAGTGACCCTTATTGGCAGTCAGCAGTTTATTCTCTATTAGAAAGATGACCATGAGGAACACCCACATCAAGGTGTCCCTAACCTGGTCTTTGTCCTCAAGGTTACAGGTGAGAAGGTGAGGAGGGCCAGTTGGGAAGCCATTGTGGCTAGCTGACATGTCTCACGTTACCTGGAAGGTGACCACATAGTAGACTGCTTGTTCCTGTCCATTAAACCAAACTAAACACAATAAAATCTCTAGCTTGTATTGTTAATCCATTAGGAATGGAGAGTCACAGTGCTATGTGTCTCCCGCTGGACACCATTCTTCTCTTTTGAACTCAAGCCCTAGTAAATTTAGTTTAGGTGTGTGGGCTGCACAGGTGACAACCGTCAAGATGCTTCAGGGAACCAGGAAGCCAGTGAGTCTGTGGACTTGGGAAACTTGAGCAGGAACTGAAAAAATCTTCACTCACTAAAAATCCTCACAAATGATGCCAGGCTACCATTTGTTATATTTTAATAGCGGGAGCAGTGTTGCCCATACACATAAAGGCTGCTGGAATCCTATAATTCAAGTCTGTGGATATATAGCAGATTCTAATGTCATGATGTGTATCTGTGAATCGGTCAGGATTTGAATGATTATAACTTTGTCAAAGCAGTCAGCACTGACCATCCTAATAAGTGGAGTTTCTATGCTGTCATAAGAGTGACAATATATAGCAGAAGGTCTGTTTTATCAGGTTAACTCTAAGTTGAAATGAAAGCCTGTGTTTTACAGAAAAATGTGACTCAGCTCAAAGCGCTTTACTGAATGGCGCAGTACCACTGACCTCGGGGATTAGCTTGACACTGTATGCTAACAAGTTCATCAAGCAGTACTAAAGTCTGTTGAGATGGTCAGATGTCTTACCAGAGATACCTGCACGTCCATTCGAGGGAACGGGTTTTACCCAAAGAGAGACCTTGGGACTTGGGTGAACATCAGCTAATGAACATTATCCTCACATCCTTCATATGATTAAAGGACACATTTTTTGTTATAGTGGTGAAGTAATACTGTTTTTTTTTATTCTCGTGAGAAACCGGGAGCCCACTTGAGAATCCGTAACTTCACAGGCTGTTTGCAGCGGTTTCTGTTCATATTGCTGCTCTGCTGTCCACATTGTCGCCATGGGGATTGTGTGTCTCCACCATGGCGCAGGATTCCTCTGCTGCTGTTGGGCACGTCCCGCCACGCTGAGAGTGGCACAGATCCAGGCCTAGATGCCAAGGCTTCAGGCAGGTTAGGAGTTGAGTGGCTTGGTTACACCGGCTTGCCTGGCAGGCTTTTGCTGAGGGCCAGGAAGATGGAATATGTAGGGGTTGCCCCTCCCACCTAATTATTCTTTATCCATAGGATATCTGGCTTCCTGAGAAATGCAAGAGTTTGCTTTTTGATTAAGCTTTCCTGGGGGCCTGTTGAAATCAATTGACTAGGGTAAGTTTACACAAAAATGGTGGGAGCCTCCGAAAGCAGCAGAGTTTCTAATGCTGCAATGATGCTGATACCTTTTTTTAAACAGTAATTTATTCACCTTGGTCCTAGATGACTGGCTCGACCTGATGGCTGACACACTTCCCAGGGGGTTGTGGTTTGAAGTAAATTTGTCCATATCTACAGTCTAGCAGTTATGATTTCAGTTCCCTTATTTACTAATTTATCTCATGTATATTGCAACAGTCCTGTAAATATGGTTTGAAGTGATGATAAAATTAATGTGTATTGTCCAACATTCTAAATATAGTGATTTATATTAATCATGGTTATTGTAGAGAGAGCGGTCATATCGGGAAGTAGAAGATATGCCATTGGTGAAAGGATGGGGTACTGTCTTTTTGGTCAAAAGAAATTGTGGCGATACATTGTGATTGTAACAGGTGGATATCATGAGGAGGTGTGTCTGTGAAGCAGTTCATTCTGCTATGAGTGACATAGCCCAGCGTTTTTGGAGGGGGGAAGAACAGCAAAGTGACACTGGCTGGTAGTACAAAATGTGGTCTTCAGTCTGCTCTCTCCTGGTGCTTGGTATGTATGACCTGTCAGCAGAGATTTCCAGTGTAGACCCCCACAAAGCCAGACCATGAATTACATTATTCTTTCCATACAATGGCAAAACATTACCCCCCTCTCCTGGCTGAAAAAAGGGAAATTACAGGTGTAATTGTTTAAGTGATTGCTCTGTGTGTAAGAGATCTGTGTTTCACTTAAGAAGCGGGTCTCATTGGCATTCAGCTGTAATCCTAGAGGCTTAATTACCCAGAGTGCTTCAGCTATAGCAGGCACCAGCCTGGGCCCAGTGGGGTCCCACCTCCTTTCAGCTGTCAATCTCTCAGGACACTAACAAAGAGGCTTGGAATAATGTGGTCTTTGGCTGTGGTGTTGTTAGCAGGGTACTACCTGAATTTCAATATTTATGGTCAAGTCCCAGCAATCTACCAAAATTAAATTTAAGAAGTGTATTATATTGTTATCCTCGCTGCAAAGGTATTTATATTTTGGATTTCAACCAAACTATACTTTATGTAGTTTGATGGTATGATTTAGCAATCACTCTATTTTGATAGTGGTTCCAAAACCTAGTAGCTAATTAACATTACAAGTAACTAAATATTAGCAAGACTGAATTTAAACACTTATGGAAGTAACACTGAGTTCTGGCCAATGGCCAAAAGAGGTCTTTTTATACCCTATGACATGTGGCTACAGGAAAATCGGCAGCCAAAGCCCCGTAGCAACAGTGTTATTCGGGTGTAATGCGCTCTGTAAGTGTCTAAAAGGCATTGAGTTGTACCAGCGCTGCTGATCTTGATGGTTTCATGATGGGGGCCTGAATCTGGAGGGCAGATCTCCATCTGAGTGTCCAGCTGGGTGGAAGTAGGGTTGGATGCCTATGGCTTGAGCCCATATTGGATCTTCTGGTAGTTTGTCTGGCCCTGACCGGCTGACTGGCTGCTTGGCAGTTTTCTGGTTCAGTTTCACTTCACTTCCTGTGTCGTTTTCACTCATGGGATGCCCATTCCACGTCCCTCATAGTGGTACTTTTTTTCCTGACCTGTTTGATAACCTTCTGGTTCTCCTCAATTGCCTGTGCCATCATTTGAACTGAACTGTCAAATGCGACAGCTACTAATTTATTTAGTGAGGTAATTAAGGATCCCAATGGCACCTCTGCAGATGGCTGTGTGTTTGCACATCTTATGTGTTGCCACACAGCTGCGCGGGTCACTTTATGTTCAAGGAATTTCTCGGCTGATACACATCATAAATTATTTTGGAAGGTTTGCTAACAA
The DNA here is from genome assembly GCA_026777045.1 of Hyperopisus bebe. Classification (NCBI taxonomy): domain Eukaryota; kingdom Metazoa; phylum Chordata; class Actinopteri; order Osteoglossiformes; family Mormyridae; genus Hyperopisus; species Hyperopisus bebe. Next base: position 7,611,490 of record JAODJW010000001.1, on the reverse strand, counting down.
AACGTGTGCATGTTTCATGAAGCAGCAAGATTTCTAGAAGTGTATGTATGTGTGCACTAAATCTTGTGTGTGTCTATGTGGCTGCTTTACATAAACTTCTACCATAAGAGGTGCATGTGGTTACGCAGGCTGCCTGTGTGCAAGGCTGTGTTGCCCATGTACTGTTTTTGTCTCCCTGGTAACCTCCTCTACCATGTATGTTAGAAACCTGTTTTCTCAGAAGAGAGAAGGCAGTTCTAACGTTAATATCACATCTGCGTGCATAACTTCTGCTAGTTAAAAAGGCTTCCTCTACTGACTTTGTGAATTGTTTAATCAACCTATGTTAACTTTCAGTCATATTGTAATTCACTTAAATTATTTTAATCGAAAGCAAGAATCATTTTCTGCCTTTTTTGAAACAAAAAAGGTGCTTTTTAATCGTGTAGTGCTGACACCTGTTCCCTCATCTAAAATTCCTTCGTCCTTCAGTGTTAAACTTCACCTGCACTGTTAACTCACAAAAGACTAGAGTAAAATAGACTGGGAATGCTTTAAAAAGTTATACATTTCTAATGGCAGTAATTTACTCTCTTGACAGTGGGCCCTGCTGAATAATTATTGTTTTTGTGTTTTGTTTCACCAGCTTTAGCAGAGTGCTAATCACAGTGTTTTGTGGGTCATTGTAATGAGAAGTCTGGCTGTTATTTCCCTTAATTGCCATCAGTCTTCTGCAGTTCCTCTTTAGTTTCTTATGTGTTATAGACTGTTAATGACATACTGCTTACTCGAGCTCCCCTTACCCTGGTTTGTGCTGTTTTGGAACAATGGCATGGCTCTAATAGATCACTTGGTTCTAGTATGGAATGAAGATCTTTTTTAGGCCGTTGCTGATTGTGGGCGACTGCAGAAGGACAGATGATGTCAGTAGGGTGTGGCTTGCAGCAGCCCCAATCAGAGACAGCAAATCTCTCCATCCAGGGTCAGACCTCCAGGGAGTGGAGTAAGAGACCAGAGACCCAAAGTGGGATTGTGCTTGATATTTATAGGGTGGGCAGACCATTTGTAAATCTAGCGTAAACATTGTTATCAAACTCAAATCAATTAGTTAGTGACTATATGGCCTGGCTGAAGTCCAGGCTAGTTGGAGCCACCATTGTTCCCCCCTCCTCCATTAGAAGGTGAATATTGTATGGGGAGGAGGGACTTGTGGTCCTAATTGGGATGTCACTCTGTGTCATATTAAGAAGGATGAATGTAGTCCAGTTACCAAGCAAACAAATCTGTGGCAGTTTCTAGGGCTGCATGATACTGGAAGAAAAATCACACAGATCTGAAAATTTTTAAAATGCATATTGTAATATTTATAACACATTAGTCTGACAAAGCACTTGCTTTTTCTCAACATATTCTTTATAGAACCTGAACATTTTCTATATAGAGAAAGGCAAATGACTTTAGATTGATTTTGTAAAATATACAAGATAATCTTGAAAAGTAATGATCATTAAAATTGCAAAGCATGCTAAGAGTTGTTTCCTGTGAACGAGTGAAAATGTTTTAGCGTAACGTACTGAAGGTCTTTGCTGACTGTCGTGGTCCTTGTAACGTGACAATTGCCCATGCATAACACGCATTGCCAATATTAATTATGCACACTGTACAGCTCTAGTAGTTTCTACTTCAGGAGAATGGATTTATCCGGGAGAAATGACACAGAGCACTGGGCAAATGCACGCACACATAGGAACAAGTTACAAGACATCACAATGTTAACATTTACATGTATTTGTGACAGGTGCTTATATCCAAAATGACTGGTCAATACAAAGAGGTCCATCAGACCACCCAGTGCATTGTATGACTGAGTGATGTCAAAATAACATACTCTATTTAAAAACAAACCTCTGGGTGTGCCATTAATTGGCATCTCATTAGTGCTTTTTAACCTGTTTGCCTTGGGCAATGTGGATCAATGTATCATGTGTGTCCATTTAGCCCTCTTTGTATCAAGGGGTTTCGGGGAGAGAGTAAAATGCTGGTGTGAATAGTGTGGGTGTATAGGAATGAACCTGATTTGCTAGGTGTCTGTGCACCAGGCGACTTCTTTGTTAAGGTTAGGGTGGACCAGTGGATGACCTTACCTGAGGGAACCCCTGAGATGTTGAGACCATTTGGAGATGGCTCCGGTTCAGGTCTTGCTGGTTTTACTGGTCACATGCGATCTCTTCTGATCACTCAGTGTACATTAAGGAAGGTGTATCTACTTTGGTTCCAGACAGAACTTCCTGTCTTTCACTGTTTCCATGAAAGATTCTAGGGCCTTGCAGTGTTCTTGTGATGCGTGTGATGCTCAAAACTTCATCTCAGTCAGTCACACACAGTCGCGCATATACATCCTGATGCCTTCTGAGTAGAAATCCTGGGTGCTTCATTGCCTAATAATCTGGCTTGCGGCAGAGCTCAGACATGTGGGTGCTGCTGACTTTGCTCTTTTAAATGCACCAAAGTAGCTTGTCCTACAGGTGAATGTCAAATGTATGAGGAAAAACTCAATGAAAAGGCCTTTATTTTGGTTCCTGGTATCATAATAGGTGCTGATGTGACAAGTCATTATCCTATTCTATGTCATGCAGGTGGATACAGGAAAAACGGAAAAAAAAATCTGCCCAATCCTGCTGTGAGCAGAGGAGATATCATAGAAAAACTGACTCATGGTTAATTTTGCTAACTTATTCAGTCTCTTGGATGTATTCATTGCAGAGAAAGTGGGGTGTTCACGCTTAGCTTAAAACAGCTCCTCTCGTAAAGGCTGCTCAGATCGTTTGACGTCTCATCTCATTGTGTGAGGATGCTCGCGGTGAGCCTAATATGGTTCCAACAATAATAGTCTTTATCAGCGTGACGCCAAGAGAGGGAATTGTGACCCCAGTACCTGATAGCCCGAATCTGTCTTTTACTGTTGTACTCTGTTAAGCCATCCATCAACTGTGTCTTTCTCATTCTTGTAGTCTGCTCCCTGGTTTGTCATGAAAGACAGACAACTCTGTGCACAGTGCTTGAGTGTGAAGAATTTTCTTAGCAGGAAGTGGCCTTCTGATTGTTGTATTTATGAGTGCAATTATTCTAAGTATTGTTTTGATTGATAATCATGCCAATTACAGTGAAGGAAGGAAGCAGGAATCTCTTTGAAGACTCATTTGAAAGTCTGGCCAGTCGTAGTAGATCTTGGTTGGACCAGAAAAAATAATTAGAAAAATGCTGGGAATTTCAGTGTATTTGGTGTCGTACTAGTACAACTAGAACAATTGTCATGATTCCTTTTTTATTCAAGTGATACTCAAAATCTGTGCATGTAGGTATCGAATTTACATCAAGCATGAAGAAATATCAGGTTTTTTCATCCTTCAAAACATGTGATTTAATGCTCATTGCTCTAAGAATGGTAAAATGTTATTTCATTCAGAGTCTAGTTTCAGTTTATACAAATACCTTAATGGTCTGAAATGTTGTTTTAGAAATGTATTTCAGTATTTTGCAGTTTCATGCAAAATAACCTGTATGGAACAGTTTACAGAGCGGGCTCCAACATGAAAAATAAAATATTTGCTTTTAATGGCAGCAAATTATCTGGCTCATCACAGCTGTGCTGGTGTTATGCAAATTGACTTAGTCATTTTATGAATGTCTGTTGGACTGCTGATTTATGAATTGCGACTTAATGTTTTACAGTGTTAGTGACAGCTGTTTGTAGTACGTTTGGTGTTAGGTTGAAACCTAACCTGATGATATTTACGGTGCTAAATTTACTATGACAATTCAGGTTGATTGTCTTCAGTGGTGCTACTTCAGGGTTACGTTCTTTGTTTTTAAACACCATGCCGCCAAACTTCCAATACAATTCTGTGGGACTGAACAGGTTTTTGATGCCGTCAACCTCGTCTCTGAATGGCTCAGACATGCTTTCCAGCCTCCTGTGCTCCTTGTGCCTCCTCTTGGATAGATCTCATGCCTGCTCATTGATCTGCATGTGGACTGCTTCCTGCTGAACAGGCATTTCTCCGTGTGGGCTAGCTTTTCTTATAACAGGTCCCGCTTTCTTCTGGCTGCAGGTCTCTTCTGCTTCGCTTCACAGGAATAGCAAACAGAAACCGCTTGGAAATCCGGCCCAGCAGGAAAATCCTGAGGTGACGCGTCGCAGCATGCAGGACTGCTAGCCCAGTTGCTCGCTAAGTGTTTCCTGCTGTTTGCTTACTATGCCTTCCACACATTTTTTCACATTTCACCGTAAGACTGTCCTTCGTTTTTTAGAAAATATGTATTATATAGCAGTCCCTACATGTACACACACTATGTCGTTTTATTGGGTTTAGCTAGATGGCACTTTGGAGAGGATGAGGAAAAATACCTGGTCAAGACTAGTCAGTGCTACAGAACAACATGGTCCTTAGGGGCAAATGGAGCCTTTTCGGGATAGCACCAGAAGTGTGTTCCACCCCAACTGGTTGACGTCGGGGGGGTGGGGTGGGGGGCGGGGTTCAGTCTCTGCAGAAGGACATTTTCCAATGCTTGGTTTGGCTCAGGGGCCTTCATACTCATTCAGTGCTCAGCAGATCAGCAAGAAATGGCATTGAATTAATTTGTGAGTGACATGAATCATGGCAAATGTAACTCTGTAATAAGAGAACAGGTGATGTAAAAGCAACAAAGAGGTGAACATGAAAGCAGTGAGTGCCCGCTAGCCCAGTAAGAGGTATTATTGCATAGGTGGCTGGTCTAAGACTTTGCCATAGTGCTTGTCTTCAGCCTGTTGCCATCAGGCGCATCAAAACAAGAGGTGGGGATGATTCAACCTTCCTGGACTTGCATTGCTGGAATTGAGTAACGGCTGTCTTGGGCACCGTATGTCTTGTGTTTTTCACTGGCTTCACACCCACGCAGCCAAGATAGATGTTGCCCCCCCCCCCCACAAAATGCCACACATGCATATTGCGTAAACAAAAGTAGTAGGGAAAGATGTTAACCCATGCATTTTTGTTGCTGTGCGACAAATGTGTCTTATTGTAATCCACCTTTAAAGAGCTGTGTGTGCCAAGGGGCAGGCACTGAGAGTACAGGATTATCATTAAGTTCATTCAGTTTAACAAACGCAGTGCTGTTTGTAATGGCTGATCCAGTAATTACTTTCACAAAGAAACGCTGGGAGCCGCGTGGCTCAAAGCCTATTGTCCTCAGGTTTGCAGAAATCATATGAGGATGTCAAACCCAGGGGCTCCATGCTATGTTCAACAGTTGAGATGCTACTGGCCATTTACTGCGTTCCTAAGATCTCACACCTGCAGAGTGGCTTCTTCACCACACCTTCCTGTTGGTGTCAGGACTCCCAGAAAGTCTTAACGGGAACCAGTTCATGCGGGTAGAAGCTTAGCTGCAGGAAGTGTCTTGTCGCAGCTACAGCTGATGCAGTACTATTTGGTGCTCAAGAACAGCGGTTCATAGCCAGGGGTCAGGTCTCCACGGATCCTCTGTGTCCATTGTGACTTGTTTGGGGCCCCCTTACACAAGATATAGTATTGTATAATACTGTTTGTTTTGTAACAATGTGCAATGATGACAAAAATGACAATTTTTTATTAAAATAAGGGTGAGTGACAAATAAGGGTTGCCAAGATAAGCAACTCAAAAATCTTTTAAAAATATGTTTTAAAAGCATGCATCAGGTTTGTTGAAATGTGTATTTCATACTCATGTTGGTTTCATGTAATTTGAAATGAATTTGAACCAATTATGTACAAAAGGTAAGGCTGAATGTCCCTGAAAATGTCAAATGGTGTAACCACAAAAGAATTAGAAATATTAAATATATTATCCACCCAGAGTGTACTGACAACGATTGTATTGTAAAATATCACAAAAAATTAGGATTACAGACATTCCTCTACTTACGAATGAGAAGTTCTGAATGGCCGTTCGTAGCTTGAAATGTTTGTAAGTCAATATCAATCTATCAATTCAATATCATTTTAAGGGTATACGCAAGTGCAAAGAACTAGGATGCTGGGAATTCGTATGTCTGAATACACACGCTACGCTGCTGAGCGGCGGGAGTAACGGCCAGAAGCCATACTAGGAGGAATTGGCACACAGAAAAAAAAATTGATGTTGCGGACAGGAAACGGGAGCCCAAGGAACACAATTTGGACTTACAGTCCTCTTCGTATGTCTGAAAGTTCGTAAGTAGAGGAGCGTCTGTGTCTCTAAATTTCATGCAGTTTTGCAGTATCAAGCATGACATCTGCTGAAAATACCATTTTCTAAATAATCTTCGACAAATTGTGTATAAATTAAAAACGTTATTACACTGCAACAGAGGATTATGTTTTATTCTACATTATTTTTCTTTATCATATTTTTCTGAGAAATACTGGTTATGCCAGTTGACACAAACCAGTTACACCACCTGACCATGTTGCTTCTACGGTCAAAGGCCATTGTTTGTTGAAGAAAAAAATCAAGCATGACAGTCAACAAGGTCACCTGAACTTGGTCTTTTGTTTTACTTCAATATATAAAAAAAAAATCTAACAACAAGAATTGTGAATTCATGTCTTCTGTTGTGATTTCATCCGTCCATCCGTCCATTTTCTGCCGCTTATCTGGGGCTAGGTTTTAGGGTTAGCAGTCTGAACAGGGATGCCCAGGACTCCCATTCTCCAGCCACCTCCTCTAAACTCCCCCAGGGGGATACCAAGACATTCCCAGGCCAGCCGAGAGATCTAAACACTCCAGTGTGTCCTGGGTCTGCCCCGGGGCCTCCTCCCAGTTGGACATGCCGAAAGCACCTCCCCAGGGAGGTGTCCAGGAATTATCTGAGATAGGTGCCCAAACCCCCCTCAGCTGGCTCTTTTTGATGTGGAGGAGCAAATACACTCTCAAATGTCTGAGTTCCTCACTCTATCTGTAAGTCTGAGTCCAGACATTCTGCAAAGGAAACTCATTTCAGCAGCTTGTATCCCTGATCTCTTTGTTTCGGTCACTATCCAAAGCTTGTAACTATAGGTGAGGGTAGGACTGCAGATTGCCAGTTAAATCAATAGCTTCGCCTTTCAGCTCAGCTTTCCCTTTACCATGACAGAACGGCATGACTGCCGATGCAGCACCAATCTGCCCAACAGCCTCCCGCATCCTCCTCCTCTCACTCATGAATAAGACCCCAACATATTTGCACTCCTCTGTTTGAGGCCTTAACTTACCCTCAAACTGGATGGACAGTCCATCCATTTCTGGTTGAGAACCATGACCTCAATCATGATTTCAGTTAAAAATATGTAGCAACAATGAATTGGGATAAAAACATGTCTGTCCATGTGTCTGTGTATGTGTCTCTCTGTCTGTGTCTGTGTGTAAACTACCTTTCATGCCTTTTGGCCTTTGCAGCTGGGTTCAGTGTTCACTTGTGCTTTGTGATGAGCTACTTTCTCCATGCTTGAAAGTGACTTCTGTTAGGGGAAACCAAGCTCTGTTATATTATGAAATTGTGGTACTTTAATACATTGTATTTTACAAATGCAAATATCAATATTTGAGTAACATTGGAGTTCTAGGTCTTTTAAAGGTGCTATTCATGTTCGACAGTCACAGTTCACCCACTTGATTCTGCCACATTGCTTAAATTCGTAAGTAGATGGAATACAAATATGCACTGGAGATAAACATTTCTAAAACACCAAGGTTGTGCAACATAACGATTTCCTAGCCTTACGGAGCTTTGATGATAAAGTGGATGAATCATCACTTTTTCCAAAAGTTTAACACTGAGCACTTGCAAATAGTTCTATATAGTAAGAGTTTATATTACAGATAATCAGCATCAAGAACTACTGATATTTCACAAAACTGGCCTCCAACAGAGGCCTGTAATAGGAGTCCAATGATGTAACTGGTTACACCATTTGACATTTGAATTTAAAATCAAATTTGGCAGGTATTATCATGGGTACTTATGTAAACACGTGGCCTTGGTGTGAATGTTTCAAACATAATTTTTACTTAAAGACAAATATTCGTTTATATGATTATGATGAATTATGAATGTTTTCCTGGGGTCGCACCATTTGACATGTAAATCTAAGCATACCCTAAAAATTATTTAAGGAGTTGATAATCTTGGCATACAGCAGTCATGGTCTCCCAGGCTCCTCCTTAGTTTTGTTATTTCCCATCACAGGGAATAAGAACAAATAAGAATAATAAGAACAAAATGGCTCCTTGAATAGTTACACTACCCTGACACTTCACGATTCTCCAGATTAATCATGAGAATCAAATCAATGGTGTTCTGATACTTTTATCTACTGTCAAATAGTTCTAATGTTAGATAATCCTTGACTATTTGAAAGGGGGTTTTATTAAGAGTTTGTGTGTTTCACCTTTTTAAAGTGTCTTAAGTATTTGATGCAGTTTTTTTTATTTATTCCCCAAATATCCTCTCAAAATTACTAGATCTCTTCTGCTTAGGTCCTCAAAAAAGTATGTATGTAGGTATTTTTTCTCTTCAAATTTTAAAGCTTATAAATTTAACTAAACCATATAGACATAAAAATTAGCATCATATCATTGACTCATAAACATAACTTGCTTTGGTTACACTGCCAATCAATGTAATTTGTTTTAAACTTCACTCAAACAAGGTTTCATTCCAATATGTCTGTTCAACAAAATAAAACAAATATTGCAATTTGATATTTTTAACTGTTTTTAAACTAAAGGGACCAATGATTCCCCCCCCAACTTCCCCATGAGATGCTAAAGGAATGGTTTGAATTTAGCTGTGAATTTTGGGATTCTGCATAACATCATGATCTAAGCTCTTGCATCGTTTACATTCCAGGAAGGAATACTGTTGATTTCTTTTAAAAATATTTTATATAAGCATAATTTTAATGCACAGTTACAGTATATCGATGTAAACGGTATTGTCATCCTGCATCTTGTTTTGGAAAAAAAAATCGATATAGTTTAGAAATTCTCTACAGCCCAGCCCTAACTTTGACAGTGTTGTATTTTTTTCTATGCTTTCGAATAAATTGCATACCTTCTCTCTCTCCCCACCCCCCCCACCCCACCCATCAGTCCTCGCTGAGGCCCCCTAGTGGCCCACGGATCCCTGGTTGAGAACCACTGCTCTAGAAGACCCATGAAGCGTTTCAGTTTTATACCATCTGTTGCTGTTACTGGGTGGATATTTTGCCAGATGCAATTCCATCAGGATCTAAGTCTCTCTAGCTGATACGCGCAGATACCTCCGGAATTCGAGCGTGCTCCCTGGGAAAATCTCACTCTGTACTGAAATTGTTTTCCCTCATCAGGTTTGAATTGTCAGCTTTTACAGTCTCATTTCATTTTTGTCTAGAAATTTGCCTTTTTTCTATGTCACTTCTCTGTTCATGTTGAGCAGATGGGTGGCTTGTCGTTTGTCACCTCATATTTATAAACAATATTTGTTAGCCTTAAGCTTGTTTTGAGCAATTTCGACTGTTGCTGCTGCTGTCGCTCCAGACATCTCTCTCCGCCCAAACTCATGCTGTGGAATTTTTCCACCTGCCTTGCGTGGGCTGGGTTTGATGTGTACTTTTGTGTGTGTGTGTGGGGGGGGGAGGGGTTTCTCCGGAGAGAAGGAGAGAAGGTGAGAGTATCAGCCTACAAACCACATCTATATATAGGCTGCTGCAGCTATACCACGATGAGAAATACTTTTATTTGCCGTTTGTGACTGAACTCTTTTCCAAGGTCATGGATTTCAATGTTTAATAACAGCAAATGATGCCTCATCACAGAATTACACATTCCTAAAATGAGCCTTTGCAGCCTGGGTCATATTTATTTCTGTTCTAACTTTTTAAAGGGGATTTTTTTTTTCCCCTGGTGTTGCTTGAGAAGGACAGAGGTTGTGGGCCATTGCCGTGCGTCTGCGAAGCTACTGTCACCCTGCCGTGCTACGCTGACATGCCACTTCAGAGGCCTGGGAGGGAGGGGGGCGGCTCCGTGCAGAGCTGCGAAGGAAGCCACAGCTCAGCGGCAGTAGTCGCCCGCTGTAGGAACGTTGCTCCTCTCTTGCTCGCTCTCTTTCATTTGTGGTTCTGGGGGTCGAACTATCATACTGTGCTTTGGGGGAAAACAAAGGAACCATCAGTCAGGTGCAGCTCCTGTGCTTTGGCCTGCTTGGTCACACAGCTCTGGCTTTTGTGTGTTTATATTTTTTTTGCCGAATGAACCATTACTCAGTAATGGCAACAGTCATGAATGGCGTCTTAATATGTTGTTAAAATATTGTAAATGCCTTCTTTTTGGGCTTCTGTGCCGGTGCTTTCAGGCCATAGTTACTCTCCATCTGTGGTTTATTCTGGAGCCGATCTTGGCACGTCCTGAGATTCAGTGTCAAATAACGTGGCCTGAAAGTAAATAAAAGATGCAGCAGTGACGTTGGCCTTGCCTGCTCCCAGACGGTCCCCCTTTGCTCATTGCGCCGCAGGGAGTGATAAGAGATTTAAGGTGCTCCATTTCATGGGTGATGTGCCTTTAAATGCGAACGGCACAGGCCCTGGTCAGCTAGTGTCTGCGATCTCCTGGCTGAGTGCGGCGCCGGGTGAACTTCCCCAGTGCCGTGGTCCATGAAGCTAATCCCAGAGACACTGAGGCCTGTGGGATTAAGCCTGCTTGGCCTTAAATAGGCTGAGGATTTGAGTCAGTTTCATCAGGTGTATTTTTAATTTTATATAAAGTTGTGCTTTTTTTTTTTTTTTTTACTGAACGCTTACTAGTGTGTCTGTCTTGGTGTCTTGTATTTTGTGTTTCTTTGAGTACAGTGTTTTATGCTGTATTCTGTTGAAGAGCTGTATGTTTTGCTTGTAATCCCAGTGCTGTTGTGACGATCTCCCTGGCACGTAAACCCTTCATATAATTTTGGCATAACTTAGGCTGCAAATGGGTGACTTGACTCTGGTTGTCTTGTTCCTCTGGACCGCACTGGTGGGCGTTTCCCGCCACACAGCAGATAAAAAGTGTGAATCCAGAGCACTACTCAGCTGGCCGCCGCGGCCACATTAGAGAGAAGTTGTGTCTGAGGTGTCTGCCGTTCCTCTGACCGCTGCACATAGCCGTCTGCCTGCTGAATGATAGGAAAGGTTTTGACACTCTTCCCCCCAGAGATCTGCTTGTTCTTTCTGCTAACTAATGTGGGGGGGCCATGGGAAAGCTTCACTTCACGGATGCTGTCCTGAGCTCCGTCGTGTGTCTGTGAAGATGCAGAGGTGACATGGAATGCTTGTTTCAACTACGTTGATGCAGACCTGAAAGGTACATGTTCCTGCTGTCCCTGAATGGTACACATTCCTGCTTTCCCTGAAAGGTACATGTTCCTGCTGTCCCTGAATGGTACACATTCCTGCTTTCCCTGAAAGGTACATGTTCCTGCTGT
>JAODJW010000001.1:7559713-7585698 GCA_026777045.1 Hyperopisus bebe | reverse complement strand
CCAGCGCCCAGGCCGCTCCCAGCGCCCTTTACTGCTTGCTTACTTATCGGTCAATCGCTAAATTAAAAAAACTCTTCCACTGCGGATTAATAAGGTTGATTGAAGCTGGTACAGAAGCTGGCTAATAAGTTTGAAGTGTCAGAAGGGCACTCGGTCGAAGCAGCGGAGGGGAGATCTCACCACCCTGTCCCTCCTGGAACAGGGATGGGGGGGGGGGCTGGGCTGGCGTGACACCCATGCCAAATGCAGGCCGAAAGGCAGGACAAGGGAAACACACCTTTACTCAGGTGACTCATGAGGTGATGGGAGGGGCATTGAGAGACAGCCGTTAAAACCGCTTGTCGTTATCTCACTCTATCAGCGAAATCAGAGATGCTCTTGTAAGTGGAAGCCTTTGCTAATTATTAAAGCAAGATGACATGCTGACAGAAAGCTTTAATCAAACGATTTGCTGTGGAAATAGTGTACAAATTATGCTTTGTTACTGTTACTACTTTGGTATTATTACAGTGCATTTACGTACTGTGTAATCGCATTATAAAAACATGAAATACTTTATGTATCAGTTTAAAATCTGTGTCCTCACTCTATCAAAGATAAGACTTAAGCTAAACAGGGGAACACTGCAAGTTACCCCTAATGCAGACCGTGTCAGTCAGATGTTAATGGGGATCCACAGGCTGGGAAAAAGCGGAGCTGATGTGCACCACCAACCTGACGGCCTTTACGAGGGTGGTGTCAGCTCTGAGGAGGCTCTACTGCTGGCCGTGATGGGAGGGACCTTCTGGGCATGTGCGGATGCAGGCTTGTCTGACAGATGAAAAATGATCCTGTGGGAAGCTCTAGTTTAAATGCACACAAGTGCGTTTCCCCTCCTATCCACCCAAAACAAACAGTGAGATCACACGCTGATCACCTGATGAATTTATTGATCTCTTATCCAGCATATTGCTGATATTGTTGTACATGTATGCTCTGTTAGATAGAAACCGGGAATAGACGCTGAATTTGGCTTTGGAAGCTGTGTTCGTTTAATTTTTTTTTCCCAGCATTAAAGGGCAATAAATCAGTTCTTTAAAGGACACATGTTTGTTCTGCTGCCAGGCATATTGTAAACGCAGACTAATATAGACTAATTCCATCCTTTTGAATTCAGCGCCTGAATCCTGACTAGGGGCAAAAATACCGTCCGACAGGAGACGCTGAGGCATGTCATGGAGATGAGGACAGATGTACAACATGATACCACTTTCTGCTCCGACACAGGAAGCCCCACACTAGATCGGGTCCTGTGAAGAATCCGACACAGAATCAGCAGCCTTATCACTGCCTGCTCCAACTGGCCATCCATAATTGAACAGTTACTCCATTAAGATTAGTCTTGTTACACCCATGTCCGTCACCCATGTCTGATGGTGCTGTCAATACTGGAATTACAGTTAAGAGGGAAAGAGAAAAGCAGAAAGAAATATGGAAAGAAGCTTTAACACCAGTCCTGGTTTCTCTTACATTCAGGGCAAATCCATAGGCCTTATGATGTTGATGGCAGCAGTTGAGTGTGGAGTGAGTGTGGGTCAGTAGCTTTTGCCTATTCCGATGTATGCAGACGTCCTTCAGTGCTCCATAGTTGCTTAATGCTGCCTGCTTTAAGGGCTTTGATAGAGCTCGACTGGTGTGGCTGCTCTTAAGTCCTTTGAGGCGGCAGCCTGTTTTAACTAGTCTGTCTGAAAAGTAATACTCTTAAGGTCCATCATTTCTGGTTCATTATTTGCGAGTTGCTTTATAAAGTTTAAAAGAATGTATCTGGTCGGGTTTTTAAAATTATTTCAAAATATCACACGCCTACTGTTACATATTTCTCCTTAAGTCCTGTGAGAGGCTCGGGGCCTTGCTGGTTCTTAACCACTCCACCTGCTGGTTAAAGGCAGAATGGCATGATGAAGTGCACCTGACCCGCACTTAGACCTGTATATCTGTCCTACCGTGGCCCACACGGAGATGAGCAAGATGTTGGCTTAAACCTTTCAGCAAATTGAACTTTGATCGTATGTTTTGGCAAAGCCTCAATCTACCTGTCTTCTCCCCTTGTAGCAGAACAGAATCCCGCACCTTCGGTCCTGACCCTGTACTGCTTGCCACTGTGTGCATGATCCTGTAGCGGTCGCTCATATTTACATAGTTGTAGGTGTTTTGTTACCTGCCGTGGTCTGTTAGTGGACGTTGGGTGTGGTGAGCTGGTGAGGGGAGGTCAGCGGGGGGGGCTCGGGTCTCGGTGTGTTCTGTAAAAGCCCAGAGATGCTTCTGGATAGGTTTGCTGGCCCCCGTTGCTCCTGGATGTTTGCTCCCCCCCAACCCCCCCCCCCCCAGAATTGCATTCTGAAAAAGTCAGGATGGGGTCAGGTCACAAGGTCAGAGTTCAACTCCCCCTAGGAGGATAAGCAGCAACTTTGGATTCCGCCACAGTAGAGGATGGCGCTGTGTGAGTGTCGGTGGGCAGCATCGCCTTTCTGTTCCAGCGACAGGCCAATCTGTTTGCTCTCCAGGCGAGGATGAGTGGTGGACAGACGCTTTCGGGTTTTTTTTATTTTTTTTTTAAATAAATTCTAGAAGTAGCGCTCTGCGTTTTAGGGCATTATATATTTTCCCCGATGAAGGGCGAGATTGGGTTCAGACCATAAAAAAAAGAAAATCTCACATGCCAGTGCCCTGCAAACTTATTTTTGCGGATCGCCACTAGCAATGGGCGCCGTCACGGCGCTGCCAGTCACGGCGGAATGAGTCAGGCCTTATCTCCCTCGCACACGTGACCTCTGGCCCGACCCCTCTCCGCTCCCCCATATGAAGATGATTCATCTTCGCGATGCTGTCTCTCCTGCTCCCTCCCTCTGCCTCTCTGACAGCCAGCCGTAGATCTTGTCTGGAAATGGCCATTAATGTATAAACTATAAAAATCAAGCAGGAAAATTAATTCTATCAAGAATCTTGCCGATAAATCTTACCTATAGTCCGCCCTTGGTCCTGTTTATAATCATTACATGTCGTCTGAATGTCGACAATCAATATTACAGCTTTGTGCTGGTGCAGCCCAATCATAGGGGCGCAGCGTGGGCCCGGAATGGCCTTGCGGGGTTCCTGGATCTTCTAACATGCATGGCGTCGAGGTTACCGTCTGTTTGTAATAAAATGTCACTTCAGTGACGGTAGCAGAATAATGATCATCATAGTAATGTCTCCTGTCTCCCATGGCATGGATTGCCTTTCTGTTGGATTGCCTCCATGGCATGATAATCAGTGCAGCATCGTATGGTGAGTGCAGTCTGGCCTTCCCAAAGTACCAGAGACATGTCCCTGTGCTTCCCAAAAGCCACTGGCTAGATAGTGAGGCGTTTCCTCCCAGTGGTTCCTTAATTTAAGGTATTAATCCAGAGTGACTTAAGGACACTGCATATATATAAATGACAGATTTTAATAGAGCTGCATTCACCGCAGGACAAAATTTCTCTGTAGTATCTTTCTGCCTCCTAAGAGCTTTGTAGCACTGCAGAGCCCATTTTCCCGGAGCAGGATAGAAGTAAAGACTCTGTGCCTCTGTCAAATTAAATATGGCCTTTCTTTCGCTAAGTTTAGTGCTCACACACAATTTCCTTTAGTTTTGTTTTCGTAGCACAAGGCAATTTCACGTAAAACAGAAATTTCATCAAATGGTTTCAGTGTTTTAAATGTTGCTTTTGTTGTCAGGCCTGCCTTCTCTTACATGTTTTGTAAGGGGGGGGGGGGGTCCTTCACAATGACTCCGGCAGCCGTCAGCATATGAAACAATGCGGCATGTTCCCTCTCACCCAGTGTCAGTGTGTGCACAGGCTCGTCCCATCAGGGTGCCTGTTTGCTCATTAATGCTGAAGCTGCTCCCTTTGCTGGCTGCGTCAGTCATGCTATCAGGCCTCATTCTGCATTATTTTGGTTCAAGGATGAATCTTTCAAAGGGTGTCAGTTCTGTGAGGATGTTTATATGTTTCTTTCTGGATTAAAAGTTTTAATTAAATGTTTCGCGGATATTGATGGGGAAATCCTTCTGAAGTCTAAAACTTTATAGGTTTCTGTACTCAGAGTCTGTCAGTGATTTGTTTTGTATTTATTTATTATAATTCTTTGGTTTTCATTTTGATTGATACTGGACGGTTTGGGTATTCCTCAGCAGACTCCCCTTGAATGCCCCCAAGGCTAAGAGTAGGATTTACTGCTGTCTCTAAGTCCAGCTACTTCGAGATACTCTTCTGTATTGTCCTCTGTGATTTATGACAGAGAGGACAGACCATTCACTGGTGCCTGCAGATAGCTCTTAGGTGTTTTAATTACACACACATTCTTTTGAGAACCTGTTGCCATTTGGCGATTTTTTTTTTTATTATTATTCTTATTTTTCCCCCCTCTTTATAAAATCCTGTATTGATTTATTTAAGCATTACAGGCATGTGAAGCCTAAAAAGCCACCAAAAGCCAGACAGTTGTGAACGGACAAATCCCTCTAGATTGAGTAACAGCTGGTGAGATCTGTCAGGTCCCTCGGATAAGGCCACAGGGACATCAGCTGTGATGGATGACATGTGGACCAGTGGCGGTTTCTATTGATAAGATCGTGCTGAATCATTAAATAAAATATTGATGTTGTCCATGCTGGGTGTCCTTTATCGGTTCTGACATATTCTCTGTGCATGCCCCCCGCCCCACATAACCTGACAACTGGACATGCCTCGTCTTCGCCTTCCGTTCTGACAATCCGTGTACCTATAGTCACAGTGGGAGTTTCGGGCCGAGGTCCATCCTCACGAGGCTGTGTACACTGCTCCCCGACGTCACCATTCTGAGGAATAAAACACGCCTCAGTATGCGGACCCCCTCCGGCTCTCTGGTGCTTCTTCGTTTTCCTGTCTGGTGTGGGGTTTTACATTTCTGTCATCTCCCTTTTCAACAAGATAAATAAGCTCAGAGGCCGCTGTCGTGCCTGCAGATACACTGTTACAGCTTTCGGCAGCAGACTCGATACGTTTCCTCCGAAATGGCTTTCTGGATCTCTGTGTGTTTACATAGCATTACCATATATTAAGCTTATTTCTAATGCATAATTTTTCACAGAGATCTCTTTGAGGCAGCAGTACACATGCACCCCCCAGGGAAGGGGGCCCTCCTTCTCACCATCGCTATTCACTAGGGGTGCTGTGTCTGTCACACCCTCCCCCCCCCGCTCTCCTTATCACTGTAGCCTCTACTACAGTGATGTTACTGGGATTTGTCTTTGCTTTCTTTAGATGGGTGGACAGGGGGACAATTTCTAGACTGTGTCTCCTCTGCTGCAGGAAGTTTTGACTGGGGACTTTGTTTAATGGATTTTATTAGGTGAGCTTTGAATGAAGGTGTTTAACTGTGTGATGCCATTTGGATAACTTAAAGAGAGTGAACCTGACATATAGATTTTTAGACTCGGCGGCCATGTTTTTGGGGGACACTGACAGAGTCTTTGGGTGCCTTTTGCCATGAGTATAGAGTTTTTAGGTGTTACACAGTAGTCTTTGGGGGAAAATCTCCTGAGAAGACAAGACCCCTACATTCGCTTGCTGGGGGGGGGGGTGACCTTCTAGTCACAGCAGAGATCACATGGGATTGTTTGTTGTGAGCGTGCTGACAGCAGTGAGGCTGTGCTGGTGGAAGTAATGGTGATGATGCTGGTGGTGGGGATGATGATGCTGGTGGTGGCGCAGATCACGATGACTGTAGTGTTTTTGTTTTTTTTTTTTAATTGCACTCCAGCCGATTCTGTGGACAGCCGCTGAACTGACTTCTGAGAATGCAGATTCACCATGTTGACCAGTACACACGATATATGTGCATTCATTGTGACCTTCTGTGGATGAAGCCGCTTCCGGCTTCATACTGGGCTGGAGCGGCATGTGGCCTGGTGAGAAAGGAGGCCAGTGCAGACGGGAGAAGGTCCCCAGCTCACTGTGCAGATGGTCACCTGCGCGGTTTCTTCATACACTTTAAGTCCTTTTAAGATCAGCTCTTGAGAACAGATATTTACAAAGAACAAATCAGTATGTGGAGACAGGCCCTACTAAAGCCCTACTCAAACCCTACTCAAGCCCCAGTGAAAGACACTTGTAGGTAGAGGAGCCGCTCTCTGGCTAGACGCGAGCTGCCCCTTGTCGCCCTCCGTGTAACTGGAGCCCTGGCAGCTTTGGCGTGACTGGCTGTCATTGGCCCTCTCGGGCCAGTAATTACCCTAATGGGCAGGACTGAGCCTGGCTGGAGGAATAGGGGCTACAGGGCCAGCGTTGGGGGCAGGTTTGGATTCAGTGTTCATCAGCAAGGCCCCTACCTTCTCTAATGGCTCTAGTGACAGGTGTGTCTGCAGGGCAGAAGCCCGACATGGTGATGACAGCCTTGGAGCTGAGAGAAGACTTGTGTGTGTGTGTGTGTGTGTGTGTTTGTGTGTGTGTGCGTGCGGCAGTGCAGTGCTCATCTGAGTGGCACCTGTGAAAAGGCAGCTCTAAGCGCAGTTGGCCCTGAGGTTCGTCTGAGGGTTCCTGTCTCTCTCCTGCCTGACAGCGGAGGCGTTTGCACGCCGTAGCCCGTCGCTGCGGATGAAAGTGTAGAGAATGGGGGTAACATGCAAATGGAAAAAAAGACGGTTTACGTGGGGGGAAATTAGCTGATGAGGAGGTTTTTCTTCCATTGATGTCCTCAGTCGGAGCAGGGAAAGATTGGTACGAAGGCGTATTAACAGCGTCACTGCTCCTGCGCTTTGGAGCGCAGGGTCTCTACGATGACCTGTTACATACGCCCCGCTTCCTGAGTACTGCTCACAGTTGTGTTATGAGGGAGCAACTTAGCAGCAATCGCTGACTGGTTACACTGGCAGGCAGTGACATGAGACAGGTTCTGTTATACATACAGTAATGTGCAAATGTCAAAGTAACCGTGTAAAACTACATTTACTGTCAAAGTGTGTTAGCCGTTTCAAAACGTCTCCTCAAGCCACCCCAGTATTGCAGCAACCATCCAATACACTCATGCATCTGTTGACTCAGCCATTAGCCCATCATTGGCTCATCAGTACCTCATCAAGTTATTTATCTAAGTTAAGGGAGCCCTCAAACAAAATATCTGCAGCTTTCTGAAGAACAGAAGAAATAATTGTTGATTGTGTTA
The DNA here is from genome assembly GCA_026777045.1 of Hyperopisus bebe. Classification (NCBI taxonomy): domain Eukaryota; kingdom Metazoa; phylum Chordata; class Actinopteri; order Osteoglossiformes; family Mormyridae; genus Hyperopisus; species Hyperopisus bebe. The sequence continues at coordinate 7,578,492 of JAODJW010000001.1, read as the reverse complement.
CTGTTCATTTGCATTTATTCTGATGATAATTTGTTTTTTTTTCCTGACCAAATATGCACATACTCTCCAGATATTTTAAACACACACACACACACACACACACACACACACACACACACACACACACACACACACTCCTCTCCTGCCCTATTAACCACCTCAATGGATGCAAAAGTTTTTGTCGTGTAATGGGAGCTTTCAATGCAGAGCCACAAGGTTGTCATACCTTGGCTTTTTAAACTTTAGCTGCCCCTAAGTTGTTGCATAACTCCATTACCTCCCTGCCCACACTGCATGGTGGAAGGCAGGATGTTTGGTGGTAGGAGCGTGTAATTATTAACCAGTCTAAGGTTATACTCTGCCACTGACCTTGGGCCCAAGGTGCTCTGTGTTACTCTTCTAAATTGACTGAATGCCCCCCCCTCTAGGTCCAGAGAGCTCTAAAGGTCACTGTTTTTTGACCCTTCTCTCTTGAGGAACATGACTCCCCACCAGCATGTCCAAAGTGTTTATGTAATCAAGCTTTCTTATATTTTTCTGCTTCTGGTGACACTCATTTGGTTGGTGGTTGGTTTAATGTCATATTAATGGTCCTGTATGGGTTGTTATCTGAGACAAAGCGCAAGCTTGGTGGCACTCTGGAATGGGCAGCTGTTTACGGGCACAGAGAGGTTTGACTGTCTGGGAGGGCATCCAGTGTGACCAGTTCTCTTTTCCCAGCCTCTGCATACCCTCTCTAATTTCACCCAGCATTGAATGATGAATGTTTCCCTCAAACATCCATGCTCTGTGGAGTGTAAAGCAGACCTGTGCTGCCTGTATTTATACACGCTGTTCTTTTCCATTGACACTGTGCTCTCCATCCTGATCGACTGGGTCAGCGAACGGTAATGTTTACAGTAAAACAGTAGTATGTGGCTGCCCTGGGCTCCAAGATAAACTGCGGCTTTGTGATGCGCACACCTGAAATTCCTGTGCCTTGCTCCTGGCTTTCGAGCGCCTTCGTGGAATTCTTGGACACATTCTGAGAGGCTGTGTGTGTTTCTGAATGAGCTTGCTGTCCCCTTTGGATCTTTCTTTTGAACTTTTAAAGCAGAACAATCAAACAAAAATACCTTTCACTTTTTTTCCCCCGAGGATGTGTTTCTTATACAATGAATCCCCTATTCACTTATTTGTAAATGTCCACTTTGCAACGGAGAGATAAATGTGAGTGTGCTGAATATGCTGATTTATACTTCAGTCAACACAACAGCATGTATCCACATGTACCTCTGTAGCATAATTGATGTATACGGAAAGTATGAATACATTTTAGCAAGTGAAATCTTGCATTAGCTGAGAGAAAAGAGGAAAATAAATTGCATGTGTATGCTGTGAGTTTTGTTAGAGGTTTACAGGCGAGTAGTGAAGCTCTGAGTTTCTCCTTGTCCCCACATCCCTAAGTTTGGGTTGGGGGGGGGGGGGGGGGTTGCCTGCAGTGTCATATCATTCATCATTTCCCAGGGTCTGCTCTGAAAAGGGGCCATTTGAGTCATTAGCATAATTTTAGGGGGAGTGTCTGAAGCCGGTTACAGCGAATCTGGATTCCCCAGCCCCTCCCCCATCTCCGCACACGCGCGCGCCTGTGCACGCACACACAGCCCTTGGAGGGAGAGCTGCACCCTCTCCTTGCACTAATCGCACATTAAATCCAATTAAAACTTCTGTGTTTGGGGAAGGGAAGCAGAGATAAATCAGGACTAACTGCTTCATTTAGGGTGGGGGGTGGGGGGGTTCCCTGGCCAGCGGAATCCCTGTCCAGATTAGCTGAGCCCCCCCCCCCCGGGGACTCCGGCTGTGGATGTGAGCAGGGGCCCCATGCGATTAGGATCTGTGCTGCTGAGATAACTGCCTTTCTGGGCCAATAAGGGGCTCTCCGACCAGCAGTTCGAACACTTGTGTCAATCTGCCCCAACTCTGGCACATGTGGGGCGCTGCGGAGGTCCTGAGCACTGCAGGCGGAGTACAGTTTAGCTTCTGAGGTCTGTGTGATGTCTGGTGTTCAGGAAAAATCCAGTGTCGTTGAAAGTAAATCAGCAGACTTCCTACTGTTTTAATCTTTACAAACTCCATGTGAAATAGACCATCTTATTAATTTGATCACTTCTACATTAAATAGTTAGTCTTTTTCCTGATTTTATTCATTTTTGTTTTAACCTGGTGATATTTGAAATGGCTCTGCGGAACAGGTTGCTTAAGAGTTGATGTCACAAACCAGGGCTGCATAAAAGCAAGAATTATTAAGATGTAGGGCTGCATGAAATTGGAATTTTAAAAAATATCGGTGTGATTTTCTTTTCAATAAATATTGCATTATATAAAGCAATAAAGGACTTGAATATTTACCCAAAATATCCGACAGCCAAACAGAACTTATCTGACAAACTCGGCTGATGTCGCTTCAGGTTTTGCCGATACGTCGCTTGGTTTCCCTCAATATCATAGTTTACACAAACCAAAATATTTCCGCACAGCGAAAGGCGAATGTCCTTTGGTGACCATTTCTTCTTTGCTCCTTCTCACTCTTTATTGTTACATCTTCTCACAAACGCGTCACACTGCCTATGAGTGAGTCTGACAGCAAGGACAAAAATGATTGATTGCTCGGAGAGAGCATGCAGAGCTCCTTCAAAAGCAGCAGTGGTAAACTTTATTCTAATTTTTTAACATATACTGGATTGTTCTTGAGAAGGAACAATCATTAAAATTACAAAGCTTGGTGTTTTGTTTGCTCTGACAGAGTAAAAATGTTTTCGTGAAACTGATGAGCTCAACTAGGCTTGGGTGATATTATGGTAATACGGTATTCTGCCATATTGTGAGTGTATCACAGAACTCCCACTTTGGTGAATTTTATTAGCAAGATTTCAAAGTCGCTTTTGAAAATGCCATCAAAATACCATGTACCATGGCATCATTGCAATGTCAATATGATCGTTGTGTATTGTACAGGCTGAGTAAGTGATCAGAGTGACTGTAGTCCTTGTAATTCAGGTTGCTATATACGAACAGTCCGTTCTGCGGCTAATGCACACTGAAAATTGCACACTAAGTACACATATCCAATGGGGAAAAAATAGGGTTAGGGGAATGCAACCGCAAAACTTAGTAACTTATACCCAATGAAATTAATTCATAGAAACAGTCATATCAGTCGCCAGTAATGTAATTATATGCATTTTACATAACAAATAATAAGGCATTAATAAATGACATCATAAACATCCATGTATGGAGGTCCGTGAGTATCATGAGAATTGCCTAGTAACTGCTTCAATCAAACGTGCCGAAATCGCTAACGCATTACATCACTCTGTGAATCTAATTTTACTGATATATTAGGACCCAAGTCCAATACAACGCGGAATCGCATTTGTATTTGTACGGTATTTTCAATCTGTAAGGAAAGCACTACTCCAACTGCATGCGCAATGCGGCCTGCTTACCGTAATCAGTTGCATGTGTGCTGTGCGCATGCCCAGCTGCATGGTGGCTGTGTCTCGCTGCACCCAACTCTCGGTTAGCTTTGTAGCAGTACTAACTGTATATGAATTCAGAAGCATAATTTACCCAAGCAGCATTACATTCAGCACACTGTAATAATAGCTTTAGCATTAATGCATGTCCGCAGCATGATAATGCTGTTTATCTGTAGGCCATCAGTGCAAACTGTTCAGATTACAGTCAGCAACTTGTCAACGTTACAAGCTGTTCAAATTAGTCACTAACACTTGTCAATGCACCATTGCAAACAACAAAGATCCTTAAAACACAAGAAATGGCTTAGGTCAGAGACGTCAGTATTTAATCACTAATCTCTCTAAGCCTTTGTAGCTCAGGGTGATGGGGGGGAGGGTGGTGTCGCCTGGTCTCTCCCCAGTTATTAGATGTGTGTCAGTGAACAAAGTAGCGATCAAAGCACGTGTAACAACAGCCGGATGCTACTGGAAGACCAGCAGGTTAACTGGGACGAGCAGGAACTGTTGATGGGAAGGTGCTCTGCTGCCAGGGACCCAAGAGCAGCCAAGTGGACAGGGTGCAAATTGCTCCCAGTTAATGGGCTTTAATGAAGAAAGCACTCTTTTGTTAGAAATATATTGTTCATGTGGGGGAAGGTGCCCTCTGCCCGCCGCTTCAGATATTTGGATATTTGTAAGTGCAACATTGAAAAACGCCAGTGTGATGGTCATTATAGGTGTAGATCATTTTAAAGAATTGTTTGGGTTGAGTTGTGTTCAGATGAAAAGGCATTAACCGGGTTTATGGGACTTTCCATCTCTCTCTGGGATCGGGCTGGGTTCCGCAGCCTAGAAGCGCCATGGTCTAGGCGTATCCATACCATTAGCGCCGCGTTTCCTGGACGTGTGGCAGGGAACGTCAGCATAACTTGGCGAGAGCAAGAGAGTGCGGTTTCTGGTCTGGACCTACTGTGTATGTTTATGTGTGTAACATTTATCATTAAAAAAAAGCTTTATGTTCATTTCAATGTTTAACAAATAATGTGTATAACAAGTGAAGTCAAGCAATGATATGCTACTGTAGCTTGGCTGGAGTTACCAATATTTGAGACACTCCCACGATCATTTTCAAGAAGATTTTATTTTTAATTGTTTTGTGACTGAGATGTAAAGAGTTATTGGTAACGTACTGATACAAGCACCCACAGGCTAAGCTGAGGCCGTCTGAACGCAAAGTACAGTACAGTGTTGACAGCATCGCGTCCCCGTTAAATGGGCTCAATCTTAAAAGCAACCTTTTTGAATGTAAATATGCTTGTGTGTTGTTGTGGCATACAAAATAACAGGAGAGCTGCCCTCTGATTACCCCTCTGTGTGTGTTTATAAGTTACTTTTGAATTGAAAAGCATTGAGCTGGATATGGGGTTAAATGAGATGCTAATCACTCGGCTCTCCTGTTAGCAAACAGATAAGGATTTCAGGCTTAGCTCTGGGCTACTGGCCAGGCCAAGTGTGTGAACACAGGCCCTTGGCCCTTTTCAAAGGCCTTGCAAACACCTCCTCCATATTCAGGTTTTTATTTCCTCTCTTTTTTTTCTCCATGTGCCATTACTTAGAGCAGGGGTGTCAAACTCCAGTCCTGGGGGGGCCGGAGCCCTGCACAGTTTCTGGTTCACCCTCATTTAACACACCTGATTCGACTCCTTGTGCTAATTACCACACAGCTCTTGAGCTGAGTCATTTGTGGTGAAACAGGGAAAGAACTAAGCTACACGGGGCTCCGGCCCCCCAGGACTGGAGTTTGACACCCCTGACTTAGAGGCAGTAACATTTAAACATCCATGATGAGAGTAGTACTTGGACTTGACACCTTACCCTGAAAGTCGAACGCAGCTGTTTCTATTCAGGATGACTTCATAAACGGCGTGAGCGTGACGGCTGCACCGTCTGTGGCCAGGTGCTGCTCTATCCTCACCCCACAATATTCAACAGTTTACTTTGCTTCATGATTAGGATGCCACTGATACTTGTTCCATCGCGGCAGAAACTGTTTTTTTTTTGTCGCGATGCTATGATCTGACAGTGCCTCGGTTTTTGATTTGGTAAAATACCCTAGATATGCTGTGTACACAGCGCCGGCCGTGCTCCAGTGAAGAGGCGGTTCACTGTACAGATTTACAGCTCGACGTTGGCCATCCGCACCAGTGGTCCGCAAGTCCTGGAACCTGCCGCGGGACAGATGCAGTTCCCGGATCCCCGTTTCCTTCCTCCCACGTCCATGTGCCGAGCTGGACTGTGGGGCCGCTATTTACACTAAGACTAACGCTGCTGGCGCTCGTGACAGCTCAGCCGTTTCCCCCTCACGTCCCTGTTAAACGGGCTCATGTTATCGCAGCTTGCTTAGCACATTGTTTTACCCAGCATGCTTTGCTTTTAATGTGGGCCTCATTGTGAAAGTGCGGTGGGTAATGGGTACGTGCAGATTCTTTAAACAGGATGGAAAGTGGGCAAAGGAGAGTGAGAGAGAGAGAGTTTCCACAAGCAGTCGTTTGCTGAGGAGCAAGAGGAATACAACACTTTGACCTCTAGCTAACTAGTTAAAATCAACTTGTTAGTCATTGGTTTGCTCATGAGTAGCATAAACATAAGGTTAGTGATTGATTTTAATGTATTTTAAATACATTTTGAAATTAATAATAAGTGAGGTTTTAAGGTTGGAGAGCAGAAACAGTCCAAGAGTCACAGAATCTCACATCTCCATCAGCCACGGAACTGGGTTTGATCTCCTTCCTCAAGCTTTCGTCACTTATGACCATGCATGCCTGGATATGCATATAAATGTGGTTTTAAATGAGGTGAATCCTGTTACTCTGGCTTTAGGGTTTTAGTGAAGCCCATCTTCCCTCTTCCCCGCAGATTCAAAAAAGGAAAAAAAAAAAATCATCCCACTTCCAAGGTTGCTTCTTACATCAAATTATAGTGAACTTGATAAAAATCATTAATAGTGTCATTTAAATATGCAAATTCTCTTATAGAAATTCTGATGTATGTAAACGTGATTCGGGTGCAGTGGTGACTTATTTAAAAAGGCCGCTACTTCAGCGATTTGCCTTTTATTCAAAGCATATGCCTGTGAGCATTTAGCCGAATATTGCCGTAGTCACATATACCAGTGTGTGTGGAATGATGGCTCTGCCACAAACAATGTACTAGGCAGCAGAGTTCAAGGTCCTGTAAATATTAAGCGAGGCATAGGCCACCAGTTTTAATGATTACAAACACAAATTGGAAAGCAAGGTGTGGATTGCACAATACTCGTCTCGGTCCTCCTGAATTCCCCAGCTGATCCTGTATAGAACTTAACCATGGTGAGTTTGGTCACAATCAGCTAATACCACCTAGGTGATAACTCCACCCCCAGGCCTGGCCCTATACCGCAGCGCCACCTCTCCCTACACACATGCAACGAATTTAATTTTAAACGCATAAAATGTTTTACTATAGATTTGTTTATGAATGAATTCAAATGGCTCCTAATGGTTTGTATTAACAGGCTGAAAATGCTTGGAGTCTGTGACGTGTTTGGCTGTGGCGATGCGCAGCCCTGCAGCGTGAAGGTTCAGCCTGAGTAATGAGCTGCTCGCCTGCGTGTGCATTCAGCTCCGCTCAGTGCTGCCTGTTCCCTTGCTTAGCAGTGCCCCCTACTGAAACCTCCTGAGAGGGACTCTGCAGCTTCCCTTGCGTTCATCTTCTCCTCTATTCCCCCACAGTCCTGGTTTAGAGGGAGCTTAATGGCAGAATTGCACTACATAAGATCATTGTCCTGCGAATCGACTTACGGTTCGTTAGGGTTCGCTCTCTTCCGTTCTGTCTTCATTTGCCTTTCTTGCTGTTATGCATGCATGGCTGACGGCGCCTGGCCTCCATGCCTCTGTTGGTATCTACACAAGTGCACACGCAAATCCAGCTTACGCCCAGCAACATGCATGGATCCCCTGCCGTTCAAAACGTAGTGAGCCTTTCACACGTAACATATGATGGATATATGGATATATGAGCTGATCTCCCATCCAGGGTGTACTTTGGCCTTGGGCCCAATGTTGCTTGGCAAATGCTCCAGGATCCCTCTGTGTGATCTTGACCAGGATAAACACTTGGAAGCTGGATGGATTCTTATTCTTATAGTGAAAGGAAGAACCAATAACCCATTGATTCATTCCCTTATGCCATGCCAGCTGTTTCTGCAGGCCACACGTCTTACTTTCTGCTTAAATCAATCCTAGAACCTTTACTAACATGCTTAACTCATACAGTAGCTGCAGCACATTTATAGTTGATACATTAATTGTCCTAAACGTCTTATTTAGTAGCGAGTGCTTTTGAGTAGGATGCAAAAGGTGAATCTTATACCCCACCCCCTCGTTACTACATGAGGGTGGGGGGTTATTTTTCCTGAGGACCATCCTGTCGTGCTCTCCTTATATAGATTTTTGTTCTTCTGCTGTGCTGTGCAAATATTTGAAGGGAAACAGTACTTGAGTGTCCATGATGGAAAAAGTTTGTTGGAAACTGTAAGCTTCATGTTTGGATGGTTCCGAGAATGACAGCAGATCTGGTGATCACCTGTCAGGATCCAACGGTGTGAAAAATGGGATTTTACTTATCCCGCTGTAACGTGACGACGATCTCAATAATCTCTATAAATTCTCCAGTTGGATGGAAAGTGCAGTTTGCAGGAGACTGGCGAGAGAGAGGAGACGTTGGCATTCCGCAGACGTTACAGCAGTGTGCAAATTCTATAGCACTACTTGCTCTAACCGCAGCCGCAAACGGTGTCTAATGGCCAGTGTGCTTAGCCATACCCTTCTTGGTATGATTACAATGAGCACTATGAAGTCGTGTTCTGTGTATGTGAATGTTTGCCATAGCTGAGTGGGTTTGCTTCGTGAGAGTCAGAGTGTTGCATACATCAGCACGTAAAGACATCGGCCTGCACAGTGACCCAGTGCCTGGGACGGCGCGCCCCGCCATAGAAACGTGGACCCTGCCATACACACACTGGTATTGTCTCGCTCGCTCATGCTGCGGGGGCAGGCGTGACCCAGCCCTGACTGAGCTCCTGGCCAGGAAAGCTGCCTCTTTGGTCGTCTGTGTGTCTGAGGCTGCCCTGCCTTTTGGGAAGCAGTCTGCAAATCCTCAAAGTGCCCTGGGAGTCGCTGCCAGAGAATGCCGCTTAGCCCCTGAAGTGATCCATGGCGCATTCCTGCGGCATCAGTAGCAGGAAGGACCTCATCACCCTGCTTTGATGGCCTCCTGCGCAGCTTCCTGTTCCTGAAAAAGATGGTCATCCACCCTTACAGCGAGCATGCTCTGCTGCTGTTTTCAACTCTGGCACATACCAGCCTCTATTCTCTTTGAGATAGTGGAATTTTCTCACATCTTCTCAGAAGAACTGAGGGTGTGCTTATTTTTTAGAACAAAATGGAGTAGAGGGCTAGATTATTTTTTTTTGGAGATTTCCATGAATGAGGGTTGCATCTTAATGATGACCAGAATTTCATTGATCAAGCGATGTTTATGTAAGTGGTCTCTAAATGATAAGAATAAGATGATAAATGATAAGATAACAATAACTAATCTTTTAAACTCCTAGTTTTGACAGGTCACACTTGTGGGTTAATTGGCATATATATTCCTGTTTCATTTCTCTGTAGTTTGCCAGAAATATTGTGCAAATTCCTCAAGGAAAGTGTAAGTCTAATGGGCTGTGAGTGTAACGTTTGAGTTTGAAAGCTTGATACTGAAGTAGATTCTACAAACTTGATTGGCCTCAGTGAACCGCAAGAGTTCTACCTTTGGCCTAAATAAAGATCTCATAGTTGCTTTTTTAGATTATACCAGCCATTCCTTCAGGTTGTGAGTGCAAATATCCTGTTTTATTTGGATCCTCCTGGAGAGACACACTGTGAGGCATGTCAATTCAGAGAGGAGCTGCTGTACCTGTTCTGTTTCTGCATTCATTTTGTCTTATGATTTATAACCTCGGGGCTAAACTGACACGTTTGTCTTAACCGTTATACAATGCAAACCCAATGAGGGCGCTGCTTGTAGCCTTAATCCTAGGAATGCAAAGTGCCCTGAGCTGACATGGGGAAAGTAACCACAGAGGCTTAAGAGGCACACAGCCCAGTTTGGAAAATACCCCGTTGGTCCTCCGTGCCAGACTCGTGTGTATGTTTGGTGGGGGAAACCACTCTTTGTAGTCCTGCCAGTGTTTTGCCAGTGTCTTGCCAGTACTCCCCTGTCTGTCTCCAGGCTGAGCACCATCTGTTGCTTGGATCGGTTCTCTGGCTTCCTCATGCTTTAAGATCCCGTAAAACTGGGCTTAAATGGAAAAACTGTGGGCCAGTCTTTGAGCCCATCTCAGTTTGGTGGTGAGCAACGAAGACTTCCTGTGAGGCCAATGAACTCTGAGCTAGATCTGAGCCGGCCAACAGGAAACTGCTTAAAACTGTGCTATGTGTTCATTCATTACCCAGGATGTATCCAAATGTACCACAGAAATTGTATTCTTTATTAATGTGTTGTCAAAGAAATCAACAACAGACACTAAAACTGAAGGTAATGTGGAGGTGACACCCATTCCAGCCCATGCTGTGAAAGCATACGGTTTTTGATTCCATATGGCAACAGGTTTTAAATCTCCTTCACCAGTCTCAAATAGTGAAATCTCCAAATGATGTATGAAGTAATCCTGTATCTTCTTCCCATGTCAATGCCCCATAATTTCCACTGATTCACTGTAAATAATTTTATGAATGCTTGTCAGCTATTTGTGTGCACAATGTGTGATTAAGCACCCTCAATTAAGAAGGAGTGGATGAACATTACTGAGAAGACTTCTGATTAGCTGATATACAACAAAAATGAACCACTGAACAGATGAAAACTGGCAATATAAGCAACCTCGGGGTTGCAGAGAAATGGTGCCCAGCTTCTTATTCCTCATGTTACGGTTGACGATGTAAGAGGTATAAAATATTTATCGGTTCATTCTATTATTCACACAGTCTATTATTGTCAACCTGATGCACTCAGAGTTTGTCATGCAAAGCATTTTGTCCCGTGAGAGCTTTTAGATGGGATATGTTCTCTGCTTAGAGGAACCAGAATATCGGATACCTTCAGTGCTGAAGTGGAGCTTATGTTTGAGCAAAACTGTCTTAATGTTCTGTCTTTGTGTGGTGTTCTGTGTCTATGCCTGCACTGTGTCTGACAGGCGGATGTTGTTTTATTCAATATCACATGGAAAGATGAACAGGTCTGAGGTATTACTTCTTGTATAGTAAAATTTCAGAACCTTTTTGATCATTGTAAAGTCCTTTGGCGTGCAGGAGTTTCAAGACTGATGACAGCTGAACAGCTTGGCAATGGTTTTGCCCACGACACCCCTCATAATCGCGGGGGAGGGGGGATAAAGGCGTAACACATGCAGTGGGCAGGACAGTAAACAGATCACCGTGACACGTGGATGGGAGGACGGAATGGAAGCTTGAGAGAAGTCACGGGCTCAGCAGTGGGAGGGACAATAACAGAAGATGCCCCTTCAAACTGCTGCAAATAATTTTTATGAAAATCACAACTTGTGATTGATGCCATAGGTTGATCTGCCATAGTGTTTTAATGAATATGGTAAAACGAAACAACAATTTTAATTTCAGAATTCAGTACAGGAGCAATCCTGCATCCATTTTCACCAGAAACCAAAAGTAAACATTAATCAAAGGCAATGCGCACATGCAGATACACATGCACATACTCAGACAGACTCCTGTATATCTTGCCTCAGCAGCAGTTCAAAGTGTGGTTTGTTTGAAACAGATTAAAGAGTGTCTATGAGGTGATGCATTAGAGTTGTCATGTGGAGGAAGGGAGAAATCTTTTGCATTAAAATCCATTCTTTCTTTCTTTATCGGCAGAGAGATGAAGACGAGTCTAATCCCTTTCATGAATGTATTTGCATCTGTTAGAAATAAACAAAAGCTCCAAATATTTCATTTTGATGTGTAATATGAAACTATGGGCCAATCCTGCTTAGGAGAATTTGCAGAGGTCTTGGCTCTGTAAGAGTGGAGGATGGGACATTTTGTTGAGGAAGTCAGTGAGAGGTCATAATGTTTGGGGGTAAATGATGGCTTCGGAGGGGTTGGTCATAGCCTTTGAGATGGGGTTAGGTCATGACCTTGCTGAGCGATGTTGCTGAAACTGAGTCCTAGAACTAAGAATCCGGAAATGCTTAACGGCAGCGTCACTGTAAGCTTCCAGGTTTGGGCCACACTGAACTTCAGCCGTCCTCAGTTTGGAGTTAAAGGTAATTACTGTTAAATCAAAAGTATTTCCTTTTCTCTGCAGACACTCAGAAGCCCAAACTCTGATCAGCTTCCTTTAGCGCATTCGTCTTACACCACATCAAACAAATGATGAGTATCCCAGTTAATTTATTGACTTGGAGACTTTTTGGTAGGCGCTAGATTTTAAACCCGCAGTAGTCGAGGAACGTTATAAACATACATTTTCAGGACATTTGAAAGGATGTTGCTGCCATGTAAGCATTGATCTTCCAAACTCGGTCTACATATATCCCACGTTTATTCCGTCTCTGTTCTCGTGGTATTCCTCCGTTGACTGCAGCTTTGAACTTTAATCATACTGTTGCTGTTGTGCCACACAGGTTGCGAACAATTAAAAGATTAAATTTAACTCTGCCTCTTATTTTATTTTTTTGTGACCCATACAGAAGCAGATTAAGGTGCAGAAAAGCCAGTTGCACTATGCAAGCTAATCAATATGGTTTATCTCCATCTTCATTTGTATATACAGTAATAGAGTCTGAGTTGTGACTAGGCATGTATATAATACTAAACAAATTAGGGATGTGGAAGTGGGATGCCAGTTTAACTTCATAGTAATAAGAACTGGACAGCCGTGCTTTATTAACCCGCAGCCAATGAATCAGCAAGGCTTCATTGTGTGTAGAGGGAAGGGGGTTAGGGGCACCTGTGATAAGGAGATTTTCCATGAGCCGGTTGCTCTATAGTTGAATCCCCCACTTCCACAGGAGAGAAGCTAGATCTGCTCAAGGTGGTAAGAGTGAGAAATCTTCAAACAGAGAGCTGTGCGTGATTCGGTCCTTCTGAGGCATTAAAATACTGATAAGTAATTATCGTAGCCCAAAAGCAGACCCAGCTTTGCATAACAGAATATTTTTCTGCAAGATGTTTGCCGTGCATAAACCTTCAAAGCGTTGCAGTTACACACTGAATTTTCAGCTATGATAATTAAATTAGAGTCTGCAGGATTTCATGGGGACGCTGGCGTCTCCTACACCAGCTGCGGTCGCCTGATGTGCGTTTTATTCCTGCTTTGATTTGTTAATAATCTAATAACGAACATTAACTGAAATCACTTTGAAGACGAGTTAGCCAACACATTTATACTTCAGATTAGGACAGTAATGAGTTGCCAACAGAACTATGGCTTAACACAGCAAAGATAGCAAACAGAACTGTTTTTATTTGACTTTGAACAACATGTAATTAGAAATACAACATACTCGATCCTAAATGGGTTATAGGCCAATGTATAATTCCTATCAAATGTGCACTTAGCCCTTTTTGTACTTGCTGTATTCATGCATTTAGCACTTGTTCACTTGTTGTGTGGAATATGGCACATTTCACCGCCTTCTCGCGCTCCAGTCTTCAGAAGAACACGTTGGTGTTACTCGCACATGGAAGCTTGTTGTCACGTAGTATGATTCTTGCTGCTTCAGGAGACCTGCGACCCAGGCTGTGGTTTGTGTTCTTTTACGTCAAACTCTGGACTGTCTGGCATCACAGGTTCAGTCACTAGGTGTTATTATACTGCGGGTGCTATGATACGGTTTTTAGACCATGCTGACTAAAAGCAAAGTGTAAAACTTAGTAGATGATACACTAAGATGATACATGCCTTGTCTTTGGTGGATGCAGATTGTTTTAAAGAGAATTAAGCCCCCGTTCTGAGTGTCCCTGAAAGGTTGTGTCTTTCAACGCAGCTTTGTATACATGGTTGCTGTGAAAAACATTTTAGCTAATTTATTCTCCACATAAGATCAAGAGTCAGATCGTGAGTCGGAAACCTGCAGACGTTGGTATGGAAATAATGAAGGGGAAAACAATTTAAGCTCAAAGGATATGATTTGTCAAGCTTAGCAGGCTCAGTGTATACAAAGACGTGGCGAATCTGTGTAAACAGATGGGTGTTTACCTGCCTGTGGTCTCGCAGATTAATCACCTGACACGTATGAGGGAGTGAGTCTGGCTGTGGGATGGAGGAGCTTGAAGGTCTTGCTTAGCACTCTTCTTTTTGCAAGATGACTGATGACAGACTGATGAGGGTTAATGGACAGATCCTCCAGGCGAGCAGTTACTGACACTAGCTTTGCGGGCCTGTTCTGTGGCATCTGAATGATCCGACTGTTGAGTGCACTCCATTCTCTTATTCTTATGTGGATTGCTTGCATTGTAAATAACCTGGATTCTGCATAGATTAGGAAGGCTTTCAGGTGCAGAATATAGGTGGTTTTGGATTACCAGGAAAGGGAGGCTTCCCAAAAGCATCTTAATATCATATGATTTCACATACCTGCCTCCATTAATGTTTCCAAAAGTGGTTTAATTTAATATATGCTTTGAGTGTAATCATAAGCCACAAGCAGCTATTTTGCAATTCGAGTGTAGGCTTTTTTTAAGCATTCACATTCCTCAGTTCTTCAGTTTTCCTTCAATAAAAATGGTTGTCAAGCGTAAGATCATAAAGTATTAGGAGAGAGGAACTCGGCATCCAGCTCTGCGTGTGGATGAGCTGGTGCTATTGCACCATACATTGTTTAAAGTGAGTGTCAGTTTTTGTTCTCACCTACGTCTGTTTATGTTAATGAGCTGTTCCTCATCACCTCCGTCCCCTAGATGATGATGTGTGAAATGTCATCGCCGCCATCCATACTTTATGATCCATATGCATGTCTAGTCAATGTCAGCACAAACTTCCTGAAAGACACCCTTTAGCAGAACAAGGGCATTAATGGATCCATGTTTTGATTGGTATCATGATGAAATAGTGTTTTCATACTGGGTCGCTCGCAACTGAGAATGTTTTTTGCAACTGTTTGATGGGGAAGCAAAGGTGTAAAGTGTTCTGGAAAATCCTTGTGAGAAATGTCAGTTAAGATCAAGCAACAGTGGGTTTTAGTATATTTTTTTCGGGCGGTTGTCAAATAAGTGACCCACAAAAAACTAGAGGGAAAACACAACAATAACATGCAGAAATTTTTGTTTGTTGTCATGAACCTCAGATTAAGGGATTGTAGGACGATAACACATCTGTTTTTAACTTTTCTCTTTGCAATATGAATCACTTCCATCTTGCAATGACACGTCAGTGGAACTAAAGGTGACAACAGGCTCCGTAATCTTCCGCCTCTGTAAACCAGCCTGAGTTTCCCTGAGTGCTCAGGATGGCCCACCAGCACTGCCTGCTTCATCTCAATGGCCATTCCCCCGTCGTCAATAAGGACAAAAACACATAGCATAAATTGAAAGTCACAATATTTTGTCAATTTAATTAATTTGTTGTTGGATTGGATTGTATGTGAAAACATATGCAACATACGTGCTTTAGTAAATTGCATTCATCAAAGCCAGTTCTTTGATGTGTAATCTGCTCTAGCAGAATTTGGTGTGCTGTTGCTGATTCAAGTTCATTTTTTTTTTCTATGATCGAGTCATTAACCTGTGTCCTGTGGGTTTAAAAAGAGCATTGACTTTAACTCTTCTGTTTTCTGTTTTAAAATCAGCTAAGGTTTTAGTGGACTGTGACTGGATTTCATGTGTTATTTTGTAATGAACCAGTGAGAGTATGCTTGGTGAGACCAACACATTTATTTACGATATGCATTTCCTGTCGTTTTTTCATTTGAAATATAGTGTTTTTAATGTAAGATATGAAAAGACAGAGTGCACCTCAGAACTGGGTGGTAGAAGAATCTGGTACCATTTATTATATTATGTTGCAATTGTGCATTAAGCCTTAATTTATGTAATTACCCCTGATTAATATGCCAGTCTGTCTGTTGTTGTGGCTTTGTAGTTAGGAGCAGGGGTGAGGGAAGCTCTGTCTCTTCTCTGCATGTTTTCCATGCTAATTTGCATCAGATTGTGGGTTTTAAAGCTGGTGCATCTCATAGCTGCATTCTTGTCATCCTCCTCAAGGAAGTTTCTACATTAGTTAAGGTGCGTGATTTGAGTCCGAAATGCACAGAGCCTGTCCCAGATGTCTCAGTATCTTTAACAGAAGTTAAAATGGCACAAAGCTCCTCAAAAGCGTCGCTCCAGCTCATCTTTGTGCATTTAAATGCCAGTCTGGATTCTATTTTTAAAAGCCTGTCTCTACTATAATGGCTTCTTAAGGTTCACAATAGTGTTATGTCAAATGGCATAAACTCCAGGAATTGTCTCTGCTGGCATCGAAGTGCATTGCATGGATTTCCTCTGGAAAAGTGGCACACTGGCTGCAGTAAGCCTGTGGATTAATGTCTCATTTTATACGTTTCTTTGGGGAAAATGAATGATCCAACTGCTTTTAATTAAACATTCATGATTGCGTTTGAAATCTTGCAGTTAATGGTAAGAGTTTAAATTCATTTCATCTTGCTAATTATCGGAGTCTGATTGCGGTCCGAAGAGCATGTGTCGTAATTGTTCATTTAGGAACTTCACACGGGAACACTTCTTGCAGTGCTAATTAAGTCTGAAAGATTTTCAAAAAAGGAGATGGAAAGCTGTTGGACTAAGAAACACAGCTCGTCAATTTAAGATTTAAAAATATTAAACATGCTTAATTTCTTGAGGAACTGAATTTTGATTGCAGTAGATGACAACATTTGCCGCTCCAGGAAAGTATTTAAATCAGTTGCAAGTGCAATGGTTCTGTAATCTATTTTTGCTAGTACCTGTGGTGTATAGGAAATGAGGGCTGTGAGAGAAAAATTGTGTTTTGAACAAGCAACCAACCTGGCGCAGATGAAACAATTTTGATAAATACATTAAAAAATGTACCATTTAAAATGCCATAAGCTTGTTTAAATCTCATATATAGCTCTTGGTCCTAAAAATTATTGCAGTCTGTGGCACAGGGGACATTCATTTTAGGGGTCTTCAGAGAGAATTTTGTTGCTTGATAGTTTAATGGCTCAGTATTTATAGGATTTATTTAAATCACTGACCCTTTATGAAAATGACTTCACCCAAGTAATAAGACTTCCAGTTTTTAATTGCCTGAATGCTTCTGTACCCATTCCTTTCCTTCCAGCTGTTCCCAGCTGCCCTCTCTGCCCCATCTCCTTTCTGATCCACATGCATAGAGTAGGGAGTTATTGTAAGAGCTGAGGCCTGTCTCTGGAAACAAACCATGGGAAAGTATTTGTTTGGACGATCTTATACCAGTTAAGGCAAGAGAGGGCCATCCCTCTCCTGTGGTCTGGCACAAGGTGCTGTACCACTTTACCGGGGTTTCATTATAAAGTACGTCGACTCAATCCTGTTATGTGACCACCCCTTATATAGAACAATCTTTCCCTCCTCCCTCTCTGTCACCTGAGCCCCTCCCTTTCTAAGCCAGACAGAGTGACCATTTAGCAGCAGCACAACTGTTTGATTGTGTGAGCAGACCAGCGGCCCGTAACACCAGCCCCTCTAGCCAGCTGACAGGAGAGGAGCTGCTTCCCAAACGCTTTAGTCAATTATCAGGGAGCATTATTGACATACTGCACTCCTGCAGAAACCTGAATGGCCCCAGGTTGCAGCTCATGGTTACGGTTTGAGTTACAGCAGAACATCTACCTGCGTCTGGCGTTTTTGGCCTGATTATTTATTTTTAATGGCTCCTAAACCCTCAAAACGATAGCTTTCGTGAACTAGTTTGTGGCTTGCAGTCCTCAAAGGACTCTGATTCTCTTTTGCCTTAGATGTGTGACTACAGGCCTTCAGTCTGGCCTAAAGGTCAGAAAAACCCGCCCTTTGGAAAAGGTTCTCTTACTAAAAGCCCTGCTTATGTTCCTTTAAAAATCCGGCGGCGTTTGTCTGTTTGTTTTGGTTCTCTGTGTGTGCATGTATGTAAATGCATTACTAATCTGTAGTGACAAACAGACATGGTTTGATGTTGTTTCGTTTAGTCTTTTCAGTTGTATATTGTTTCCATAAGTGCAAACACAATAATGAATGCAGTCACACAAGTTTAGAGTATTGGTTTGTCCTGACAAGTTTCAGAAATGTCAAACAATTGCAAAACAACTCGCTCGTCTCAGAATCGAAATGAAGATGACAGGTAATTAATAACATCCATCTTTATGCAAATTTGTGCAATTTCTTAGGGGAAGTACACAGCACAATCTAGACAGAACCCATAAATCAAACATTATCATTAATCTGAACAATAAACTGCACAGTTTTAAAATAATACACCTAATCCTTATCAAGGTGGGGAAAGATAAACAAAGCTGCCCCTTAGCTCGCTATTCCTCTGCTTCTCTCGGAGGCTCCTGGGCTTGTAGCTGGAGATGTTTGTGCTGGGAATTCCTTGTTTCCATAGCTTGTGGAGTCTGCTGGCAGGATGGCCAAAGCAGAGATGATCTCCCCAGATCCTATTCCTAGCTGTTTGTGTTTCTTTGCCTTGTTTGTGCTTCACCTCATTCCATACACATGGGCTACAGCTTTCAAACTATCTGACCTGCGTCTGAGTCTTTATAATGTCTACCTACCATCCAGCTACATTTAAATCCATGCTTGCTTTATAATTAGGACTCGGTATCACCACTGATTTCTTGAATCGATTCATTTCATATTGACAAAGTCCCTATTTGGTTTGATTTCAGATTCGATTTGATTCGAATATCGATTTCATTAGGGATATTTCAGTTGCAATACCAATTTTGCTTGGATAGGAAAGAGATTCTCAGAGATCGAATGCTGTATATTGCAGAAGGAGCCCTCAAACCTGGTGAGTTACTTAAAGTACAAACATTAGGAATTTCCCAAAAAGCAGCTGCATTAACAAACTTTAAGTTTGACTGATAAGTTTCGCATCGGACATTTTTGCAGATCTGGATGATGTGTCGTTAATTGGTTTTAGAGATTTGTGGTATTTCCTCAGTATTTCACCTCCATTTTGCACATCTACATA
>JAODJW010000001.1:7537753-7559613 GCA_026777045.1 Hyperopisus bebe | reverse complement strand
TTCACTGTTTTCATGTTTATGAAATCCAAAATACATCCAGATTCCTGCCTTCAGGCTTGACGGAACCTTCATTGGAGCAGTTTTGGCCATGTTTTTTTTTGTTCTTTAAATCTGCTTTTGTCTGCCAGATCTTGTTGCATGAAGTTGGCTGTCTGTGCAAGACTAACGGGGTTAAAGCTTCACACATCCACAGGAAAAGACCATAGATGGTACAAGGTATATTTTACAAAACTGATGTTAAGATTTTATGGATCAATGTCAGATTATGCAAATGCAAAACAATTTGAATCAGAAAACAACAGATTTTTTAAAAATCCAGCCGTATTTTTAATGCTTCTGATTGGTCACATTGAATTTTAGATTTTTTTGTGAGGTAATCAGAAATGGTTACATTAATAACATTTACAGTCCGGGGGCATTTCCACATGTTGTAGTTTGAGAATGCAATTTAAAAAACAAAAATTCTCTGACGCCACTTTAAAAAGACTGATCGGCTTCCAGAAGGACTCAGACTCTGTGAGTGACTTGCAGTTAGCAGCTGTCTGTAAACCTTTACACTGTCTGCCTCCTTTCCAAAGAACGTTAACAGCATGATAGTTCTTTCCAGTGTGCCACCGATTAGTAATTGCCTGGAGTAAGTCTTGGAATATGCTCAGTAATGAATATGAAATGAAGGTGAAACAGCTGTGTTTTTAAGAAGAATGTGATCTTGTCACATTTCAAAGCACCAGTGTAAAAGAAAAATTTTGTCATTTTTTTCAATTAAATGGCATTTCGCTTTGCCATGCTGATGCTAATCATCCTATTATTAATGCCTTGGACTCCAGGCTTGCTCTTACTCATCTGTAAAACGTATTTATGTCAGACCAGAATTCACTCCATGCAGCCCATTTATCTGTATAGAAGCAGATTCACACCACACTGATATGATGCTACAGGCAAGGATGAATAGGCAAATTTTGTCCAAGTTGTTGGTGAAATTAATTTTATCAAAAGGGGTCGAAAGATGACCAGTTTTTTTTTTGGGGGGGGGGGGGTGGGGGGTGGTTCTTTAGACATTAAGATTGAGAACCACTGCTCTATGTGCGCCCGTCCATCTATAGTGATGAACATTTACAACATGAAAACACTGCAGTCTCACTGGTAGAACATTTCTGTGGGTAAAGCACTGTAAATGCACTGATATAGGTAAGTCACTGTAAACGTACTGCATTTTAACAATATGTATGACAGTGAGTGACTGAAAATGCCCCCTAAATACTATATGTCAGATTAGTGCCTTTTGTTTTCACTGAACAGTGTGAATCACATGGCTGTTAATAAAGTTATTTATGCCAGGATTTGGTACAACGCTGTGACTTTGGTATTAGTGTTACAATAATTTCAGTTAACATTCAAATCATAAATGGCTACAGTGGGACCAGAACTGATATGACTTACATGAAGTTACTGAAAGGCTCAAAACTCCTGAATTTGCCATCAAAGTCTTTGACCAACATCCGGACAGAAGGTACCTCCTTTAGCTCACCATAGCACAGGTGCGGCTTGACATTAAGCCTCACCTTTCCTGTTGCAGTGCATCATGGGTAGGAGGCGTGCAAAACCCCAGCCGCCAGGTATCACATTGATGCTAAGTGCGTGCTATTAAACAATAAAGGCAGAAAAACATCTCTAAAGTGACTGACCAGACAAAAGCACTGGTGTTCACAGGTAATTGTGCTGAAGAAAGAATGACTTTTTTCCCAAGGTGTTGAGTAGGAGGACTAAAGCAATAGAAATAGAAAAAAAAAACTCTTCAATCAGCTGAACTAATTCATTTTTATCTGAAGCTTTCAATCCCGGTCTAAATGGACAGACATCATTTTGGTGTCCTTTCCCAGACGGTGCTCTTCTAGCGGTTGGTAATTATTGCCGCACAGAGCCACTTCTGTTCATTTCCAAATGACTTGTGAGATGCTCTATTAGGAGGGAATGTGATGATGAGGAGGCCCGCCAGGTGAGGAGGCCTGCGCGGGTCAAGCGGCACATCGGGCCGGCACGCGTTTGATCGTTGCAGTAAAGGATTTTCTGGGCTTTGGCCCTATGGCACTGGGCTTTTCCCAGAACCCCTTGATCTTTTGTCTGCCACTTGCAGAGAAGCGTGAGATCGAGGGCCAGCGAGTGACAGCAGTTTGATCTAATGTCATTCTGCAGGTTTTGAGTCACGCTGTAACTTTGCGCGTCCGTCACTGTTAAAGCCATACTCATTCTCATTTTTTTTTTTCCTCCCCCCTGCACTTTCCACAGCATTAAGTCTGGGGTTTCCATGCATTCGACATTATTTGGGAAGTGAAGTTGGACCTCAAGTTCCATTTTAAAATTAAATTTCTGCATTTGCACTCGGATTGCGACTGTCATGCTGGTGCCCCCACCATGATCGAGTCAGATATAACTTGAATATTTTGTTTGATTGAAGCAAACTGTTTGTGCAGCTTTTGTTAAAGAAACTAGCTGTAAGTTCATGGCCAGTAAACTAATGGATTTTAGAGCAATCAGACTCTGAAGCTTATAGTATGTTGGATTATTATGCTGTCAAGCCACTCTTTGTGTAAATGGAGGATAACACAACAAAGAAGGGTTACTATACAACTGTGAGGACAGTCAAGGTCAACACATCAGAGAAAACTGGTGTCTGTGACGACAGTCAGGAGAGTGGGTTGAAGGCAGGCCAGATGTACCAATATCTTCATTCTCCTAATGCTTTATATATTGGAAAAACAGGCAGATGAATCTTCAGATGCTGGTGAATTTTCATGAGTGAAGGTCGCCGTAGGGGTGTGAAGAGAGATTTTTCCTCCCTCCCTCGTCAAAGAGGAGTTGACCACTGATCTAAGGTGCAGAGCACTTCGGGGGGTGGGAACAAGCCCTTGAAGTGTCCATTCACAGTAATGGCAGGTTGTGCTGGCAAAATGGGACATCACTGTGCTTCTTACTTGTCATATTTATCTCATATCCATGTCTTCAGACTTCATTTTTAGGGTCAATTGGAAATTAAACGAAAGAAAAATCTCCTCCAGCAATGACTGACCAGCTGTCAAATATAACAGACAAACACACTTAAAATGATTGCAGTGGAAGTTTTCCCTTAATTACACTTGTGCCAGCAGTTCGAAGTTTAAATTTACACACAAGGCTGTGGAAATATGTGACTTTTCATATACAGATTGATACATGTTTTCATTCATGTGCAGAAGAATGATGTGTGTAACGCTGAAAAGGGAATATTTCTAATGCAAATGTGCAACAATCAAAACAAGCAAAATGGAAAAATATAAGTGTGTGTGTGTGTATACATGTAATATAGCATATATAATGAAACAGATGTTTGCAGTTTGGACAGCTGCCTATCATATATTTGATTGTACATTTGATACTTTGTTACCCCTGTCAGCGTGACAGCAGGGACTCATGACAAAGGCATGGAGCAGGGGCCTCATAAATAATCATGTTACTCAAACGATACAGTCAATGACACATTGAGCTTGTGGAACAAAGTAGTTATCCAGGGTCTGGAAATGGTTCAGTTGATGCCTATACTGACCTGGTGGGGAGCCTGGTAATGCCTGCCTTTTGTGGGCGGGCAGCAATGTCAGTAAGTGATGGACTGGACCTTTGCATTTGCCCAGGCTGTGGATCTGGCTACATGTGTATGCACTTCACTCCAGAGTTTTAGTGTGCAAGACTGGACGTGTGGGAGCAGGAAGCAGTGGCGGACGGCCAATGAGGACTGCCAGTAGTTCTCAGCCAGCCTTCGTGATTGGCTCTGGCCACGAATATATGAACCTCGACAATGACATCTGTCGCATGCACAATTGCTGGTGTGGACCTTAATATACAGATGCTTCTCATTTTATGACGCTTCAAATTACGATATTTCAACTTTTGTGTGATGCAGTGATGCAGATATGCTATGCGATACTTACTACCGATGTGGGGAGATGGCAGGATATACCCAGGCCCTCTTCCAGTCTCCTGTTTAACCAAATATTTACTTATTTATCGACAGTAGGTAATGTACTTATTTATTGACCATATTCATATTTGACTAATGGTATTTTTAACTTAATATAATGGGTTCATCGGAACATAAATTGAGGTGCACCTGTATTTATGAACAGCTGTTGCAGTTTACCATGAGTTAATACTTTCCAAGCCATAAACCCAGAAGATTTCAGCTGGGCTTGTTTTGTATTTGCATGCCATGAAAAAAGACACCATGTGTGTGATTTCCGTTATTTCTTCCTCCTCGTCTGTGGGAAATAATAGACTGAGATGGGTTGAAGAAGCCAGCTGTACTCAAGAAAAAGAAATGATAGAACTTAATCACTTAAATCATTTCCAACTCATCTTCTGCTAACCATGAAGGCACTCATGACTAAATTGGTTACAAATTGTGTATGTCTTGGCTGTTAAACAAGAGATATTACTTAAAAACAATATTTTAGTATGGCCTACTGGCATGGCATGAATTTTTTTCTCATGAAAGTCTCTGTTCTGTGTTTTGGAGTTTCCTCCTCTCTCTTTTTCATCATCAGTCCTGCTGCCCTGGGTGTCATTTCAGACCTACGCCAACATCATGCAACATGGTTGCAGACGTATGTGATGTTTCGTGTCTTACTGGTTACCTAGGCACTGCGGTGTCTATGCTGTGGTTGCTTCTATCAGATCTTGATGCTTGAGAACATCTTTATTTTATCTCACGGCTCTTCTGCTTTGTCACATCTTTTAGAATTTTAAGCCAGAATGAATGAACATCTCAGCAGCCCTATTTCCCAACCCCAAGTATTTTTATCACAGCCAATATCCTCCCTGAAGGCTTCTGAGGACTTCCAGTTCACTGACCTCCAGCTGTTATGCTTGGTCTTATCAAAATGTTAATGACCTTTAGTCCTCAGTAGATGTGCACGGACATCAGCACCCATGCGGCTGAAGCATTGCGCTCTGCCCGATGTAACATGCTTCTGGAAGATTGGTCTTTTGCAGGGTCGTGCTGTACATTTTGTACCGAATAGAACAAACCGTTTAGGACATGGCTCCCTAGTCCTGCTTGTACTGTTGCTTTATTTGCTGTTTTGTTCAGAGATCGGTTTGTTTCTGAATGAGTTTCTCCCAGATAAAAAACAATTAATTTATCAAGCTGTCTTAAGATAAATGCAGTTGTCAGGCTGGGTTGAGTGCTGGTGCAAGGCTTTGAGGACGTGGTTATTAAAACACAGCTATGTTCAACATTCCTCTGCATCCAATTCATTCATCTTTCTGACGACTGAATGGGAATATGATCCCAATCTTAGGGGAAGGTGCTCCGTCATATTTTTATGTTTTAACATGTTTTGTGTGTGTGTGTATGTATGTGTGTGTGTGTGTGTGTGAGCTGGGCCCCCCACTGAATATATAACTTCAGCTGTTCAGGAACATGACTTTTTGTGTGATCATTAACAGCAGTATCTAATAACTGGAGCATTTAAACAACGTACATGAGTAATATCAGTATAATGAAATGCTGCTCATCCCTGGTACTCATGATCTGAGATGAGTATGATTTTTATGATAGATGCTGCATGAATTCTGGGTAAAATGGGTAAAATTATAATCTGTGTAAAACAAAAGCAGTAAATCTGTAGGTTGCTTTGGATAAAAGTTTTTAAAATCTGTATAACAAGATATCCAAGTCTTCTTGTGTAGCAGTCTTGAGCTTCCCCGTGCACAGCCCCAGATGCAGATACAAGGACAGGTTTTGGTGGTCCTACTCATCTTGATAAAAGCTATTACTGTCAGCTTGTGGCTTATGAAAGTTTGTTTGTGGGTGTTAACAGCAGAGACCCAGTTTTAGTCTTTATCACGGGGGTCCACATCAGAAAACTGCAGCTCTAGAAGTATTTTTTAATAATTATTATTCAGCATTTAAATAGAGGTAAAATAGTTTGACCAGTGGGTTAGTCAGGACATTGGTCATGATGGACAGCCATCCCAGCATGGCTATGCTCTTATAAGCTAAGGAAGTGGACCAGTACATAAGATCTGCTTCATACGTCAAAGTAGTCGACATATTCCATGTGATTAGGAAGTGCATGTGACTTGTCTGGTTAATTCATATCCCCTTTAATTCATATAACACTTTACACCTCCTTTGAAACATTTTAACCACATTTATTTCCGGCTTGTTGGAAAAAAAAATGAAAGAGGAACAAGACAGACTGACTTCCTGAGTTTACGTTTGCAGTATTTCCACTCAGTCTATAAGTGGCTGCACTAGGCCCCTGTGTTGTCCTGTTGCATATGACATCCTCTATTTCTCTATTTTGTGTGGATAGTGGTCTTTCCGACAGAGGATAATACAAGCAGGTCTAAAGGTCTCATTTTATAGCCTGTATGTACATGTCACCTTTGTGGGCGTATAGTACAGGAGCATGTGACATGTGGGCTGTGACATGCAGCACCTAGTATAGATATTTATACTGAATTTTAAATTTATGCATCAATCTATGCTTCTATTTTAAGAAGCATGAAGTGTGCTGTGTGCATTTAGTGTGTTTTATGTGTTTTCATTTTACAAAGAAAAACTCTTATATAAAACCATTTAACATCTTTTTTCTAACATTCATTTTTCAGTGTGCCATTTGAATGTGAATGTTTTTGACAGTCATACATACCTGGAAAACAAGCCGTTCCTCGTATTGCTGAAGGTGTGATTCTTAGAGAACCTATTTTAAGAAAAGAAAGAATGGTGAGTGAAATTATTCATAGCAGAAAAACGAGGCGCCAAAGATTCAGGAGGATGAAAAAAAAAATCAATAACACTTTTGAATCTTTCTTGTGAGTCTTTCATTCTGACTACCCTTTGTCTACAGGGGATGGCTGGTGCGGGGGTTTAAGCTGGGGGGGGGGGGACACAGCTGACTTCTCAGAACTACTCACCAATCCCACTCCTTTGGTCCGGTGCTTCTTGTCGTTTGATGCGACTGAATTAAGAAGGCATGGCTTTGATGGTCTTCTTGAAGAGTCCCACAGGTGCCCTCACAGACATATCTTACTAGAGAGAGAGAAATCGTCAGGCCTTTCTATTTTTCATTCTTAGAACTTGTTTGTATTTTAATAATCGCTGTATTTTAATAATCGCCGCTATTCTCATCCCTACACCTATGCAGAGGAGGTTGCTTTACTTGGAAAACGAGGAAAAAGGTTAGATGTATTTTCTTAGAATGTGCAAATTACTGGTTCACTGATATCTCATTGTGTTCCCACAAGTATGAAGCATTTTTGAGCTTTATAACTAACACAAGTGATTCTGTAAATGTAGCATTCATGGCTGAGTTTGTGTGACAGACACATCCAGTAGCATGCAGTTTCCATTTCAGTATGTCAAAGGTTAAGGTATGTTGCCTATTATGGTGATTCTTTGATGAATTGTGTTTTTTATTCTCCTTGTCGTAAAGGTTTTCAGTGCATGTAAATTTAGATAAACAAACAGATTAATTTTTGTGTTGTAACATTTTCCTTAATTTTAGCTGTGGATGCGTATTGTGCATGTTTGTGCAAAATATCACAACATTTATTTTCAGATACTGCAGTTCTTTTGCATGATATCTGACCTCTAAAAAAATAGTGTTTGAAAGGCAGCGAAAAACTTGGGGAAAAGTGGGGGGGGGGGGGGTGCTTTAATGGACTGGAATGAACACTACCATTGCACCTGCACTCTGTCCTGTTTCGTACTGGTTTAACTTTCCAGATGAAAGCTGGTGTTCAGCTGCAAGCAGAAAGACACTGTTGACCTATTTAAATCTGCTACCCTGAAGGGCACAGGAGATATAGGCCTGCATTCTGTCTTCTGGATGTATTCATTTCTTGCATAGTGGCTTTCAATGGGCTTCATCAGACATTATTTCTGTGTGTGTCGAAGATGGCATCTGTCCTAATAAATATTCATAGACGGCTCAACCAACCTGTGCTTGTATCTGTCAGCTGTTTGTTTGTGGTGTACGTGCCTCTTTTGTACATTGCAATGGACAAAAATGCCTGCTCATTAATGAAATGTACATGTAATGTCCATTAATAACCCTGCACAAAGGGGCTGTAGAGGAGGGGTTGTCTTTAAGGTTGGCTGTGCCCTCAGGAAATGAGGAAGCTCACTTGGAGATGCTCTGATGCCCAGGCGTTCTCTTCTCGTCACATGATGTAATATTCTGGTACACACGCATGCAAATAAGGTCTGTGTGTGTGTGTGTGTGTGTGTGTGTGTGTGTGTGTGTGTGTGAATTATGTTTATCTTACATTATCGCAAACAAATGTCCCCCACAGTGTAATAAACACCTGTTATTTTCACATTGTAGGGACCATTCTTCAGGTCCCCACAAAGATCTGTGCATGCAATCAAAGTAAAAATGATAAAAAGTCTCATATTTTGTTTGGGTACTTATGGTTAAGGTTAGGGCTGGGTAGGGGTTAAGGTCATCATCTTGGATTAGAGCTTTCCCCATAGAAATGAATGGAAAGTCCCCACAAAGATATAATTACAAACCTGTGTGTGTGTGGTTTTTAAAACTACTGTTGATTAAGTGTTTCACATATTCAAAATACTGGGTTTCGGGTTCCACCGTGGATCACATTGGATTTTTTTATTTTTGTAAAGAGATAATGAAAAATGCCTGAATGGTTTAAAAAGAAGCCGGGAAAGCGATTTGCTTGACAGGAGTCTTTCTGTGGATGCTGATTGTATCGCAGTGTGTGTCAGAATGTACTGTGTGCCATTTTGAAAGATTATTATGAAACCACATGCCATTTTCCTAAGTTCATAATCTGAGCTTCAGAGCTGCCTATTTTATTTTCATGTATTTAAATGCATGTGTGTCTGTGTGTGTATTAAACAACGAACAGTTTCCATTAATAAATGTGGACATTGAGGTACTTCATATTAATTAACAGCATGAAAAATAATAAAGTCTGTGTTTTTTTTTAATTCTGGGGAAAAAATCCCGATGTCCTACAGTATATTTGCGTTTTCTTACAAACGGGCCATCTTGGCGTTAGGAACATTACTGAATCTGTTGACTTAAGAAGATCACTATGTTGCTTAGTTTCCTACTCTGTAACATGAACAGCAGATTTTTTTGGTCATGTATAAGATGCCATCACTTCCTTTTATATCATTAACTTACAAAATTCTACTGTCTTGTTTTGACCGCTGTAATAAAAATAAAGTCGTCAATCATCATTCATAGTATTTGTGGCTCTAAATGTAAGTGGTGGTCCTTTGTCGGGGCGTGGGGGGGGCAGTCATGTTCGTCACTGGGATGTTGTTTGGCCGCAAGCAGTGAGCTTTGGAGGGCAATGTTTGTGCTGGTTATAAGCAGGAGAATGTGGAGATGAGAGGCTGAAACATTGAAGCACTATCAGCATGTCTACTTGCATCTTATAAACACATGCGGCCTTATGCCCTCTCTGATGAGCAATTACAATGAATTGATAATAGACCAGACTTCCAGTAAGGATATTTCATGTACCTGCTTCTTATATGATACTGAGTGTATCTATTGTAGTTTTCGTGTTCCAGTAACTGTAACACAGGACAGGTCTTTGGAAAAAAAACCCTGTCAATTAGTTTTATCTCCCTTTAGATAAATGATTACTTAATGTACAAATTCACACTGCTTGTCAATATTGATGAGCAGACATGTGATTCCTGGGCACTTTGGTCGTGTGTGATCTATCAGTCCTCATCCAGTTGTATGTGAACTTGGGGAGCTGCTTTGTTAATGGGAAGTGTAGCCCAAAGTTAACAATCTCATTATTTCTTGGGTGTCAAGCTCAGTCTACAGTCTACCTCAGCAGATGTAGAAGAAGGAGGTACTGAAAGTGAGCTTATTAAGTTTTAAAAACCTCCTAGTAAGCCGGCAATGATCTGAACAATGCGGGCCATAGTGAAACTCAGAATGTGCTATAGCTTTGCTAAAAGTGCCTCTCAGGTTGACAAACTTTGCACTCTCTGCTAGGGCTTTGCAAATTGATGTGTCACTCTGCTGTGCGGCAGTAGGCCTGAGCTCTGGATGAGTTCGGGGTCTTTAAGGCGCCTCACATTTTCTTAGTGAGAGGATCCGTGTCATTCAGACAGGAGCTCCGAGGTGAGAATGCTCCGTCCTGAATGAGTCGATAATTAATCCATTTAATCTTCTGCTGAGAAGTTTGCAGTTTTTATTCAGAGGACCTTTGTTTCTCTGTGGATGGCATTCAGCAGCCTGCTGCCCCCTTTGGCTGAGGCTTGATCTTCATTGTAGCGCTACCAGTGTTAACTGGATCAGCATACTGCAAACCACAGCCCCAGCTGCGAATTAGCTGCACGCAGCTCTGTGCATTTAGCTGCCGGTTAGCATCAGCACTGCAACTTCCTTTTTCGTCTTTGCATTGGACTGTCATTTTGCTGTAAAGATGACAGGCTTCGGTACCCCTAACAGCAGGGGACTTTTGTCTGGCCTGAAAAGTGCTTGGGATGAAGTCAAATGCTGCAGCTATTTATTGGGATTTTACAGATGTCCACAGCAAGGACGTCAGCTAACATAACACTCCTGCTCTGAGCTTCTGCTCCTAAAATTCTTTTTTTTTTTTTTTTTTAACTTTTTTCTTGCGCCTCAATGATCGGGTTTTTGAAATATCTCTGTCCTATTTAAACCAGACGGCACATGCTTATTAGACTTAAAATACCCACACGATTCATGCTACGGATACACAGCGCTTTTCTGCACCAGACATTCAAGATCAAAGGAAGCCTTATGGAAAATAGCAAGCTGTGAACAGGCAGACAGACCATAAATCAACCAGAATCTACACTTATAATAACATTCATGTAGGACTGATTTTTTTTGCCTGTTGTGGATTTCATTGATTATTAATATTGTTTGACTTGAGGACCTGCTATGAATTAGCAGAATGTTGTTGCCTAGGAGTCCATATGAAGCCAGTTTGAACTACATCAGCTCTGCCCCCACTCCCCGAGAGCATCGTTGACACTGAGAAATGGTGAAAAATAATGAAAGTGCCTGTGTGTCACCAGCGAATTCATAGAAATCAGTCTGTGTTTGTGTCATAGTGGTTTGCCTGTTTTCGTTTGCTATGGAGGGACATTCCTGAGCATTTTAGGTTACCACCACTGAGTCCCACTCAGGTACAGGAACCGTGTCCAAAATCATTGGCGACATCATTTGGCGTTTCCTGCCAAAAAAAAAATCACCTTGAACCACAATTGGCCCTTGAAGTGGGTGGAGCTGGAATAGATATCCCAGTCTAAATCTTGAGCCTCTGCATGTGAAATGTTGCAGTATAGATCATGGCATGCTGCTGCTGGAGAGACTCCACCCAGTCCATGCTGATGCTGGAAACGCTCCGCCCAATCCATGCTGCTGCTGGAGAGGCTCCGCCCAATCCATGCTGCTGCTGGAGAGACCCTGCCCAATCCATGCTGCTACTGGAGAGGCTCTGCCCAATCCATGCTGCTGCTGGAGAGGCTCCGCCCAATCCATGCTGCTACTGGAGAGGCTATCAGTGCTCTGTCCAGTCCAGTGAAAGTCCAGCAAAATGGGTGAACTTGTGTAAATTATGGTTTGATTGGAAATATATTTGCTGATTGAAGCATGAAGGCGATCCACCGGCTGTTTGAAGAAGTCTGTGATGTGGTTTCCAGCTATACGCTAAATCCTAGAGGTAATACAGTTCCTGATTTAGAGATACTTCCAAAAGTGTTCTCTCCCTGTAAGAGTGTGACTCCCTACCATGTCAGAGTATGATATGAGGACACCCTCCCTACACAGATTTCCAGTACGACACAACCCGTTACATTTCACTTTAAATTTGAATACACTGTTCCACCTGTTGATAGCTTTAGGAAGGAATCACCAGTTCTTCTCATGTATCTGTCTGTTTTTGTCATTTGGTGTCCTGTACGGTTTTCCTTTTCTGGGTAGCTTTTGTATAGAAATACCATTTATAGTTGTTTGTGGTCACAGATATTAAGCATTCAGTACTGCCACCTAGTGCTTGTGATGACATCCTGCAGCAGGCTGGTATCTCTGCCTCACACTTAGCTGCACTTTGTGCTCACGCACATACAGTTATGGAGAATCAGAAATTGCATATATGCATATATTCACTGGAAATGTGTAACTTAGAACACAGTGTCTTTAAAAATGGAAAGGTCTGAAGTTTATATTTTGGCATGATATCAGACTTTATATGCATGTTTTATGATTGTATATGTAAAGCGTGTGTAGAAACAAAGTCATAAGTTTAGAGAAGTTTTCTCAAATATCTCCTTATCTGCCCAGCTGGCTGTTTAAACAGCCATAAGAGGGACCAGCTGGAGCACCTGCAGGGGCAGCGCTGGGGATGATCACTCTCCATGGCAACAGAACGGAGCCTCCAAATCCCGTTCAGAGCGATGACTCTGGCTCTCAAGGACTACAGTGACTAAAGAAATATGTAAATATGTATGCTCATTATATTAATATATTATTATAATAACATATAATAACCAGATAAACATATATATATATATAGTGGTTGTATTTATAGCAATATAGTTTTCTGTGTAAAAGCTGCTCTCCCAGGTCTGTCTTTGAATCAAATTTGAAGGTTAGTCAGAAAAATAATACAATACAATCATGATAACAATAAATATACAGGTATAATAAAGGTAACACAGGATAGTGTCACAAAGTCATGCTTTGTTCGTTATGAACCGTTGTATTTAACCAGAATTTTTAGTATAATGATGGTAGATGGCAGTCCATTCCTAAGTGCGAGTTGTCCCTAAATCGGACGTTCTTAGCTCGGGTGCGGCCTGTGGTCTATATCTGTGACAATTGAACTTCATTTGACTTTAGAATAGTGAACCAGAATAAATTTGTGCTTGTAATTAAAATGGATGCCTGACAGGACAGCTCAGTAGAGACTGAAATGTGCAGCCTTTGACACTATAGTCCATAACTACTGATGTTTCATATCTGACCAGTTTCATTGCACCACATGTTAATATATATTGCAGCATGAAATTGAATTTCAAATGTAATTAAGATTGCAGCACTAAGCAGTGGTACATTACATATATGAAATTCACCATACTTAAGTTTAAACCTTGTTTAACATAACTAACACCAAATATTTGGGACTATCATTACTCTTAATTTCACAAACATTGAGTATCTTCAACAGCTTACTAATCGCGCAGAATGTCGTGTTTCTTGGCTTTTGTCTTCCATGCTGTTGTGTTTTTTTAGGTGGCATTTCAGCAATTTCAGCAGTCAAAATTCTGAATATTGTTAGTGATTCATAGTTCTCTGTAAACAAAGTTCATCAAAACCTTTTTCATTCTAGGAGGCAAGTGTGTTTTTTGGTGGGGTTTTGGGGGGGGGGGGAGGTTGGAAAATTAGTGTCAAACGAAACTAAAATCACTGAAAATGTGAAGGGCCTGGAGAGCCAGCCAGTCATTTTGAGTATGTTTTCTTCTTGTGGTTCATAAAACAAAATGTCAGCAGGTTGAGGAGAGTGAGTGACTGAGACAGGAAGGTTCGTGCGGGAGGGAGGAGTAGGAGTCCAGATCCAGCGCTGTGTTTATGCATCATTATGGCAGTCAGCCGGATTTTGTAATCAGGGTCAACGTGTTGTACACCTCAGAGAGGAGCACCATATTTAGTGTGCGATCGTTTAGCTGCTGTGGTTGTAAGATGACTGCGATCTTATTTCCTCCCGGAGGAAGACGATGACGAAAAAGAAAGATCAAAAAGAAAGATGTTTTCTTTCTCTCTTATTTCAACATCGGACCACAACATTTTTTTTGACATAGATAACATTAGTCACATTACAAAACTACGTTCTAAAAACTTTGTCATTTCAGTCTTTTTGCAGAAAGCAGTGTGCAAAAATTTGAGTTTTAGAGGAGATTAGAGGTAACAAAAGACAGAATTTTTCTGTATACTGCCTGGTGTCCAGAGGAAGATGCCATGGGTCGGCTCTGGGTGACTATAACCATACTGCAATGATTGATGGAATAAAGCAATACTTTCCTTCTGTTTGTAACAATGTGTAAGGCAACATTTTGACTGTTATGTTTGCTTTAACATAAAGCCTGTTATGTTAGGTAATATTGGCCATCGTCCTGTTTGGGGTTTGATTCAGTGACAGGCACACACTATAGCAGAGCTGTGCGGGGGTACAGCCCCCAGAGGAATACCCCTGTCAATGTGATTATGTCACCACTTAGCAAAATAACTGGCACTGATGGGTTTTAAGTGCATCCCTAATCCCAGCGGGCCAGGAATATTTTGTCCCAATCCCTGTAGATCTTTCAGCCATCTCTGGCAAGGGTCTTGAGTTTCAGCCTCCAGCAGGATGTGCTGCCAGCGCACGTTCAGTATGGGAGCCTAGGAGCAGGTTAGATGGCCTGGTAACAACATCTCCCTGGGGTGGGGGTGCAGTCACAAGCTCGGGAAGGACCCCCCCGGCCGCTGATGTGCTGATGCTGAGGGGTGGGGAGGCATTTAGCATGCGGGCTGGGCTCTCGTGTTCTCACAGTACCTGCCCTACACTTTGAAGTTGGTTTTCAAAGAAGATGTCTGAGATGCGGAGGATGTTGAGGTCATCACTTACAGCAAGAGGCCCTGCGGTGCGTCCGGTCGCCCACGCCTCCGATCGCTGATCGAATGACTGTCCCTTACTGTGTGTCACCTTGTGGGCTTGGTGACAACAGCAGCCTTGGTTTGACCAGTTTGGCTGGGTTCTGCTTTCTTATACTTATCTGCATTGTACTGTACTTTTCCATGAAAAATGACAAAAGAACAAAACTGGTAACCTGGTATGTGCTCATCTGCAATCACAGGCCCGGCTGACCAGATAGAGCATTTGTCCCAGCATGTCACTTTCCATTAAAACCCCTTAAAGGATGGCCTTCAGCGATGGGCAGTTATGAAGTCACCTTTTGTATGTTTAGGGTTCCACGTTTGGCCGCATGTAGGGAGATGAGAAATCTTGGTCGGGAATGACAAACGTCCATATGTACCTATTCTACATAAGTAATGTCCAGGTTTTCTATAAGCTCCAGGCTAGTGATGTTTGCCTTCCATCATGGATAAGTGAGACGACCGTAACAGAAAAAGAGTAACCCCCCCCATCCCACCAAAGCCTATTAACACAGAAACAGTTATTCCAATCACTGAAGCATCTGCAGTCATTTATTTTCTATTTCATCAAATGTATGATAATGTTAAGCTGTAAAATGGAGAACACAAGCACTGATTTGACACGTTAATCAATTCACTCACAGTCGTGAATCCGCTGTCAGTCACCTGATTAAGCAAACTGCAAAATGAATATGGCAAACATAAAAAGGCTGCTTTGAAGCTTTCCATTTGGCTTTCAAGCATTTCAGTTCATTGTGCATATTTGAAATATGCGAATTCAGTGTGACTTGTGAAATACAAGTTGGCTTTCGGAGCTTTGACAGAAAATACATTTATGCGTAATGGTATGACGAGCTAATTGTACTCTATGAAATTCTGATTAAATGCCTCTGGAGATTAATATGTCAACTGGTAGATCCTAATAAACTTAAATGTGAAAAAGGCTGCAAGCCTAATATGGGCTAAATTTGAGTTTTTAGCAGTTTGCTTTTTTGAAAAAGAACTAGTGTTTTGTTGAAATTAATACAGATAATCATAGTTTATCACCTGATTTTCTTGCTGAACAGGATCTGCATGTAAGTCCCAACCCTGCTTTTCATGCACAGAAACTGGGGTCTGTAGTGAAATGAGTGCTTTTCCTCTACGGCTCCCGTATGGTCCAGTTTGATCACGAGTTAAACTCCTTGGCCGTCTCATGGTATTTCAGGCATGGTGGTACCAGGCTTTTGGTTTTGTAGCACGTCACATCATACATTTTCTCCGTCAACTATAGAAATGTATAGTGAAACTGAATTTATAAATTCTGACCGCTAACCGCTCAGTGAAACAGAGCAAGCCGGGGAATGCAGAACTGCGATATCACTGCCACACTGCATGTGTGACATGATAAACGATGGATGTGCAGTAAGATTTCAGCTTCGAGAAGTGCGGGTCACCGGGAGGGGAGCCGGAAACGGGCAGTGCTCTCTCACCCCCCCCAGTTTTCCAGCCCTCTCTCCTCTCTTCTTGCCTCTTGCTCTGTTGGAGGCAGACATAGTTGTTTTCCATAGTCATCTCCACTTCTGACGGCCGTGTTTTTCAGTGCTGATAAACCAAGGCCATCCTCTCTAAAACAAACAGTGCGGAATGGAATGACCCAGCCAGTCCCAATCACTGCCAAAATCTGACTCAGCTTTCGTCGCGTCTTCCTGCGACCACAGTCCGCATCGCTCTCTCCAGGCTTCTGTTCTCCTCTCTTTCAGCCATTTTATGCCTTCCTTCCTTACTCAGAATTTCTAATATGTGACATGTACAAGGGAAAAAAAAAACATGAATTAAGGTATGTAAATGTACACAAACATGTCCAGTGTTTCACAAAAAGGCTGCTCACAGTAACAGCTACAGCACACGTTCTGCATGTTTCCGTTTCAGGTTCTTCTGCAGTTCTTCTGCAGTTGGAGAGAATGCCTTTGATGTGCTTGAGTCAGAGATGAAATATTCACTTCTCTGCATAAATAAGAAAATATTAATAATATTCTAATTGTTTATGGGACTCAAGGCTGGCAAAGCTCTTACTTGAGAGTGTGAATGGTTCACTGGGAATACGTGGCGATTGCAGATGTACAAGATCAAATACAGCAACTCCCTACTGCGTCCACCATACCGTCTGCCTTTATTGGCTGGGCCGAACATCCACCTCTCACAGCTTATTGGCTGGTCTTCGGACAGACCACCACGTCCAACCTCAAGATAAAAGTCCCTGTCGTTGCCATGACTGCAGTTTTGGGCCTTGATTACATTTCTTCACCAGAAACAACCCAGTTGGGGTTCCACAAATCCAGTCTGGCCAAAAAAAAAGGGGCGCCTTCAGTCCCAGTGCAGGCTGCCGAATGCATTAGGCTCCATGTCACAGGAGGAGTTCCATGTCTCCTGTGACCCCCTACCCCAGCACCTTCGGGTAGGAGGAGCACCTCTTTTAGCTCATAATTAAATCTGTTGTCATCTTACAAGAAACCTGCATCCAAGAAGTCTAATTTAATCGAGTGGTTACTCCATACTGCCTTAACTGTCGTCCTGCTCTCAGACTGTGTCAGTCGCCTTTTCCATTTGTACACATATTTCTAATCACTATAGGCTAGTCAGGAACATTTATCCATCATCCATCCATCCATGCATTCCTTCATTGATACATGCATTCATCCATTCACAGTTAATGTAACTTTAAATGCAGCACGAAATTCACTGAATTTAGTTTGCTAGAGCTCCACAGTTATACATACATATTCAATTTCAGATTTTATGTTGTAGCTTTTTTGATTACTGATCCAGTTCTGTAGCTTCCCTGCTGCTGGTAGAGTGTCAGCTGGACCTTGGCTATTTGGGGCCTGTGGTCAGAGCAGCATCCACAGTATAGAAATCACTATTCACAATTCTGTCAAGTGTAACCCCACTCTGCGCTTTGCTTGGCCGGTTAGCGCCCTTCTGGCCAATTTTCGTTTACGGTCCGTCGCCCCGGTGTCCAAGTGGGGAGCGGCAGGTCTAGATTTTGATCGCACCCCCGCGCTCAGTTCCCTCCAGGAGTGCTTTAATCACAGCCTTCAGTCTGTGAAGGGCGTTACTCTTTCAGATGTGCAAAGAAACTGTCTAAGGACTGCTAAAGTATCTGGGTGCTGGTAGTTCCGTGATTAGAGTGAGAATATCTATTGGCCCACTGTTCTAAGACCTCGTCCTTTGGAAACTTTATTCATATAGCAAGTCACGTGTCCCTGTGTCTGATCTGGCAGTCACTTAGCGGATGGAACCGTTCATTTACACGGCCGACACTTTGCCAATGTCACGGTCGTATAAAATGAGGACATTATGACTGCGACATATAAAGATTGTTACCAAGTGTATTCATAATGTTCACTATGTGCAATATAATGAACAATATATACTAACAGCGTGATCAACAAACTTATGTGCGATATAGCTAACACACAATACACATGCTACAGACTTAAAAAAAACACTTCACACCTGCACTCTCATGGTCACTCTGTCAATAGCATACGTTATTTGTTTGCTGTTTATTGTCTGTTTATTTAATGTTGGTTACTGTAATGTTGCTCTCTAGTCTCTGAAGAAGCATTCAAGTAAGAATTTCAATGTACTCTGTACTTATGACAATAAAACTTATAATAAAACTGAATCCTTGAATCATTAAACGTGTGTCGCAATGATGTGACCTCTAATAATTTTCTTTTCATAACCGAGTCTGAGGCTGGCTGCTGACAAGATCATTTACACAGCGCATGCTGGGTGCACGCGGTGCTTCCCGTCCTTCTCGCTCCAGCTTCTCTCTGAACTGATAGGTGGGTCTTTGCGGAGATGCACAGATATGCCGAAAAAGGACAGTTTACCTGTTTTCGAAAGAGATTCCAGAAACGAGTATCCGAAAAATATATTTAAAAAAACCCGCAATCTAAGCGAAAGATCAAACTATATGACTTAAAAGCCGATTTATGACGTTGTTTTACTTTAAATACCTACACGCAAAGTCTGCAGGCAATGTATCCAAAAAAAAGCGAGATTAAGAAAATACTTTTTCCCTACGAACGTCCGTAACATTATACGTGTTTTTCACGTTATGATTGCTGTGATTCACCATAGAGCAAATAAGGTTCCTCCCGCGCGTTCTCTCTGAAAATACCCTATTGCACGAAATAACACAGCCGTATCGGCCACCAGCAAACGTCCTCGCTGAGACCTTGCCTGTAGAAAAGTTTCGAATCACTTTAAAATCTGCATCCACACCAACCCTCTCAGATATCTGAAGTTTGGGTTTGAACAGGGCAAATCCATCACTATTTTGACAGGCCGCATCTCGTCCGTCTTTTTGCTTTATGATTGTCTGCTCATTCACCAGGCGCTTGCAAACAGTCTTCTGATAATATATTTTACCACACGTCAGCAGATTGAAATTGAGTCCTTAATCATTTTCTTCTTTTATTTTTTACTCCTTGATTTATAACGCACAGATAGCGGTGCTGGGCTTGAGTTTTTTGGGAGAAAAAGAAGTATTCTTCATCTTTCGTCTCTTTTTTTTCTGACAATAAATATTTCCATTTATATGCAAATTATTATCTACTGACCAGCCATGGATAAAACTCTTCTTGTTTTCATTGTCAACAGAGGTATGGCGGTTTGAAGGGGTAAACGCTGGAGAAAATCGCGGAGGAGAAAGCTTCTTCATAGGCTAGTCAATAATCTCAGTTTGAGTTTTATTTTTCCACCGCTGGCTTTAAAAGGGCCGCATTAACGTCTAAGTTATAAGTAGTTAGAAGTTACTTATTTTACACTGGAAATGAAGCTGACTCCCTGCTTAGCCGACTACTTCCCAAATTGCTGACATAATTACACGAATGTAATTTTTATGAGTCACAGGAACCTTGGCGTTTTCAGTGAAGCAGATAATTAGACTTGGAATAAAGCGGGGACTGAATAATTAATACATCAAAACTAGATGAACTTTTTCTAATTATTTTTATTTAATCTCCATTCTAATTATTGTTCTACTCCACTGAGCGAGATTGCCTCCATTTTCATGGAGTGAAATGCAGTTTGTTGGCGGTATTCTCGCCAGTGAAATATTAACCAAGTGTGGCGGGAGGGGAGTGGGCGAGCAGCCGGCTGATCTCCCTTTTCTCGATTTAACTGTAATCTAAAACTCCGCATTGCTGGCAAACTTTTCATTCTTTGATTCTATTCTGTTTTATTGTTATTTATTTTTGAGAGAGAGTGGGATGACTGGTTAGTGCTTTGAGCGTGCGGCGGAAGTTTGCCGATCTCTCGCTGAGCGCTGAATTTGCTGAAGGGCGCCGGCGCGGAGCTCGCTGACCACAGGCGGGCTCAGTCACTTATCTCTAGAGCTTCAGTACTGGGAAATGGCCATCAAGAGGAACTCCGCATCAGATAAATCTGCACGTTTTTGCTGAAATAAACAAAACACATTTCAACACTCTGCTCTTCTGCGTACAAAGACATAAAAACTATATTAACGCAGTGGCCAATAAAATTTAGCTTCTATACATCGAATATTATCATGCATTTCATGCAGGAATATTCTAAGAAGTATCTTTTTTGACCGATATATATTTTGCCTCATATATATATATAATACACACACACACACACCCACACACAATAATAGTTTGACATTTGTCGTTTCCTGTGATTTCTACCTGGTCCTTTTGGGTTGCACCTGAAGGGAAGTACGCCATTTTAAAGTATACAAATATAAACAGGATTTAAAATGAATTATTTAAAACAGGATCCGAGTCCATTATATAGTGTTTATGCCTTGCGCGTTTTTTTGCCGTATGTTGTCCAGTTTTATACTGTAACACACGTAGAGCACTACGCATCAGCATTTACAGTGTAATAATTGCAGGTTTTAGTTCAATTGAAATCTACTTTACCATCTGAAATACCAATTACTGTTTTTGACGATGCACTATGCCTACGCATATTTACAGTATTATAATAATTTCAATTTATTTTTTAAAATCGTTACGTCTATAATAATCCTTAATGTAATTATAGTCGTTAATTACAGGTTTTTAATTAATGCCAGTGCTCGTTTCCAGAACTATATTTATGTTTTATGGTATTCCGCTATCTACATGAGATTATCATCAGTAACAGTGAACTATCTCAGATAATCAAATGTTTTATTAGGATACTTTTTGACTTGTGGTTTTGATGTTTGGTGTCTTGTTATTAACCTGCTGAGTTATCGTAATGCTATTTTAGACTGTAACAGTATTATTGTATTTGCGCACTAATCCAGGGTATCTGTGTTTGTTTGTACTGTTCCCCTCTGTGGTTGTTCATTGTAATCTCATACTCAATGCAATTTGAAGCATTTTTCCATTTACCACTATGCATTTATTGCCACCTACTGTCACGCTTTGGTATAGCAGCGACCAACAACGTCGATAATCGGCAAGAGGGACCAAATGCGTATTTAAATATTTTATGTTTTCATTGTTATTTTGCATTGTTAAGCAACAGGGTTGGTGCCGCATGCTTTCATTTTTTAACTTAATATAAAAATGCCTAATGACAATATATTAGGTATTGTTTTTCTCAGTTTGTGAACATTATTGGTCAATTGGATTAAACAAATGTGAATATTTTACGAAATAGCATTTTGCCTTTTTTTATGCCTTTTGGATGTGTTTGTGAATTTTCCTAAGTAACTGTGGATATTAATGTAGCCTGTGTGTAGCAGTCAGAGAGGATCCGCATGAGAGCATCTGAAAGAGAGGAGAGTGACAGCAGGGACAGCAGAAGGCATTTCAAACGGCGTCAAGCACACGGCTCCCGTCATCGGCGTCAGAATGGAATGCGAAATATCTGGGCACACCTGATGTAAATGGGTCCTTCTGGATCCCTCCCTGATGGTGGCACACATTCTGCCCACCAGGATACCCTAGCGGGTGGAAGCTGATCTGGGTGTTGATCTTTGTGGCCCACGTGCAGATGTGAACCATCTTCTGAATTCAGAGTGATTGTTTCCATCCATCCATCTTCCAACTATTTATACTGGTCCAGCTGGTGGGAACTGCACAGGGCACCAGGCAGGGATATACGCTGCATGGAATGCCAGTCTAACACAGGGCACCAGGCAGGGATATACGC
>JAODJW010000001.1:7501217-7514076 GCA_026777045.1 Hyperopisus bebe | reverse complement strand
GCCCCCACACCCCCCCCCCCCCCCCCCAAAATGATGGACTGCAGGGTGGCTGAGGATAGTGGTGTCCAGTGGAGGTGACATCATCAGAGAACATTACCAAAGCTGAAAGGCTTGGATGTGTGTGGTGGTTTGTTTTTCCCTGCTGCTGTGCATTGGGGATTATTTGAGAGTAAGAGAACAGGTCAGGTTGGTCTACAGAAAGCTTCTTCTGTGGTTGGCTAATAGGTATCTTTGGCTGAGATTTGGGTCTTTAGCGAGTTTAGCTGAACTATGATGCTGTGGCTCTCTGCTGCCCCCTGCTGGGAATCAGCTCAACCTTCAGGCGATGGGTGAAGTTCTTTGGTTTGTGCTGAAATTTTTCATTATACAGCTGGAGTGGAGATGGCATGCTGGACAAGCATGATTATTTGGTCGCCCCGTGTGACATGACATCACATGGCCCCTAAACTGACCCTGTCGCCTGTTTGAAGAAGAAAACAACATCAGCACAGGGATGGATGGGCAGAGAAAAAGCAATTAAATAAGTTCAATAGGTGTGATATTACCAGCGCGTCACTCCTGCAGCAAAGGATGGTGAGCATTTAAACGGACAGTCTGTCCGACAGGTGTACAGGGGACCCTCATGTTTGGTCTGATCTTTACTGAGCTGCAGATAATTAAAACAGAGACGGCATCATGTCTGACCGACTTGCCGAGGTGCAGCTGTATTCACCAGGAGTACGTCATCCTGTCCCGTTTTTTAATGTGAGTCTGAGGCATTTTCTAAATGTTAA
The DNA here is from genome assembly GCA_026777045.1 of Hyperopisus bebe. Lineage (NCBI taxonomy): Eukaryota > Metazoa > Chordata > Actinopteri > Osteoglossiformes > Mormyridae > Hyperopisus > Hyperopisus bebe. The sequence continues at coordinate 7,513,303 of JAODJW010000001.1, read as the reverse complement.
CGGTGAGATTTATGTGGCAGGAAGCGTGAGAGATTTTCTCCACCATAGAGGCGATGTTGAGTGAATCACTTCGATGGCACAGGCAGGCTGTTAATGGAAGGTCCCCCAACCTAAATCGTTATTTAAGTGTTAACATTTAGTGTGAGAGAGAAGCGGAACCATATAGCCCTGGGTGCTATACCTTCTGATGCAGGGTGGAAAGTGGACCATGTGGACCCAAGGAGAGTCCCTAAGGTGGACCATAGATCCAAGGAGATGCGCAGGGACGTGTCTCCGGCATCCATGGTGATGCTTCTGGATTAAGTGCTACTATGTTGTTAAATGGATTGTTATGAAAGGCTTTTAAAATGTTCCTGCAAAATTTTTATTTCTGACCTTTGTGATGCTTCCATTCGGTCTCCAACTTTGAAGTCTGGTTTGTAGGCTGAGGACAGACATGGCTGTGGAGTCAGAGTCTCCCCCGAGTCCCAGCTGGTGATGTGGGCTGGCTTCCTTGCACAGGGCTCTCTCTCTCTGCTCTTCCTGGATGCCGTTCCTCCCTCCTGTATATCTCAGTTCTCTCTCTCGCGGTGCTCTGATCTCGTGCTTTTCCTGCTTCTCACCAGGGGGAGATGCAGCTCTGCTTGGCAACCCGGCCTCCAAACAGCTGCGTCCCATGTTCCCCTAGCAGTGCCTGTTCATTTGGTCTTTGGAATATGACCATGCTGGAGTCATAGCAGCGCTTTAATTATCACCTGGGATCTGAACAGGCTCCCTCGCTTACTGTCTGTCTGTCTGTCTGTCTGTCTGTGTGCACCCCCCCCATATGTTCTCATTAAAACCCTTGTATCTGGGTCTGCATGCAGGAAAGGGAACTGTTTACAGGATATTTCTTTCTTGTTTTCTCACAGTTTTATTCTGTGAATAACAAATGTTATTTAATCTATACAATTAAAATTATTAGCAGAGGTTCATTATGAAGAAATGAGGTTATTAAGATACTGTTATTATACACATTACCATTTCAAGCTGGTTAATGAGGTACAGTTATAATGATACTGTTATACACATCACCATTTTAAGCTGCCAAGTGAGGTGCAGTTATAATGATATTAATATTATACACATAACCATTTTGCGCTGCTGAATGAGGTGCAGTTATAATGATACTGTTATTATACACATCACCATTTCAAGCTGCCGAATGAGGTGCAGTTATAACGATACTGTTATTGTACACATTACTATGTCAAGCTGCCGAATGACTTACAGTTATGATACTGTTATTGTACACATCACCATGTCAATCTGCCGAATGAGGTACAGTTATAATGATACTGTTATTGAACACATCACCATGGGAAGCTGCCGAATAAGGTACGGTTATAATGATACTGTTATTGTACACATTTCCATTTCAAGCTGCCGAATGAGGTATGGTTATAACAATACTCTTATTGTACACATCACCATATCAAGCTGCCAAATGAAGTATGGTTATATAATACTGTTATTGAACACATCACCATTGCAAGTTACAGTTATAATGATACTATTATTGTACATATCATGCCATTTCAAACTGCAGAATGAGGTATGGTTATTAAGGTACTGTTATTGTACACATCATCACCATTTCAAGCTGCAGGCAGTGGCCAGAATAGAACATAACATTGAAAAATCAGTTGGTTGTTATTTCTGTGTTTCTTGGCTGCACCAGTCTCTTAAATGATAATTGGACAGATTTCAAACTGTGGACTGAAGGGTAACAGCAAACTACGCTGTGCGCCACCGGTTACCGTAAATGAAATGGGGGTGACATATTCTCTTTAAATGCTGACGCCAGCTGCCTCTTTGCCAAAATCCTCACCTGCAAAAGTTTAGAAAGATGCTTTTTTATCTGCATAATTGCTCCAAAACTATAGCTTCTGAACAATATGTGTGCATGTGAGAGAAAAATTTGCAGACTTAAATGGAATGCATGTGGCTTTCGTGGGAGAGACAGCAATGTGGGGGGGGGGGGAACACTTCAGCTTATAAAATATAACAGTTTCTCGTTATATGATTCCTGGGATGGGTTTAGAGGCGTGTGGCACGCGGATCCCGAGGTACAACCCAGATTCATTACCCCCCCCCAAAGGGCAGAGCAGAGAGTCTCATGAGCGCCTTCAGGTTAACAAATGGGTAACTTTACAGGAGTTGCCTTTGGAGAAACATCTCAATAGCATTACGAAGACTAGCACCAGCTTGTCGTAACTGTTTTCAACCACATCAGACGTTTAACCTGACAGAGTCTCAGACAAGTCACCTTGCAGCAGCCATTACTGTAGCCACAAAGGCTCATTTTACAGCTGTTACGTCAATATAGCGATGGAGGCTGGAGCTGTGGCGAGCGTTCTGCCGGGGCATGGGGGTGTCCAGTAACAGTACCCCCTGGGAGGGGGGGGGGGTTAAATAATGGTTATGTCTCCCCAGTGGTCCTGCCCTAGAGGGTGGAAATGAGAAGCACAGAGGGACAATGACTGTCTAATCTGCATGATAGTAGAGGCAGAGCGGCCTGGAGGTTGTGTATTCGGTCGCAGTGGAACCTGAAATCAAAGAGGGCATCCTCTGCTACGTTTATGCAGTTTACACACGGCCTGGCTTTCTCCTGTTGTCTTACTGCGATCCCAGTGACTGCCAATAGATGACAGGAAGTCATTTTTTAATGTCGCTCATCTAGACGGGCCTTGAAGCCATGGGCATGGACGGAACTCGTTGATGTTCCGGTACCCCCGGCTATAAATATTACTTGTTTACTATGCGAATTACATTTTGGAGAAATGTCAAACGTTTACCTTCTGTGCATCAGAAAAAGGGTCTGCCGCGTTTGCGTAAGACCGGAAACCTTCACTGTAATGGTTCCCAAGAGAAGGGAAAATGACCTTTGCTGTGTTGCATGTTGATGTGTGCTTCTCCCAGAATGCCGTGCAGGACACATGCATGTTAAATGAATATGTAAGCATGCTTGGGCTGGTATGGTGTTCCTTTATGCGTGTGAGATAGTTTTGTGCCATGATAACAAACACTGATCAATATGTCTTTGAACTGCTTATTCCAAGCAGGGTGACTGGGAGTCCTGTAACCTTTCCCAGGCAGTACAGGCAAGGAGCAAATTGGAGAACATGCAAAGGCCATGGTGTAGGAGGCATTTGAACACTAAGCCTTGGGTGTGTGTTGCACCAATACTGGTCACCGAACCTCAGTGCTGCTCTCATGTGCTTATTGGTTTCACATGTTTTTCTTTTCCAGGTCGGCCTCTGTTTCACCTTGGGCAGGTTCCGGGTAGGGAGGGAACAGCAGAACACGCGGGCTGTGAACGGCCTTGGTCTGAGCCCTGCCTGAGGGTCACGGGGTAATGAAACTGGGCTCATTCTACCAGCAGGACACTGACTCTGCAAGCAAGACCATGGGTCTGCTCTCAGCCTAGGAGCTCTGTGTGCGTATGCGTGCATGCGTACGCATGTGTCCATGCATGTGTGTGCATGCGTATGTGTATGTGCGAGTGCCGTGATGTGTTTAACTACCAACGTGCCCCCCTAGCCCGCTGTGTGCTTTGTCATAGTTGCCATCACGTTAATTGAAGGCAGGGATTATGTACCTGTTATAAATTATGGGTGTTATGAAATATGTTACAAATTACGGGTCTGCCATCTCACTGAGATGAGGGATTCTGTGCTTTCAGATGGATGATTTCTCCACCTTCCTGTTTGATGAAGTAGAATAATTAAGTAGATTGCGACTGATTACGTGTAAGAGGGTGCACCCCTGCCTCGCATCCTATCCTGCCTGGAGAAGGCCCCCTGCGACCCTCCCCAGGGTGGATGATTATCACCTTTGTGTTTGTTTTTAATTTATATTCAGAATTCCATGCTTACTCTGCACACATGAGCGTCTGCGAGCGAGATGCATGAGACAGAGGGCGTGACACATGGAACTCATGTGTATCCTCTGGTCTGTGTCATGTGACATGATGTCACATGATATGATGTCAAATGACGTGCCTGCCACAGTGGCTGAATGTCTCCACGGAGGTGCAACGGCTTTCTGAGCGTAATGAAAAGATGTCGTTGCTTTGACCGGCAAGAAAAATCTGAAAAGTAATTTAATCTGTCTTTGCCTTGACATTTCAGTTAAAGGTTTCAACCTGACTGTCAACCTGATTTTGCCAGTGAAAGTGCAGTGGCTGCCTGGCGAATGGCGAATGGGAGCAAAGGGCAGCCAATGAGGTAGCGGATGTATGCATGACGGAACTGGCGGCATAAAGGGTGTATGAGGAACGGGGGTGTAGAAGCGGGAACACCGGCGGGGGGACAGAGTCACAGCAGGAAGACCGTGAAGGAGGGCCGTCACCTGGGGGCTGAAGGGGCGGGGCTCTCCCAAGTGCCATTACCTCTGTCACAGAGCAATCTCCCTTCAATCCTCAGGCTCCTGTGCCTAATACAACGGTGGCAGTGCGGCTGCAAGCTTAGTAATGCCGTAAATCCACTGCATCTCTAATGCTCTATTATTCACTGGCTAAGAGATTCAGATTCCAGTGGGTTATCCATTCCTCAGCTTCTTATTTGGGGCAGGCTGAGTATTTGGATTCCAGTGTGAAAAAACATTGAGAGACAGATCGCATGTTGGCGTTGCAGGTATCATGCAGGGCGGGGAACCTTGCTGTGTGACGGGAGGCCGCCAAGCGGTCGTCGGGGTGCGGTGATGCGTATCTAGGGCATGGCGTGAGCCGCCCTCGTCAGCAGCACCTCGTTCATTAGCTCGCCAAAAGATTTCCATTTCATTGGACTGTAATTGGGAATATTTATCGTGCATCTGCCGGGAAGCTGGCACCTTGTGGCTTTGAGTCCCCAGAAAGGCATTAGTGGCTGAGCTTATTGAGTTTGCCTTATGCGCAGTCTGTAAGGCAGAGTTCTCCCGCTCAGCTAACCAGTTCGCATTTTTGTCTGTTAATTTGGTAAACCTTCACAGGCCCTTTCTCTGTTTTCTTCATGAAGTGGGAGATTATTTTTAAGATAATGAGCCTTTGGCTGTAAGATCTTCTGGGATTCTGCTCGGTTCCACGCCGCTTTAATTTTACCGGTGTGCAGGCGAGAGGCGGCCTTCGTTCTTTAGAAATGTTTGCCGCCCCGTTCTGCTGGCATTTAAGGACGGCTCTCGCCGCTAATGCAGGGAACCTTAAAGTCGCTCAGGAATCCTGCTGTGCTCCGTTTAATTGGCAGTCATGTGTCACCCGGCTCTGTCTGCTTGTCACAATCGGTCACCCTGCATTTGCCGTGGGCCTATTTTCTTCTTGTCATGCTTTTGTGTGCTTTTTCCGGCACCCTTCCTTCCATTTGTTCTCCGTACTCCTTGCCGACTCCACGCTCAGTGAATAGCGTGTCCGCCGTGTCCCACGGCTGTCTGCCTGTCTCCTGCTGTTCCTGCCAGCTGCGGGTCCTGACAATGCCGACCTCCTCATTTCTCGCCCGCCTGTTCTCAGCACAGCTTGTACGATAGCCTGCACGAATTCTAATGCTTGTAGCCGCCGCCCCACCCCCAAAACCACATCAAAGGGTTTTGCTCCCAAATCAGATTACTCTCAAATTAGCATATTTGCTGCTGCCATTATCATGTTGCGTAACATGCCTAGCAGGCATTTTTACGCAGGCGCGCTGTAGCCTACACTTGAATTTTTCGCCAATGAAGCCAAGGTTATGTAACATTTCTCATGGGTACGGCTGAGGAGAACCCCCGGGAGTGACGCGTCTTTAAAAAGCTGCAGCGTCTCACTCCCTTTCGCCTCCCCCTCAACATTTTTGGCGTGGAGCAAACCCGGCTCGCGTGTTTCACATGATGCCTGCAGGCTTTCTGCTCCTGACAAGCGTGTCAGCGGTTTTGTCCATTTTCCCTTCCTCCCCGCTATACCATTTCCCCTCTCCTCTGTACCATTTACCCCTCCCCTCTGTACCATTTCCCCTTCCTCTCTATACAATTTTCCCTCCCCTCTGCACCATTTCCCTTCCCCTCTGTACCATTTCCCCTTCATCTCTAAACCATTTCCCCTCCTTTCAGTACTATTTCCCCCTCCTCTTCATACCATTTCCCCTCCCCTCTGTACCATTTCCCTTCATCTCTATACCATTTCATCTCCCCTCTCTGTACCATTTCATCTCCCCTCTCTGTACCATTTTGTCTCCCCTCTCTATACCATTTTGTCTCCTCTCTGTACATTTCCCCTTCCTCTCTATACCATTTCCCCATCCTCTCTATACCATTTCCCTCCCCTCTGTACCATTTCCCCTCCCCTCTGTATCATTTCCCCCTCCCCTCTGTACCATTTCCCCTTCCTCTCTGTACCATTTCCCCTTCCTCTCTATACCATTTCCCTTCCCCTCTGTACCATTTCTCCCTCTGCTCTGTACCATTCTCTCTCCCCTCTGTACCATTTCCTCTTCCTCTCTGTACCATTTCCCCTTCCTATCTATGCAATTTCCTCTCTCCTCTGTACCATTTCCCCTTCCTCTCTATATAATTTTCCCTCCCCTCTGTACCATTTCCTCTTCCCCTCTGTACCATTTCCCCTCTTTTGAGTACCATTTCCCCTCCTTTCAGTACCATTTCCCCCTCTGCTCTGTACCATTCTCTCTCCCCTCTGTGCCATTTCCTCTTCCTCTCTGTACCATTTCCCTTCCTCTCTGTACCATTTCCCCTCCTTTGAGTACCATTTCCCCCTCTGCTCTGTACCATTCTCTCTCCTGTCTGTACCATTTCCTCTTCCTCTCTGTACTATTTCCCCTTCCTATCTATACCATTTCGTCTCCCCTCTCTACCATTTCCCCCTCCTTTCAGTACCATTTCCCCTCCTTTCAGTACCATTTCCCCCTCTGTTCTGTACCATTCTCTTACCCCTCTGTACCATTTCCCCTTTCTATGTATGCAATTTCCCCTCTCCTCTGTACCATTTTCCCTTCCTCTCTATATAATTTTCCCTCCCCTCTGTACCATTTCCCCTCCTCTCTGCACTATTTCCCCAGAGTTTAAGTTCTCAGAGTTACAACATTGTTGACAACAGTGTGTTCCTGTCCATGTGGTTCCTATGGTGGGTTTTTCTTTCTAAAATGAAATGTTTCTCATTCAGGGAGCAGAGTGGCAGTCGTTCTGATGGGCAGGTAGATTAAATGCCATTGAATCAGGAATAAAAATGAGTGTCATACCATCATATGATGAGCCCGGGCAGCAGCATCGCAGTGGGAATCACCATGAAGCGTGTAACTGCAGACACTGGCAATGCAGTAATTCAGTTATTGCACAGGAAAAAAAATCACTGAAGAAATGCTGTTAAGGAGGGCTCCAGGTAGGCCAAAATACTGCAGCAGGCCATGCTGTCAGAGACTGTGGCCATGTTTCATCTCTTAATGTTTGTGTGAATAGTGGCATTTAATTGAAACTGTCCATTTCAGGGTCTAAAAAAAGCAATCAGGCCCTGAATTGTGAGCTCACCCATCCTGAATGTACCATCTCCCGTGAGTTTCTGAGTGTTGGGGGGGGGGGGGGGGTGGCAGTGGATCAGGAGAGTCGGCATCAAAATGCTCGTCGACTGTGTGGCTTTAATCAGAAAAATGCTGCTGCCTTCACTTCACTTCTGGGTGGCAAAGCAATTATGTGCTTTGGAGACGACGAAGCGGGAAATTCCTTTGTTATGGGATGAAGCACAAGAACATTTCAGGTCTGGATGTGCTCCCCGCTTGCGATTTGTGTCGGACAACAGGAAGATAATGTTATTTGGAGAGGCCTCTGTGGGAGAGATTTACAGACTAATAATGCTGCTCATGTATACAGACACACAGCTCATCAGGGGCCACACACACACACACACATCGCTTCATATGATATTCACACACACACCCTCTTGCACGCTCCCTGAGATCCCGTGCCGCCCTCCTGCTCTGCGTGACGTGGCTCTCCGGCGTCCTGCTGCTCAGAGACGGCATGAACCCGGCCCTGAGCGCAGCTTAACTAATGTCCCGTCGCTGCCTCTGATCAGTTTCACATTTTCACTCAGGCTTATTTACTGCTTCCTGAGCTGAAACAGATATTTTAATAGGCGGCGGCTGCCGTGCGTCTAGTCTTGGAGAAACACAACTGCAGCCTGGGAGACCTAAACGGAATAAAGGCACTTTTTCGAGAAAAACAGATCGTTCATCTCCTCATTGTCTCCACTCAGCTACACATGGTTTCACTCCTGTGACGGGTGGCCGGTGACCCAGAAATCTTTCCGAGATAAATTTTAATTCAAGGATTGTCGACAAAAACACAGCAAAAGACCATCTCTTTTTAATATCGCCGTGGGCGATGCCTGTGCTTAGTTTAGTGAGCGGCTTTTACCGCTTTATGTTTGTGTTATTAGACACGGGAGAGAATCACTGCTTTTAGAAGTGGACCTTCACCACCGCACTTAGCTTGTGTTGCAATGTAAAGGCTGCCTCCGTACTCTGATATCAAATGTAGAATAATCATCCATGCCCTCATTTAAGGGGGCTTTAGTCCATCTCTATAAATACCTTGGAGATGGAAAAAAGCAGGCAGAGAAAAATTAAATGGTCAGTAAAAATACCAATAGTGCAAATATCAATATTTGTGTTTATTTAAAGATGCAGGTAGCAAGGTTTGGCCGTCATGCTCACTGGGAGGATGGAGAAGTGAGAGGCACCGGCTTCTGGGTGCTCATTAGACCGCGGGTTTCCTCTGGCGGAACCTGGCCCTCGGCCACCATCAGCCCACGCCTGTCATACAGAGCTGGGCTGCTTCCGGAAGGTGTCTGCTGTTAAAATAAAAAAAAAAAAAAAACAGAAGTTTAAAGGCTATATGGAAGGGTCTGAGAGTATCTCCAAAATCCCCAGGCAGACAGCATGCGTAGCTCACACCGTTAAAAAGCCTCCAGACGTGTCCAGTTAAAACACTCCGCTTCTCCGTCGTTTTCACAACTAATAACTTTGTGAATTACAGCTGTGACAGGTTATCATAATGCAATTTCAGAGACAATTGCCTTGGGCGCGGAGCCGCACGGAGGGGATCCGGCACGGAATTGGATTTGCACTCCACAGATCCTGATAACGTTAAAAAATAATTACGCTTTGCATTGGGAAATATCTTTTTGTTCTGTTGAAAAGGGTCTGTGTTGAACTTTCTTCTGTGTTTTCCACAGATCTGTGTGGTAAACAAGATGCGGGCGTCGCTGAATGGGGGGGAGGGTTGGTGGTTTTGTCAGAAAACGTAGCCTCACAACTCAGAATAACTCCAACCCCTGAACTATCGGTGTATTTGATGGGGAAGCTCAGATGTGAGGCATGATTAAAGTGTAGTGATTTTAATGATCTCTCTGCTCGCATATTGGAAGTGTTGGGCTTATTATCAGACACAATTTTATTTTAGTTTATTGAAATTAATTATTTTTTCCCATGCAGATCCATATATGTTATGTGACGTGCATGAAATGGACTCCACAAAAAAAAAATAAAAAAAAATCACAGCACCACCTGAAAGGGTAGACGAATAGAAGGGCTACAGAAGTGTAGCAGGTGAACATGTGCCTATAGGCTGTCTCTGGGCTGAGATGGGGGGCTGAGAGCCAATGAGTACCAACCTGGACCAGAAGGGGCGGGCTCTTTGCTGAGATGGGCAAGCTCACAGTCAGTGGGGTTCAAGTTGTTGGGAGAAGCTGGTAGCGAAGATAAGTGGGGTGAAGAACAGTGAGAAATGGACATAGACTTGAGGAAGAGCAAGCTTGGGGCGTGTTCTGTGCGTGAGCCAGTTCTTTGTAAAGCCTCCCATAAGAGTTGTGATCTGTGGTTCTGATGCATGCAGCGTCGCCATTCGATTCGCTCTCTCTTTCCTTGTTGTTTATGCAGCATATATGCAAAACATGACAAATACCTCAGCTCACTGGCATCCCTCCAGCTGCAAATAACCCAGTGAAACAAAAGTCACTGGCTGCCTTTTCTATTACTGCTGTTGAACACGACTGAGAACAGTGAAAGAAAAACTTGGGATGGCAGTCTATTTCTTTAACAAGCACTGCAGCACGATTTGCCCTTAAATATCCTGGCAAAACTTTTCCTCCTGACAGCGGGCTGGGCTCAGCATGGCCTCCCCGTTCCTGAGAAGGATGTCAGCGGCAGCACTTTCCACTGTGAATGAAACATGCAGCGTGAGACGCGGACAGGCGCGTTAGCTTCAGCGCTGTGGATCCTTCCCTGTTCCCCTTAGGCTGTTTGGTGAGCTAATGCTGGAGAGCCAAGGCCTGATTGGACGGGTCTTGGTGCTGACGTCCTGCCTGGCGGTCATCCAGTTCCCGGGAGCTGTCCTCGTCATGCGGTGCTGAACTGCCCAGTGGTCACATGATCACACAGCTTTGAGAAAAACACATGAAGGTGTCGCTCTGTACAGGCAGCTAGAGAGTCTGCTGATTTCAATGTTGTTCTGATCTTAAGATCTTTTCACATAAAAAAAAAAACCTCAGTATATTTTGCTAATCTCGCTTTAGTGGAGTCTGGTTCCCTCAGGCTTTTGAATCAATTGGTTTAATAATTACAGCCTTAAATGAAAGAAAATCTGATTCATAGCTTTTTTCAATTATTTTTTTCTCAGATATGCGAGTGTACCTTGCATGATTGACTCATTTTACCATGTATTTCTGTTCAGGAGGTTAAACCTTCAGCAGCTGACATTTATCATTGGTGTGTTTCCCTCATACCAGGAATGAGGTAGGAGTGTGTGGGGGATAAACCCAGTGTGACTGGGGAGGGAGCAGGCATGAATCCCAGTCCCGCTCGAGACGAAGGACACGCGATATGGGGTCAACTCAAGGAGAGAGTGCCCACTTTTGTTAAACAGATGTAATGAATCCCATTTTACTCAAGAACATGGGGATGGGATAGTCATTCTAGTCAATGAGAGAAACAAGATAAACTTTCCACTTGGGAACTGAGAGCAGGACGTCATTGTGTTCAGTGCCGTGATGGCTTATTTGGACCAGGATTTCCAGACCTGGGCGGCTAGGCGTGGATGGAGGCTGGAACGCTTATCATTTACCCTCAGTTGGCTCATGGTTGAATCATCTTTCGAAATCTAAGTTAAACTGAACGTAGTAGTTGATATTCTTTTTTAGTCTCATAATACCAAATTCTGCCTTACTGAAATCAATACAAACCCTGATGAATTTGTGCTGGAATCGATAAATTAATGAACAAACATATTGTATTACTGATGGAAGGAGGAGAATGTTTGGGCCTAGTTTTTTTGAATTACACATCCCTCCACCACCAGTACAGTTTAATACAGATAAACCGATTAGAGTGCTAAGGTTTATCTGATGGCTGTATCGTGGCCGACTAAGTGAAGAATGGAAGCGAAGCCTTTAGCTTCTGGACATCGAGAGTGGACATGTCTGATACAGATGCTGGGTGAGGATAGGGCAGGCGACTCACAGAGATGTGATATGATTCATGAGATATGTTTGTTTTTAAAACTGCGTGTATCTCTACAAATGCACAGAAGAATAACACCATTTTCAGTTTTTTTCGAAATGACTTTTTGTTTACTTTTCTTTGATTTACAAATGTAAACGTGACAGAGAATTGATCAGAGATGGTAAAATATTTCACGTATGACTCTTTGTGAATTACCCTTTAAAATGTACTCAGGCCAGTTATTATTTGCAATTAGCATGTTCTGACACGAACGCTGAATGTGTGAATTATGAAATGGGCTCAGCAGAGCTGTATTAAGAGTGTGAAAATCGTGATGTATAAAGTCTCTCCCTGCCCACACATACTCATTGGAAGTTATTTTTCATTCTAAAGGGAAGGGGGACTCATATGGGGGAGAGCAGAGACGGGCCAGCGTGACCTTACAGCCACATCCCCATCCGCTGTGCCTCACCGTCACCTTACAGCCACATCCCCATCCGCTGTGCCTCACCGTCACCTTACAGCCACATCCCCATCCGCTGTGCCTCACCGTCACCTTACAGCCACATCCCCATCCGCTGTGCCTCACCGTCACCTTACAGCCACATCCCCATCCGC
>JAODJW010000001.1:7477383-7493681 GCA_026777045.1 Hyperopisus bebe | reverse complement strand
CTGAATTTCAGAGGGCATCGTCCTCGGCTATAAGACGTGGTGAAGCCAGAAACCAGCGTTTATCATGGCTTCATCGCTTCATGGCCTGTTACTGAAGGATCAAAGTGTCTCACCAATGTCCTCGTCCCATATGCAGTGTAGAACGTCACGTCCCATCAGGCTGACCGCGGCAGAGGCAGCATACGTGCTCACTTCCGGGACCTGAAAGCAGGACACCTGAGGCCGCCTGGAGTGCAGGGGTGCATGGTGTGTTGTGCATGGTGTGCACGGGGGTGTGTGCTGGTGCACAGGGGTGCGTGCTGGTGCACGCGGCTTGTTTGTGGAGGACCTGATGATAAAGGCCCCTCTTAAGCGAGCGTACAGCCATCCTCCCCACAGAGATGACGGCATAAAATGCTTCATACATCCGTTCCGTCTCTGAATGGTGAGCGGGACTCCTCACTCAAAATACCCGGCTGCTCTTTTTGCAGGCAAAAGGATGGATAGCATGAGTCCAAAGGCAGCTGTGTCAAATGGAAACGGCGTCATGCAAAAGGTCATCCCAGCAGCAGGCGTGCTCACTGCTGCATGTAAAGATGAAATGATCAGTGCCGTCAAGTTCAGAATGATCAAAACGGATCGTGAGCAGAAATTATGAATATTTAGATCATGTTGATTGTAATGAGCTTGAACATTGAAACCTAATTAAGTAATTGTTGTTTGAACTCATAAATGATTAATCAGATACATGTCTAGAATAAAATCCAGCATGATATAGAGAGTACCTGTAAATGTTTATGGGACTATTACAGCAGTTATTCTGCAATTCCGTGTCATTGTGTAAAAGTAATGCTCCGAAGCATATCTTGCTTTCAGTTGAAATTATATAGCAGCATAGAGGGATGTGTATGATATTTGCGTATAGTCACATGATCACTTACCGTGGCTGTGATTTCATTGTATGCAGCCAGCATCGTCTCCCTTGCTGAGCTCGACCTGAAGCCCAACCCCAGCCGTCATCCCCGGCCGCTCAGCCGAGCTGCTCCACGTTCTCACCGACTGCCAAGCGCTTCCCTGCAGCCTTTGATGCCGAGAGACGCTTAAACACTGGGCTGAACTGCCTTCTCAGTAGTACATAACAGATGATGCATTGCCTATTTGAAACACATATTCATGCGTTTATCTGTAATTCTAGTCGTAATGTTGCTGTGGTATGAGGTGATTGTACAAAAAAAGGCAATTAAGAGATTTGCTTTTTGAATGTAAGATTACAATTTTGTGTCCTCGTGTTAGTCAGACAGGTTCTTTGTTGTGTTGAAACTCCCCAAAGCTGTGAAATGCTCTGTCACTTATGGAGCTGCACTGAGCAGCCGTATGTCATGAAGAATTTGTCGTGCATTGGGTTTAACGCGATACTCTACTCACAAGACAGGTTAGCTAAGCAATCGATAGCTGACGGCATCAGAAACAGTTAAATGTATGTTCAGCGAGCTCTTGGCCTTAATTCGAAGGTCTGTGAGAAGAGCGGCCATGTTGTGGGTTTTCCCTTTTTGGGACGCACAGGATCGGGGCGGGAATACGGGTGACGGCAGGTCTGCTGGCGTTCATTCACTCAGCCATCTTCGACATAGGAAGAGCAGTATTCCGAACGGTGGCTCCTCTTCCTTCCACAGGGATGGGGGGAGAGAAACGGAGGCGTTTAATGATGGGAGGAATACGAGGCGCTCGTTAGAATCTGACGCTCTCGCCAGCCCTGGAGGCAGCGCGGGGCGAGCGACGACACAAAGTCCCATGTGTGAGAGAGCTTCATCCAGGCACCGTGCTCAGTTTTAAGGAAGAGGTGCCATTAATTACGGAAGGCATTTCTCTGCTCTGAGCTTGTCTGTCTGTGGGCTTCGTAGAGTTCCTCACCAGTAGGTCCATTCAACCCAGACCTTGACAGGGCTGCGTAACTCGCTGAGCTGCACCAAGCTTACTGGAGCTCTGCTGTGCTGCGGCGGCGTGTTGTGATTTGCCTGGTTCTGTGCATTCGCTCTGTGGGCTGATCGGTCCTGGCGTTACCGTCCGGGTCGTCGCCGAAGCCTCATGAGTGTACGTTAGCATGTTTGCTTTCTGGGGATCTGAAATACATCCTCACTTTGGCCGTGACACTCAGCAACCGTCAAAAGACACGCATCAAGTCGGCAGTGTAATCCCCCCCTCTTCAAAAGGACGGGTTAAAAAACATCAAAGCATTTTTTAAAAAGCTACAAACCAAAGGGGGGACGCTGTCTGGGGAGGCCTTTTGCTGGGGGGGTCGTCAGCGCGGTCCCCAGGCTCTGGTGGCACTCTGATTCTGCACTGACACGCGCGTGACCTGGCATTTCTGTGACTTTTTCAGCTTGTTGCCAAAGCTGTATTTGGCTCTCACCCAGAGCCAATCCCCCCCGAAAGAAAACAACAAACGGGCTCTTTGTATATGGGCTTCGAGGGACACCTTAAACCAGCAACTGGGTAAAACTGTGAGGCTGGTGAAGGAAAAAAAGCCCCTTCCCAGTTATTACAATCCACATTTTCAGATCTGCCTTCATGTGCTATTCTTTTAATGACATGATCCTTCACTTTCAGTCTTTCCTGAGCTTTTGAGCTTCATTATCATTTGCCTGTCTTGGTTTTCTTTCCTACTGGAGCTATTGAGCTGCATTTGAAAAAGCAGAAGGTCCCCAGGACATAGTGGGGACCCGCGGAAGGTGTCCAGGACATAGTGGGGACCCGCGGAAGGTGTCCAGGACATAGTGGGGACCCGCGGAAGGTGTCCATGGCAGAGTGGGGATCTGCGGAAGGTGTCCAGGACATAGTGGGGACCTGTGGAAGGTGTCCAGGACATAGTGGGGACCCGTGGAAGGTGTCCAGGACATAGTGGGGACCCGCGGAAGGTGTCCATGGCGGAGTGGGGATCCAGCCATTTTTGGAGACACCTGTTGAAAACTGCCAGGCATGCAGGTTCCTGTCAGAGCAGGTTGCCGTCATAAATGGCTCTCGAAAGGGGAAACTCGGACCCATTAAACATTTTGCTGTTTCCTTCTGGTTGGTTTACAACCAAAGCAGTCATGAGGGTAATTGTTCCTGTGCTCAAAAAAATCAATAAAGTCAGATTCCAATAAAGAGCAGGAAAAGGTGGTAAAGACATAACTGGGTGACTTAATGGCCTCATTTGTGGCTTGCAGGAGTCAGCTGTCATATGAAACGGATGGGGCCATTGCGGGAGAAGACGAGGATAGAGGCTCTCCGGGGGCCGCGGCCAGGCCATGCCAGGCAGGTAGCTTATAATGCCCCCCCTCCAATTAGTGCTCCCCCCTCCACGGCCTCCTCAGTAAATAACCCTGCCTGCCAGGGAGGGAGATCGGACCGCCAGTAGTGCTAATTAGAACCGGATCCCAGTGAGCAGTGGATGTGAAGAAGATGCTCCATGTTCCGCAGCAGTCAGGCGGAACCCCGGAAGCGCGGCGAATGGGACGGGCCTGAGTGGTCAGAACCTCAGTAAGAGAACCTCCTGATTCAGCAGTCCGCTGCACTGCGCCCTGCATCCGGCTGCATATTTTAAGTCTCTTAAGCTGGTCCACAATGGTGCTGCGGTGCAGAACGCTCTTTAATGGGGGTCGTGCTCGTTTGGTCTTACGAGACCCTCTCGGCTGGCTGAGCCGCACCATCCATTAGCCGAGTGGATGTGGCGGAGGGAGCCAGTGCACGGTGACGACTCCGTCCTTCATCAGGAACGTGACTGCCTCCCCTGACGTCCTCCTCACGCTCACCCGCAGCCTTCATAAAGAAAGACAATGCTGGGAATTATTGGTCTGTGCTGGGTGACGCTGGCCTGGTCTCATCTGGGGCCTCGTTTCCTGTGTGCATCCAAAGGACGTTTCTGATAGGAAGCTAACATGTCCCTCAGCGATAATCACAGCATTCCTACTGAGGTTAAATAGGTTAATATTTGCTGCTTCTCCTGTTTGTGCTACACGGTGGATGGTTACCGTCATTGCTGCCCGGGCTAATTAACACTAATGAACATCCTAGATGGGTACTGTTAGCCATCACGTTGAGTGTTACCATGTGCCATCTCGTCACCGGCCCGCAAGATGGTGTTTGGTTGGGCGGG
The DNA here is from genome assembly GCA_026777045.1 of Hyperopisus bebe. Classification (NCBI taxonomy): domain Eukaryota; kingdom Metazoa; phylum Chordata; class Actinopteri; order Osteoglossiformes; family Mormyridae; genus Hyperopisus; species Hyperopisus bebe. The sequence continues at coordinate 7,489,567 of JAODJW010000001.1, read as the reverse complement.
GGGGTTGTAAACACTGAGGGTCGGGTAACGACAGGGAGAGCAGAGGCTTAGGGCCCAGGTATGACATCATCCCTCCATGGGCCCGAAGCCCTCGGCAGTACCGCGTAACAGCTGCTGCCCCCCCTCCCGACGCTCGATGGAAGTGAATCTGCTGTAAATACACCTGTTTGCTGGCATCTCGCTGCTCTCCCCTCGTAAGGTGACAGCCAGCGGCGTGCACGCACAGGATTACTGCCGCGTCCCGTGTCTGCAGGAGGTGTAGGAATGTAGGCTTGCTGGGGAGGTGCTGCTCCCTCTCTCTCCCCCTCTCTCTCTCTCCCTCCATTTCCGAGGGCGGACCTTGACCGGCGCTGGCCGTTTGCCTTTGTTTAATAGGGCTGCCACATCGATTAACATTTACTGTTTCCCAAACCTGGCACTGTCTGAAGTGTGCTGGGGGGGGGGGGGTGAGCAGTGGCGGCCCCCACAGGCTGTGCGGTAAGGAAGTCTCACACTGGGCTGGCCACCCACTTCCCAGGCAGCACCCCCCCCTCCCCCCGGCCGCTCTTGCTCCTCGCCTCTGCCTCGCCTCTGTCTCGCCTCCCCTCCTTCCCCCCTGCCTCTCATCTCTAAGGCACGTTTCTCGCTCTGTTTTCCTTGCTGTCTACTTCCCTTGTCATGTCGCATTTCAGACCTTCAGAAATGTCCCCAGCCCCTTTTTGCCAGCCCTGGTCCAATCCGCAGAGCGCCAGTTTCCCAAAAAGCTGCCGCACCCCCATCCATTCATCCCCCAGCGGAGACGCACAAAGGCCACTTGTTCCCTCCGCTCGGAGCTGCAGTCCCTCCTTCCGCTCTCCGGCGGCGATGACCGTCTGTCTGTCGCTCATGAATATTCACGTTAAGGCCTATTTGGGCCGAGCCTTTGATTTTAATCTGTGCTGTTTACAATGACCCCTCTCATATGGCTGGTGTGGCAAACAGCGCACGCTCTCGCCGATAATGAAGAGTCATTAGCACCTGCCTCTGCCAGGACTCACAGCGTGAAACGCCGGAGACTGTAAGGTGGCCTGACGCACTCCCCAGCACTGCACTTTACTGAGCTGACATTATGATAAACAACTAACCGGCAACACATATTTTTTGGAGGGCTTGGCATGTATTTGAGTGGTTTCTGTGGGTAAACCGCAGGGTAAACTTAAAGCCGCTTGCTTGTCTACTTGCATTGAAAAGTTAACATCTAAGCCAAGGCCAGACCTCACCTACCCACTGAGCACCAGACTGTACCCATTCAGTATGTGAGGCTCCACCCCTTCCATGACTTAACCCTGACATCCCTGGATTTGAAAGCAGAATGCAGTTAATTAAGTTCATCAGTTAAGTTCTCCCCAAACAAGCTTGATGGGTCGAATGGCCTTGTCTTGTTTGTAAATTTTTAATGTCGTTACGTTATTAATAGGGGATTATCACATTTTTTGAATATGTGGGATTATCACATTCTCCTGAATATGTGGGATTATCATATTTTTCTGGATGTGTGGGATTATCACATTTTTCTGGATGCTTGAGATTATCACAATCCTCTCTTCTACTGCCCACCCTTTGCACACTCCCATCCAGTGATCTGAAGCTAATGGCTCCCTTTGGGATGTTCCCTCATGTTTGATTGGGCACAGCCTGCTGGGTGTTTTCAGCCTGTTGTCCTCTCAGGCATCCTCTCTTGGAGCTGCCTGGCTGCTTTACTACATTGATGCTGCCTTTGTCACTGTAACCGCTGTACATTCTGTCGGCAGGCCCCGTCCGTCCCTGCTGAAATCATCCTATATAGTGCAATATGATTAAAACCATGGGAATGAACCAGGTGCGCGCAAAGCCCTTTGCCTTAGAGAGTTCACAGATCCATATCTGCTTTTTCTGGCGGCAAAAGACCAAGTAACAGCGAGATATGCCTGAATCCCAAAGTATTTTGAACTTAAGCCTCTGGGATTCCGGCTGTAGATGAATTCAATTATTGTGTCATTTTTTTCCGTACCTCATGCTTTACTGAAGTTGTCCTGGTGCTGTGCAGCTAACAGCATATTGTAATAAGAGTGAGGAGTGCTTTCCCCCTGAGATTAGGGATATCTCTACGTCTGTCAGAGTTAATGGCTTTTGCATGTGAACGCGATCGTTCATCAGTATTATTCTGGAAGCGCTTTGTTGAAAGCTTAGCCATTAGCCACTCAGGCGTGATGACGCCTCTGCTGTCACATGTCGGTGAGGATGGTCGTGTCTCCCTGCTCTGCTCTGATGTCCTCAGGCCCTCAGACTTGCACTGGATGCTTCTCTCAGAGTCCAGTGGGGTCTTTAGCACTAAGGCGTGCGGCCCACAGTGATGGATGGTTTTAGACCATCCAGCCACAAATGCACTTGATGGGTTCAGATGTGCCCTTAGGGCGGTGTAGACAGCCACTCGTGTGTCCGAATGCTCTGTGGGGGTTAGGTTAAAATGCACCGTCAGAGTCCCTCCAGCCGGGGGCAGCAGACCAGACCGTATGACGCTGGGGGCTGAGCAGGGAGTGACAGGTTTACTGGGGGACAGGGAAAAGAAAAAAGTACGTGAATCAGGGAGGAGAGGAACTGGCCAGGCCCCAGACGCCCCCAGGGACTGGTAGTGAAACTCCGGTCAGGGCAACAAAACAAAACAGACCAATTTATACAGCTGGGGGAATAAGGAACAGGTGGAAGAAATCAGCACAAATAACCCAGGTCACACCAGCAAACTTTCCTGATGGAAAACAACTTATTTAAAGAGAGATTACAGCAGCATAAGCTGCCCTTGGGTTATAGGGTACCCCAGCAGCCCCTGCCCTAGGCTAGATATCGCACTGCTGTGTGGCTGGGTCAAATTGTGGAAAATTGTGAACTGACTCTTACCGCTAATTTCAAAGTGCTGAAGCTGGATGAGGAGCAGGCCTCACACATCCCGAACTGCAACATGAAACGTCTTCCTAAATTAAAATAGAACGCGTCCCCGTTTCACCACATCTGGGAATCAGTTTGACATTCACCGCTTATCGGCCTGTCTATTTTTACCGCAGACTTTTTCTTTTAAAGAATAATCCTAAAATATAAACTCTTTAAGTCAGCGATGTGCTACGCAGCAAAGTGAGTTTCGGCGGTCTTTGAAAAGGCCCCATTTCCCAGGGGACCGCAGCCGTGGGCGTGTTTATGCTCCATCTCCTTGTTTGTACACAGGATGAAACGCCGCTTCCCTTGCCCAGGTAGCAGGCCCTGCCCGGCTCTCACTCCGCCATCTCGGTCTATTTCTGCCTCCCGCACCCACTTTAAACAGCTGCACAGGTCTATTTTTAAATAATAATGCTAATGGTGTGCTTTAAAAGATCTCAGCGTGCACTATTCTGTCTGTGTTTACAATTGAAACAGTCCTCTTCTAGTCCTTTACAGTTTCTCCCTATGCTAACCCTGTCACCTAAACTGCTTTTGTCCTCTTTCCTCATGCTAATCTTCACACCACATGCCAACTCCATCACACATGCTACTCCAGTCAGCACAGGCTAGTTCAGTCACCTAAAGATGCCCGTATGTCCTCTCTCCTCATGCTAACCTTATCAACACATGCTAACTGTATCACCACATGCTAACTCATCACACATACTGACCTTAACACCACATGCTAACCATCACCACATGCTAACCTTATCACCACATGGTAACCCATCAACACATGCTAACCTTTTCACCACATTCTAACCATCAACACATGCTAACTGTATCACCACATGCTAACCCATCACACATACTGACCTTAACACCGCATGCTAACCATCACCACATGCTAACCATATCACCACATGCTAACCTTTTCACCACATTCTAACCATCGACACATGCTAACCTTATCACTACATGTGATCTCATATCTAGCCCTAATGCCACATGCTAAGCTTCTCCTTCTCTCTCCTCCTGCTTTCTCATGCCAGTCTTTTCTCCTCCAAAAATGCAGTGCAATGTTTTCCCCCTTCCATGAAAGTATTGCATCATTCATTATGTCTGTGTATAAATGCCTCGGCTTTGATTTGCTATCACAATGAGGGACTAGTGTGAGTTGTTTGTGTTTAAACGTGCACGGAAGGACTTTCTGTAGGGGGCGCTGTCTGGGAATGCTGGGTTGCTCTGAGCTGCACAAATTTAAATGCAGTGGCTGGCAATAGCCATTTCGATGCTGTGCAGCTGAAGGTAAGGGGGAGAAAATACAGAGGCACTTGTGTTATGCCTTTTTCTCGTGGCATCAGACTCGGCAGTCCGGCATCGAGCGGGATCCGTGGGCATTATGCTAAGCTTCCAGGCCGCACGCTCCCTGCCAGGCAGCCTGCTTTTACACACTACGGGTCACATGATACAGAGGCTTTCGGTGATTGGACGCTTCTCACAGCCGGGCAGATGGCTGCCTTTCCTTCCCTGCTGTGGAACGATGCCAGTACAGAACACAGTCACCGTTGCCAAGTTACACAGGACCATAACCAGCGGGTGGTTATTTATGAAAGTTCTCACCAGTGAGTTAAACTCATGACAAGTTGAACATGAATCACTGCCCCCCCAGCTTAGCCGTGTCTGAGCTATAGGACAGGTGACGTGGCATGTGGAACGGGAAAGGACACTGTTTGGTGACAGGACTGGCATGTAGCTATTTTTTGATTTTTTGTCCTTTTTTAAAAGGGTGATGCCTCCAGGCTGGTTTGGGCAGGTTTTTGCGTGGTGGGGGTGTCAGACGGGGTTCCCAGGCCATCAAGGTATCTACACCCAAAAGGAAAGAGGATATGGTGACAGAGGATGTGGCACCAGGCCCACGGATGCAGAAATGACCATGCACCGGCCACTTCTGGCCTAGGGGTTAAACTTTACAGAAGACAGATATTTAGCACAGTTAAATTAAATTATTTATTGGACTATATTAAAACACTCAGAAGTCATTGCTCAATAAAATTTGTTCCGAAGTCAGAAGATCACGCTGTACTTACCACCTTGGGTACTAGTCTAATTTATCGCGGTCAGATTAACATCGGCCTCAAGCCTTTATTGCCGCAATTGCTCATTTTTGCCATGTGAGAGGGCATCTTGATAAACAGTTCCGCCTATATTTTTAATATAGCCCAATAATAAAGGATTTGTAATGGTTAGCATGTCAGATGTAGGTGTTGAAGCCAATCCCGGCATTGCCGGTACGGAAGCAGGAAGACAGTGGATCAGCTTCAGCCCAGAGTCAAGAATCACGAAGGCCCAGAAGACGAGGCCAGAGAACAGGGCGCAGAGCCCCTCTTACCGCCGAGGGCGGTGACCACGCAAGCAGGGGGGCGTGTGAGCCTCACCGTGTAGCCGTCAACCACCAAACCACCAGTGGGCAGAGGAAGGGAAGGCCCCCGAGGCATGGGGGCTTAATGAAATACCCCTCCGAACGCTGTCTGACCCCCGCACCTGGGTGTCAGCAAAGTCCCCATTGTGTGAGCAGCTCCCACTGTCCATATGGATCTAGGTTCCATGCCACCACAGCACAGTGATAATTAAACCCTCCATGGTGTTTTAATCATGTGGGGGGACAGAACCATCGAGACTCACAAGGCGCCTCCTCACCACACTGACTCTGTACATAAGGCAGACACACGTCTCCTTGGACACTCAGATTTTCACCTCGTGCAGCATTCTTTCACATTTTTAAGCAGGTAACTCAGCCGATCTTTTTCGAAAAGCCTGTCATTCGCTCAAGCTGAGCTGCGTTAGTGTTGCTTGGGTGACCGGTGTGATAAATCAGTGAACATAACACAGGGATGTAAGGAATCATGGATCTCCTGCGGGAGCTGAAGTGTGCTTGCTGGTCATCAGAAGAGGTGACGTCCAGCACCAAACCAACCTGACCTGCAATGGCAAGTTATTTAAGTGTAATTAACGCTTTAACACCCTCCTTCTGAGCAAAATGGTAAAATGGGAGGGGGGCAGATTTGCACATAATCCTTCAAATTTCTCCCTCATACCAGCTACCTGGAGGAACGTGGTTTATATATTTCTATATATGCTCACAAGGAACAGCGTTCTAGAAACCTGGAGCAGCAGTGACACACACAGTTGGGTATATATGTACAAACATAGACTCAAGAACACGCTCCGAGTCAATCACACGCACACATGTTCACACATGACACACACAGGAAGACGTTGCCAAATATACTTATATGGCCCTTCAGGTCGGTCTCCTGGACTACATTCCCTTGAAATAAGGTTTTAAATGACTGCGGTACATATTTAAGTGCTGAGGTGTAAGGGAGAACTTTACGGGAGCGTATCGTGTGAGAATCAGTAATGTTCTAGCAGCACAGCTAGCTTAGGTTTTGCATCATGGCCGCCATGTGGCAAATGAGGACTTAAATGCCCGAGCCTTCAGTACTGTGAGTCAGTAATGGGAAGCGTACATTTAAAGGTCCGCTCTGCTTTCATGCTCCCCTTCAGCACCCTTCCGTTTACTGTATCTCTTGGCCGTCTCTGTCCTCGCTATTTGTCCCACGTGCCGCTTTATTCGGAGCTCTGCTGGACCCCGGACTCTGAGACCTCCATTCTAACGCCAGCCAGGCGTTCCACTCCTCCAAAGCACAGCCAGGCCCCCCCCTTGCCAAGCTCCCAACTGGGTTAGGGACACTAATGCGATCTCTTAAGCTTATAGAGAAGGAATTTGTGTGAATCTACTGGTGAGTTCAGTGTCAGAAAGTGTTTTCTTGTAAATGGCTTCTTATCTATTCCTAAGCGACTGGTATGCACTAAATACTTATTTGATTAGTCATTAATTTGAATTATGCTGCATGCTCGGATTTTAAGTGCTGTAATATTCATTCAGTTATTCATTTCCTGCAGGGCATCAAAGTGTAATAGCAGTTTTTTCTAGGTATAACTTTCAAGTGATGCACAGATTGCTGTTTGGTAAGTAGTGCCGTGTGCCGGGGGGGGGGGTGTTTAGACCCACTGCGGGATCCCGATAAAACCCCTCCCACCCGGGTGACGGGGGGGTAACTTATGGTTACACTGACAGTAATCGTAAGTAAAGTGTCTTTGCACGTCTGAATGTGACAGATAATTAACTGGGTGATGGAATGTTAAATTTTATTGATTTTTTTTTCAGTTGTTAATGTGTTGGGAATGAACCTCTGAGAAGCTTAGTGTGTATAAGCCAAACTGAGCCTGGATCATTCACCCGGTCCCACCGACACAGAGGGGCCAGTGTGGTGCCATTTGCTGAATCCGCACTTGGACCTCAGTGTTATGGGTGCCATGGGGACTGCTTGTCTTCCTATACCTGCTGTGGTCAGGCTTCCAGTTCTCAGCATAAATGGACACTTCTTGGTCTCCAGGCTGATCCACAACTTTTTGTTTTTCTCCCCCCACTCCCATTTCTGCAACTGAGCCCCATGACTCGGTCACAGTTATCCAGTCGGGTAGCTTTAAAGTTCGGATTGTCAGTAGCATGTGTGAGTTACTCGTGTGCTTGATTCCAAGTGTACAGCAACAGTTTATATTCTGGTTATGCGGTTCGTTATAAACTTGCAGACTCCCCAAGGCCCCTGCGAGTTTGTAGGTAAGCCTGGGAGAGATTGTTTCCAATGCACTGGCACAGGAACACAATAATCTCTCATGAGACAAACCCGTACCTCTGTGGCGCAGCGTGGAAGCTAAAAGCCCTTCAATTAGGCGGTGCTTCTTACACTGCGTCATTCGCCTGTCGGTGTCTGTGTCGCCATGGCAACTGCCAGGTATATTCTGGGCCCCGCGAAATGGGAGAGAAGCTCCTGGAAAGACTGCCTTGCTATGCCGGGGGGGGGGTCTTGCCTCTCCCTGTCTCTCTGGCTCTGTGGTGCCTCTCTCTGGTGCAGCTTGGCTTCATCTTGTCATCTGTTTTTAACGCTTGGAATCCAGGCTTTAAAGAGCAGAGAAGCATGACCGCTAATTAATGGCCTTTTCCCTTTAATTACAGTGTGAGAGTGTCGGCACGCGTCCTTTATCCGTGACCCCCGCGCTCTCTGGCTCGCCTCCATTCATTTCAAGTACAGCAGCCTTATTGGCACATAGTTCACTTCTGTTTACATATTAGCATAACAATAAGTTATTTAATGGCTGTTTCGTATTGGTAAAGCACGAGAGCGTATTGATAAAGCAATGAGGCCGCAGACCAGCCCGTGTATAATTGATTCATTTAGAGACAGCCATGGAATTAATGCAAAGTTGATGCCGTTACTTTGGGGTGACGTGCATCTGAATGCTGTCTGCCCTAAGATGAAGGTGATGAAGAATCAGGGCCTATGACCCTGAAGTCAGTCTACGTCTGGGACAGCAGTCCGTCACGCGGCGTTTCCTCGCAGACTAGCTGCTAATTCTGCGGCTCCGCGCCGATCTGGCCTTAAACCTTGGCCTGCTGCCATTCCTGTCTCCTTCGACAGCCGCCCCCCCATCTCTTTTCTTCCTATTTTCACTTTCTATACTCTTGCTTTCCTCCCCCCCAGGCCTGACAGCCTATAATCACCAGGGAAGTGTCCCGCAGAAGCCAGCAGGGCATGTGGAGGGGCAGCTGAAGGCTTCACACCAAAGACACGCTCTTACCTCGCACAAATCTCCATAATTTACCCCGTGTGAGAAGGACCATCCCGGTCGTGGCACACCTACGCAGCCATAAATCTTGGGGCCGCCATATCGATTGCGGGGGTGAGAATGGCCCCAGAAATCAGCCGTATTAATCTAGTTTAGGAGTGAGAATTAGAGCAGGGCTCCGTGTGACAGCATTCATTAGCTGCTCACTGGACGCCGCCATAATATACTTACTGTTATATAAATGCATGAATGTCCTCCTGCGGTTATTCTGGTGAATTGTTAGTTTGCGACCTGAATTTTTGGGGATTGGTCATTTTTATAATCCTGTCCTGGGTCTGTGGTCCTTTAGCGCTGTAATCCTGTCGGTCCACAAACCATTCAGTCTACCCCTTTGGGTCTGTAATCTAGCTGGTGCAAAGTTCATTGAGTCTACATCTCAGTGGGGAAGTTAGGGTTATTATTAACTGTTTGTATTGTCAATTTTATCAAACTATTGAACTCTCTTCTGTTGTAACAGTAACTCTTCGTTGTCTGTGACATCACCAGGCAGGGCTGTGTAATTCCTCGGTGTTGTTGCTGGTTGTGTTAAAGCTGAGGGTTCGTGCTGCTCCTGTCCCTCAGTGGCCTTCCTCATCCCGTACATCCATAATCTGCGTACTCTTCAGTCCCTCCGCAATCCCACTGGTGTCAAACTGCCACTTGTTGTTAGTTGCACTTGTTGCAGTTGCAACTAAAAACCAGCGTGTTGGCATCCCTGAGCCTTTATCACGGTTCTGCTGTTGCCCGTCTCCTGTTTATTCCCCAAATTCCCACACGGTCCATGACCCCACTGAGCTCTGCTCTCATTTCCCATCAGCCCCTGCTGCCACCTCCTTGTTTGGCCTCGCAGCAGGAGCATGAGCAGAGCTCAGCGGTGAGTGGAGGTGCACCATGCATTTTCTGCAGCTACAAGTGACTCCTCGTTGGGAGGAGCTGCAGGAGCAGCTGCGTCCTCCAGGCTGGGGGTGTGCGGGACCTCCAGGTGGCCCTTAGGGGCCACATTCTCAGATAGGAAGCACTTGGGTGTTTTTGAGTGGAACATGCTGACACCTGCAGAATGCTTTTCAGTCTGAGCACAGGTAGGGGGACAGGGAGCTCTGGTCTGACGGCAGAACAACGCTTCCAAAACGACCCGGACCCCGAAGTCGTCCCTCACGCAGCCCGGACCCCGAAGCCGTCACTCACTCAGCCCGGACCCCGAAGCCGTCACTCACACATCCTGGACCCCGAAGCCGTCCCTCACTCAGCCCGGACCCCAAAGCCGTCACTCACTCAGCCCGGACCCCGAAGCCGTCCCTCACGCAGCCCGGACCCCGAAGCCGTCACTCACACAACCCGGCGCAACATGTGCTTTTCTTCTACATCGGAGGCTGACACTTGTGACGAATGGCGCATAGTTAAAGCGCTTCCCGGTGCTGATTAATGGGCGTAGCAGCCGTACCAATGACAGAGTTTTATAGCCGTACCGGTGTCACAGCGCTGCTTTAGTGCATTAATTCTCCACCTGTAACGGGACTTGAGCGTGACTGACAGCTGAGCTGCGCTGTCGGGACCGTTTTGGGCTGGACACGGCCAGTCCCACTCTGTGCACACCCCCCGCACCTGTTAGACTCGGGTGTGAATCCCTCATCGTTGCCATCTGTCGATCCCTGGCAGGTAAACAGCGATGGCGCCTGCCTAAAGTAAAGAGAAGAGGAGCTACAGAAGGTTGTGGGATCACGGCACAGAGCTTTCCTACAGCTTTTTGGGGCTTCCTGAACCCGTTAATGATGTCATCTATTGTGCATACCCTTCACTAAACCATAAAAACCTAAATAAAAATAATAATCTTAATTAATCCGAATGAAAAACATGAACATTTCAGTATTGTTCTCCACAGAATCCTGGTCACCCCGAAATGGGTGATTCACTCGGCCTCTCTGTGTGGCTCGTGTCCCTGTGCTGTTAAACCTGCCTGATCATGTCTCTGTCTCTCCTCTCCGCCCATCACACACTCGCGCCGGGTGGTCATGCTGTCTGTATCACCGGCCTCTGTCACTTCCAGTCTGAGTCAATGTGTGAGCATGCGGTAGTCAGTCTCTAAGCTGACGGCGGTTTTCAGGTCAGTCCCTTGAACACAGCGGCATCTTAAATGGGGGGAGCAACGGCGCAGGACGGAGCCGGTCATGCAGGTGGGTAGGCGTCCACCAGCCGTGTAGCAGAAGGTGCTGTGAGCAGCGTTTCATAGCTGCCATCAGAGAAGCCATGTGCCCACATAATGCCTGTCAATGCCTGAACTCTCTCTCTCTTTCGCTCTCCATCATCCAACAAAAGGGGCTTCTCACTCGCATGCATTCAACTTCCACACAGACAAATTCAGATGATGTCGCTTTGTCCCATGATCCTCTCTGCTCCTAGCTGCTTGTCCTCTACAGGGTTGGGCTCAGCTTGTCCCAAGAGGCATGGGGCATGACACCCCCGCTGGGACACCCCCCACTGGGATGCTCAATGCTCAGGCGTGTGGTCACCCTTCAGTCACATGTTCCTTTTCTCCCTCACTTCTCTGATTGGATGTTAGATTGACACCTGACCTGCATCTCCATCCACAGTCTTGGGGAGGTAACTGATTCTGGAACACCCACCCCCACACACACCATAAGTTAGCAGCACTAGCAAATGAGACATTTCCTCAATTACTTTAACCACTTGTGTTTGACACAAAGGCAATTTCAGTCTTTTCTCATGGATCGGCCTTAATGTGCATCGGGATTGGACCACTCAGGATGAGGAACAGGGTGTCTGCTGAGATGGGGTCACATGACCGGCGAAGTCACGCCAAGCCACCGCATAGGTGACCCCTCCCACTCTGACCTGGGGCAGTAGCTGAATAGTGCATGTAAGTGACAGTGATTCATGCAGAACCTGCGTTTTTCTGCGGGAATCGGGTAAGCTGACAGAACCCACATCGTCCGTAGGAATCGGGTCAGCCTGCAGGATTGGCCGAGAAGCTCTGGAGTTGAAAAGAGGCTTGATGTTTGTCACGCGCGTGACGTCTTTGCGCTGACAAGAAAACGGAATAACGATACAGCGGAAGCGGCGTCGGCTTTGATTATGTAGTGTGAAGCCTGTTAAAGTCATTAATTGGCTGAAGCACAGCTGTTCCTGTATGAAAACGAAAGCAGGCACCGTGACAAGCGAAGCGAGGTCCTGGGGGAGACGACGAGCAGGCTGGGGTGGGCGGCCAATGGGGCGCGATGCGGCGGCCTGTGAAAGGCGTCTGCTGCACCTGTGATGGCCTTCTGCCCGACCCCCCAAGCCTGATCCCCTCGTAAACAGGAGCTGTGCTTTTGCAAGCATTAGTTCTATTGCATGTAATTGGATTTCCTTCTGTTGTGTCAGTTGACTTGGGGCCGCGTGACGTCTGTACTACATCTCGGTCAGTTGCCCTGCACCCCCCAGCTGTGTCAACCCCCCCCCCCCCCCAATGCCTCCCATTGCAACGTGCTCTTGTGCTGAATGTTACGGCTAAGTATGCCATGGCTGTTTGTCCAGCTTTCTCGCGTGG
>JAODJW010000001.1:7454513-7467395 GCA_026777045.1 Hyperopisus bebe | reverse complement strand
CTAATTTGTTCATCCTGCTTTATAGCAGGACATGTGGCAGGTTTAATCAGTTTCCTCCCTGTCCCAGTTATTCCTGTCCCAGTTATTCCTGTACCAGTTGGTATTGTTTGTGTTGTTAAGAGGCGCACCGGCGTGCCGTTAAGATCCTGAGCCTGACTCTCTGGATCTGCTCCCTCTGCACCTGTCTGCAGATGTGGGCCACAGTAGGGTGAGCCGGCATGATGCACAGCGTTGCCCAAGGGCTACCTGGGTAATGGAGCCCAAGGGCTACCTGGGTAATGGAGCCCAGCCGTCCCTGCTGGGCCTGATTGCCTTATAGTGCCCGATAGTGTCAGCTGGGCGGGTGACAGAGGACAGGCGTAAACCTGATGTGGATGGCTCTGGGTTTAATTTTTACTAGGATATTTAAGACTTATATGTCCGTTGGGCTTTTGTTAAAGGGGCCTTCTGGCGATGAAGCCCAGTCCCAGGCCCAGCTCCTCAGTGAAGCTCCAGAGCTTGATCCCCGATTTGTACGTGTTAACCAAGGTCTCTCTTCCCAGGCAAACATCTGCTCTCGTTCGCGTTGCCCTCCTTCCTCCTGACTACCACATGCCCCCCCCCACCCCCTCCCCGCCCGGCCCTTGCACTCTCCTGCTGTAGAATTAGAGAGCTATGAAGTCAAAGTGGGTGAGCGCCCCCAGCGGGAAGCGTGCTGTACTTGCGGTGTACTCAGACACTCAGGTGCCGGTAGTCACTCGGTGGGGGTCACTTATCAGAAGGTGGACCCTAATGCCCCCCCACCCCGCTGATGACTCACAGCTGTGCCTTCAGGATTTCAGTGTGAACATCAGAGAGGGGCGGGCCTTTTTCCTACTGCAGCACACCTGAGCTGTCACTTAAACTCCATGCCCCTGTGTTGGGAGCCTAAGCTGAAGGGTAACTAATACCAAGCTGAAGTTTGGTCCATTATAAATCCAGAAACAGAACCAGAACCAGATTATGCTGAAGTGTTCCTCCTCCTGGTTCACCCTGGCCTTGTCTACCTTTGTTCTGATGTTAATGCAGAACTTGGCATTATAATAAGGATTTTTCGTAATATATATACACATAAATTCTGTAGTGGAATGCAGAAACATTTTTCTCCTGCTGTACAGGAGAGAAAGGTCTCTCTTTCTTGGGAGGAGGTGAGGCAGGAGCAGCGGTGCGGGCAGGAAGGAGACGGCACACCGGGCAGCTGACAGAATGCTGTGATGTGGGCTTCCCTGCTTCAGAGGTGCCTGTCTTATCACACAATTAAGATAAAGAAAACCACCTCGCAGTGGACACAGCAGCTGATGGAAGGCTGGATAATGGTCACTGAACGTCTCACTGCGGTGTAGCTGGGTGAGCAAGATTGATGACCAGGCGCCTGCGCTTTCTCTCTGTATCCGTGTCTCTTATGTTTACCTCCCGATCAAGAATGATTTTTTTGTAGTAGTTATTAATCGGTGTCTATCCAGTCTGGCTTTTGTGCATTAGATCTGCCTTAGCTATGTGTAACCGTCTCCTTAACTGTCCGCTGGGTATTTCTTCTCACAGTAGAATGACCACGTGCAGCTTCACGGCACTTTGACCTCGTCCGAGTGAAAACAGCGAAATATCCTTCCCTGTGGGTTCTGCATTTCCAGAAGCATTACACCGTTAGCACAGGTCTCCAAAGGCCAGTCCATCAACGCTCACTTCCTGAGTGCCGTTGACATAAAAATAGTTCCCTCAAAGGTACATCTTTGCTCTCGAGTCAAGCGAATCGCCCACACGGCGGCGGCGAATAAGACCAGCGCGGCCGCGGCCCGTGAGTGGGCCCTCTCCACAAGGTGTAGGAGGAGAGTGCTGCGCGACCGATTGCCAATCAGGGCCCCAATGGAAGGGAAGGGGAAGCCTGCTGTGATAATATCAGTGCTGGGGGCTCTTCCACAGCCGGGTGGTGCCGTCTCCGCTGCTTCTGGGTCAGAAATGTTGCTTTTCTCCAGCACTGGCCCCCACTCAGTCCCCCACGGACCTGCGACGAATCGCATGAATGAACTGTTGACATATAAGAGCGGTGTGATGTGATGGTGCGGCTCCCGAAGCCCTTTCTGCAGGCTCAGGTCCCTGCACTGAAGGGGACCGGGGCATCTGTACAATGCCTGATTGAAAATGCAGCGTCTGCAGCTGTTTCCGTGTATATTATCCTATCTGATGAGGTCAGTGAACACAGAGGTGGCGCCGGCTTCCGTATAGAATCAGCGTTTTGAGTCTAAAGAGCCGTAATATGCAGAGATACAGCTCATCTACACAGTGCATTACCGTGCCGTCTTGTGACCACTGCGCTTTAGACCTTCATAATTTGCGTGCAGACAGCAGTAAGCAAAGTTTGCCCATTATAAAACGAGAAAACCCATAAGTGGTGCTTAAATTAGCCTCCCCATTTTTCCTGGAAAACAACATTTGTGACGTTTTAAGGTTTCCATAGCTACCAGAAGACATTATCCTACTTGCATGTGTTTGGTTGTAACTGTGCTAGGATTTGCTCCAGATAGGAATCTGAAAGCATCGGCCTTGCCGAACAGTGAGATTTATCCATTCATCCATTTTATGCCGCTTATCTGGGGTAGGGTGCAGGGGCCGCAGTCTCAGCAGGGATGCCCTCTCTTCAGCCCCCTCCTCCAGCTTCTCTAGGGGGATATCGAGGCGTGCCCAGGCCATCCAATCCATATAATCTTTCCAGTGTTCCCTTGGTCTATCCTGAGGTCTCCTCCTGGTTGGACATGCTCAAAGCACCTCCCCAGGTAGGCATCCAGGTGGACTCCTAGATAGATGCCCAAACCACCTGAACAGGCTTCTTTCGATGTGGAGGAGCAGCTCCTCCTCAATGTCCTTACCCTATCTCTATGGCTGAGCCCATACACTCTGTGAAGAAAACTCATTTCTGTCACTTGTATCCGTAATCTCATTCTTTCGGTCACTACCCAAAGCTCGTGGCCATTGGTGACGATAGGAACGTAGATCAACCGCTAAATCGATAACTTTGCCTTCCAGCATTCCTCACAAGGATGAGGCAATCCAAGCTTTTCTGGATTAGAACCATGCCCTCTGACTTGGAGGTGCTGATGCTCATCCCAGTCGCTTCACATTGCAGACCGCCCCAGTGCTCTCTGCAGGTCACAGCCCGATGGAGCCAACAGGAAAACATCACCTGCAAAAAGCAAAGACGTGATCCTGAGGTCACCAAACCAGGTCCCCTCCGCCCCTTGGCTACTCCTAGAAATTCTGTCCATAAAAGCTAACCTAATGGCCCATAACAACAGACCCCGTATTCCATACTCCCAAAGCAACCCCCACAGGACCCCTTAAGGGACACTCTTGTAAGTCTTTTCCAAATCTACTAAACACACATAGACAATTTTTCAGGAACCCTCCAGTAGCCTTGCGAAGGTGAAGAGCTGGTCCAGTGGTCCGTGAACAGGATGGAGTCTGCAGTGTTCCTCCTGGATCCGAGGATCGAGCGACGGATAGGTTCTCCTCTTCAGTGCATAGACCTTCCCAGGGGGGCTGAGAAGTGTCATGCCCCTGAAGTTAGAACACATCCTCTGCTCCCCTTTCTTAAAGATTGGGACCACCATCCCAGTCTGCCAATCCAAAGCAACTGCCCCCAACCTCCACACAGTGGTGAAGAGGCGTGTCAGCTAAGACAGCCCAGCAGCATCAAGAGCTTTCAGGAACTCAGGGCAAATCTCATCTACTGCTGGAGTTTTTTTAAGTACTTCAGTGATCTCAGCACTAATAACGGGTAAGTCCTCTCAGTCTTCTGACCCCATATCCACCCATGAAGGCGTGTCAGTGGGATTCAGGAGGTCCATGAGTACTCCTTCCACCGCTAGACTATACCCCTATTCAACGGCACTCCACCCCTGCAGTAAACAGAATGGGCAAAGCCTTGCTTCCCCTTCCTAAATCACCTGACGGTTTGTCAGAATCTTTTCGAGGCCGACCGAAAGCCGTTGTCCTTGGCGTCACCAAATTCCTGCCACACAAGTTTTTGCTTTTGCAACTGCCAAAACCGATTTGGCCGCTTCAGGAGTCGCACAAGCTAACCAAGCTCGGAAGGCCTCCTTCTTCAGCCTGACCGCTCCCTTTACCTCGGGCGTCCACCACCGTTTCAGGGATTGCCGTTGCAACAAGGCAACAAGAACCTTGCAGCCACAGCTCCAAGTAGCCAGTTCAACAACGCAGGCTTAGAACGCCACCCATTTGCGCTCAGTGTCTGCAGCCTCCCTCAGGGTCCTTCTGCCGGATGTGCGAGTTGAAGATCTCCCAGATAGGAGCCTCTGTGCTTCTAGCACATCCTCACTATGTGTTTAGGTCTACCAGGTCTATCTGGCATTTTCCCCTGCCTTAAAATCCAGCTCATCACCAGGTGGTGATCAGTTGACAGTTCAGCTTCTTTCTTCACCTGAATGTCAAGACATGCAGCCACAAAACTGACATTCAAATCTGTGGTTAGCAGAGAAGTCCAATAACAGAACACCACTCTGGTTCAGATCAAGCAGGCCATTTCTCCAAAACACACCCTTCCAGGTTTCACTGTCGTCACTCATCTAAGCACCTTGCAGTGCCCCATCCAGTGTCACCAAGAAAATTGGATACTCCAGGAAAATCGAACCGGTTTTTGGCACGTACACACTGGCAACAGTCAGAGCCGCTCAAAGTTGAAGGTGACCCTCTCATTCACCAGGTGAACACCAACGTACTGGTGCTGAATTAAGGAGGCTATGAGAAGACCCACACCTGCCTCTCACCAAAGGCAACTCCAGAGTGGAATAGAGTCCAGCTTCTCTCCAGGAGTTTGGTTCCAGAGCGTGTGTCGGGGTGAGCCAGACTATATCTCAGCTCCTTTCCCACCAGAGAGGTTTGAATTCCATGTTCCTAAAGCCAGGTCGCCGACGATCGTTTTACCGAGGCCCTGCCACCTGTCCCTTACGGCCCACCTGAAGGAGCTGGGCCCACAGGAGGGCAGACCCAGGTAACTCTTTGGGCCTGGCCCTGCCGGGCCCCATAGGTAGAGACCCGGCCACCAGGCTCTCACCTATGAACTCCCCCCCAGCCCTGGCTCCAGGTCGGTGTCCCAGTCTCCCTGATGCAAGTAAAGTTACATGGTCCTGATTGTTTCTTTTCATAGGGATCTTTTTGAATCGCACTTTGTCTGGCCACTCACCTAGGACCAATTCGCTTTGGGAGACCCTACCAAGGACAATTGCCTCCAACAATATAGCTCCTAGGATCACTGAGCTGTACAAAACCCTCCACCGTGATACGGTGGGATGTCATGGAGGGGACAGCAAGATTTACTCTTTGATTTCTTTCTTGAGTACACAATTCTCACATTAGAAAGCTTTTTGATGGAAATGTGGTCCATAAATCAGGTTTAAACTGAACTAAATGTAAATTATTTGCTGGCCTTCTGTGTGATGCTTCTTTCTGTGGAAATTATGGGACGTTAGAGGGGCGTGACCTCTTGCAGGTTTGCCCTGGGGTTATAATTAAGCTGCTTCAGTTTATTTCCTAAATGATGTAAGGTGATTGGACCTTGCAAGAGGCTGTGGGATGTCTTGCACCTGGCAGAGATAACGAGCTATGGGTGATAGCCCCATTGCTGACTGAAAGGTGACTTGTGATTGGTCCAGCCAGGCTCCATTCGTCTCTCTGGCACCCTGAGCTGATCGGCCGGGAACTGATCTGGCCCAGATTAAGACTTGGCTTCTCTTCACTGTCCCACCTGAACATTTGATCTGCTATCTGCCTTCAATTCTTTCTCGCACAGATAAGGGATAATGGACCAGAGCTCATTCATTGGCATGGGAGCCCCATCCATCAATGCTGACACCTGATGTGACAATTGCAGTCATAATTACAAAAAAAAGACAACAAAGTGCAGGACGGGGTGAGCCTCTGACTGCACCTGTGCCTCAGCGCCTTGCCCTCTGGTTGCGCCTCTGCCTCACCTCTGCATGCCACACCAGCACTTTGCTTTACTTTCTCCTCTGCCTTTTGTGCCCAGAGTCGAATTAGCTCTCAGATTGAGGCTGCCGCAATGCTGCTGTTACAGTAGGGTATTTGTGGGCTCTTTATTACCCCTGTTTGGCTCCTAGGTGGCCATCACGGTTCAGGCATCATGATGGTCGTGTCTCACTCCTAATGGCAGATATAGCGTCGGTATTTTTGCCTGTACTCTCCACGTATTCTGTGTGGGTGTAAAAGATGTAATTTACGGGCTGCGGAAAATTTCTCATCATCACTAAAATATCACATTACAGAGCAGCAGCCGCACTCATCCAACTTCCTCTATGCAAATGAGGGTAATATGACCAATCACTGTCGGGTCTGTGGCTGGGGAGATTTACATTTACAGGAAGGGGCGTGTTCTCCATTTCAGTATCCGTATGACTGTACTCTCCTGTACTGTACTGTACCGTGACTGACATTGCAAGGTGTAAATTTAAATCCTGGGAGAGGATATGTTGGGGGACTTAAAGTTATTCAGTAAATGCTGTGTAAACATGTACAACTGCAAGCTTCATGGATCACACATATATCCATCTACCTTCCATTCATTTATCCTGGTCAGGGACATGGGAGTGGAGCCTATCACAGGCAGCACAGGGGAGCACTTTGGATGGGGACTTCAGTCCATCACAGGGCAGGCAAAACACACACACACACACACACACACACACACACACAGAGTGCATGTAGAAGCTGGAGGCTCTGGGGTTGTGAGGACAATGTGCTATTCGCTAAGGCCCCCTTGTTGTTATGCACCTCACTGCTGTATGCAATAACATTTTCCCCTGGGATTAACATTACTATATAATCTTATCGTATAAGCGTGATTTGTAAACCCGTAAACCGGTAATAAAAAAAAAAAAAGCTAATGAAGGTATCGCGTGCCCTTACCTTTCTTTGTATTTTTACTGATGAACTTATCTGACTATAAATGATCCAGCTTCCTAAGAATGAAAAGCGTGAGAGCAGAATCCAGGCGCAGCGCTGGAGTGAAATTTACATACGATGTCTTCTCTGCGTTGAACGGCTCTGACGCGCTTTGAAGCCACGGAGTTGCAGCTAAGCCGGCCGCCTCTCAGCACGCTGACAGCAACCGACGCGCTACATAATAGCAGCTCTCTTATTGTAGGGATGCATTAAGCACTGTAGGCCCTTAGAGTGCTGATGCATTAAGAGCTGCATGTTAATGCATACCAATATGAGAACACCATGCACAGGTGTACATTAATTATCCGTGCACGTATTCACCTGCATGTATTTTGAAGTCAGAAGCTATGTTACTGAAAGAGGTATGGGACGCATGCTGATACAGCACATTGCCGCACTCACCACATAACAAACCACCACAGGAATGAGAGCCCAAGAGCAGCCGAGTGACAGGTGATGCCTCATAACCATGCTAGAAAAAATGGAAAGGAACAGTGTGAAGTCCTGCCAATCCTGCCACCAACCCCCAAATTTTTCCCTGTAAGTTGGAGGACCTGCTTGCAGGCCTGGATGTTTAACATCGTACCCAGGACAGAGCGACTGCAGGTTAAGGGCCCAACGAAGAAGAATCGCTCCTGGCATTCACGGGATTTGAAGCAGTAACCTCCCGATTGGCTAGCCTTGGAGCCGCCATTTCCTCCCACGTTGCAGAAAACATGCATAAATTCCTACCTGAGACAACTGTGAATAAGAGAGGATTCAAATCAAGGGTAACAATAAAGGGCATTAGTGTGCTGTAGCTAAATAGTTACCAAAAGAAGTAAGAGCACACAGGATTGTGTAGTGATAAGTGGTGATAAGTCTGTAGTGGCAGCCAACGAGGGTCAGACAAAGCTGAGAGCTTTGTTAAACTAAATGCAAATATGAAATAAATACAGTATGAATGTATGTGGCTCAGCTTTTAGGGTGAAAGGTCTAAATACATGTAGTTCAAAGGGCCATTAGCACGTGGCACAGAAAAGCTTTGGAGTATGAAGAATGCAGATGGTGGAGCGGTTGATACAATAAAGTGACGCCGGGGATGCGGGTGCGAGTGCAAACAGGCAGAATCCACACAATCCCTCTGATTATGTAGGGGTACTGATGCAGTCAGGTGACCACCCCTGCCAGATCATGTGACCTTCGAGGAAGAAGCCCCGTCCTTTTCATTTCTCCAGCTCTGTCTTGGTAGCTGTTCCTTGGTGGTATTAAACATGCCTGTCCAGACGAACATTAATCACCTAATATGTCCAGCAAATTTATTCGTTAACTGGCATTTTGGTGGGAAAAACATTACAATTGAGCTCTCAAGCCGTTCCCATCCCATTATGTGACATTTGTGTGTGGATGCTTCCGGGAATCCCGCCGTCACGTATTAACTGCCTTGCAGGGAGCCCATTCCTTCCGCCAGTTGATTTAGCAATCAGCGCCTCTCCAGATTGGAATGGACGCTCCTTGGCATCTATAAGCTGCATTCCTTCACTGCCATTTTCCTTCTTTCTCAGGATTCCACTATTCTACTCATTATGGCAGTTGAAAATGCTGCCGGTCTCTCCTGTAAGGAATGCCGGAGGAACATGACACAGCCGCAGACTGGCGTGGCTCCCATTCAGCATCACATTCATCCCCATGTTCATCTGATCATAATCATTCACCATCAGGTGATTTCCAGGAAAACTCCCCCCATACTCATATCTTAATACCAGGGGAGTGTGGACATCCGGGGGTTAGGGGTGGTCAGCCGACAAACACATCCATTCACTTCACCTGGGCTCTTCTTCTCTCAGCCCAAGGACACGGATCTTGATGTCCAAGCCTCCACCCCACTGCAGCCCCCCAGCATTCCTGTGTCTGTGACGCTGAAACAGCTGCACGTCGCTCCTATTTCTCTCCACCATCTTCACTCCCATTTCCAGCTGGTCCCAGCTTCCTTTCCCCCAATCCCCACACCTCGTTCAGAATTCCATAATTCCATTCCACCCGGAGTGAACGTGACAATTTCCGGCCTCCTTGCATTCCGGTGAGCTGCCCGCTGTAATCATAGAAAACAATCAGCGACCGTTGAGCAGGTACACATGAACCGCATGTGCAGTGTAATTGGTCATGTACGACGAAGCGTCCCAAAAGCCCCGGAACACACCTCCCGTGACGATCTCCGCTGAGGGACCCGTGCTGCGTATCTGAGCATAAAGCCGCTCTGCTTTTACCCTCCACAGTCATAATTACAAAATGAGCCATTACACACCAGCGCTATTAAATGGGAACACTGTCGTGCTGAGAGGTTTAATTGGTTCTAGTCTCATGTTAGCACGCTGTCGTGTAGCAGGCGAACACACGGAACAGCATGGCACAGTGACACAGCACGGCATGGTGACATAGCGTGACGGTGACATAGTGTGGCACGGTGACACAGCGCAGCACAGTGACAGCATGGCACGGTGACACTGAATGGCCTGGTAACACAGCATGGCACAATGACAGCGTGGCGGTGACAACGCAGCACAGTGACACAGCATGATGGTGACACAGCACCGCACAGTGATGCTCTTGGCTGTTGCTTGGCTCAGGTGGTTGAATTTCATTTACTGGAAAAAACTCATAACACCCTTGTCTTTGTCAGGATTTTGGATTTTACTACAATGCAGCTGATACTTCGTAACCTCACCGCGGCATAATCAAAAAATGTGGAAATTGTATCATTTTAAGAAGCAGTGTGTTATGTTTTCTAATCTTTTGCAGTCATCCATAAGGGGACACCCTTGATGGGATACCAGTCTATCGCAGGACTCGTGCTCTCACATACTATAGGTAATTTATAGACACCAGTTTAGCATCTGATTTTTTCCTAGAATCTACAGTAAATTACATTATAAGCTCCAGACTCCACTTTATCCTGTTCTAGATAATCAATTGGAAAATGGATGGATGGCTGATATCTTACATTTTAACATATACCATTGTTTCGTGTTGCCTTCTAGAATCTTCACAATGGCACAGTACCAGCTACATTCTAGAATATATGAAATCACACAGTAAAAACACTGTATTTCCTTGTAGAACACTTATGACTTTTTAGAAGGTAAATTACATAATAAAAATCTGTTACATTAACATCTGTAATCTGTCAAATTACTTTATAAAACTTGCACAGCTTGAACAGCAGCCCAGGAATGTCAGTGGGTCTGTAATTGTGACATTAATGCTGACACCCGGGCCCAAAATGACAGATTCACTCAGCTGTGCTGCACATTCGGATCAGCATCCCTGCCCCGGAAGAGCTTTCATAACCTCGAGTAGCTGGGGCTTCAAGCTGCCCCAGAGGTCGTCTGCCTGTAAACTGAAACGCCGGGTAATGAATTGCTGAACGGTGTTTTCTGTTGAGCTTCACAAACATAGCGGTATTGTCAGTGTGCGAAGGGCCAGGACAGATTGTGAACAGATGAGACCTCTGAATAATCATGGAGCATCTGAGCACCTATCATCATTTTATTATTACAGAGTCGGCCGTTCCCTTTAACAAGGCTGGGTATTTTCTCTGAACGATCGAGGAATTCCTCTGCTCGTGGGGATGGGGTCGGAAGTCCTCTCAGGGCTCGGAGCCGTCAGTCTGTAGGTGTGTCTACCCTGGGGTTGGGATTTTGTGATGAAGCAGCACTGAGGCTGGACTCGAGGGTCCGTGTTTGTGGTATGGTTTGCGCTCTGCTCTCTCTCCGCTTGTGTCCGCTGTGGACCAAGTTCAGAATTCCACAGACACAAGTTCTCCATCGCTCTGAGCTCACCGTTACCTTCACATCTGTGAGCTTCTCTGCTACAGGGATATTAGTGCCGTGTCCAACGTGACTATTATCCTTGTTTCTCTTTATGTCTTTGTGGAATGTTTATGGGTGTTGGTCTTTATTGTTGGTATGGAAATAGAGAATCATTCATCACCCGAGGGACGCGGCAAATAGGGAGCATATATCAGCAAGCATGGCTTCAGGCAGCTGGGAAACGGCGCCCCGTGTCATTTCGCCGCACAGCAAATCGACCGCTGGCCCTCGATCCGTGTCGGTCTGAAACATGAAGGGGTGCACACACCTGCAAGGGGGGTCCAGGCCCCCATCCACCGTGAGCTCAGCAATTTTAACTGGCTGCTGCCCAGTCAGGCTGCCCATAAATCTCTCTATAATGCTCCCCCAAATCTCCCCGTCACGCCCACCGTAAATCTCCCTCTAACGCCCCCCGTAAATCTCCAAGCCCCCGTCAGTGCGCCAGACGCGGTCCTGCCAGATGACTGTTGAGCCGTCGTTGGCTGGTGCAGTTGGCTGCCATGACCTCCATCCACATTTCGACTGGTGGCTGAAGAATCTCTGGAATTCTAGGGTTTGGCTGCTATGTTACTGGTGCTTAATTGAAGGGAAGAAGAAGACAACACAGTCTTCGCTGCCCCCAGGGCCAACGCCGTGTGTGGACTGTCCTCAGGGAGCTTTAGGGCTCTGTGACGGATTCCATGTGCGTAAATTGACCTTGTCTTCTTACCTATCGCCTTTTTTTCTTAACGGCTCCGCTGCCACTCATTTGATTGGCTGAAAGTAACCATCAAAGTGAGAGATGGATGAACAGGTCGGCTTGCCAGTATCGCAGTTTATTAACCCCTTCAGTACTGTGACGCGAGAGGCCTAAGCAAATGTGACATATCAGACACATGTGAAGCTACAGGGGTGATGGTTTGTACCCACCAGAGGCCTGTCGACTGAGCACAAACCGGGCAGGGTCACTGGCAGTGAGAATGAGGACAGAGCAGTGCACGCTGATTACTGGGCTCCTGTTTCTGCTTCCACAGGATTCGTATTCATCTTGGTGTGGGTGGGTTATGTAACCGTGACTGGAAATGGTTATTCTTGTTTGTTTGTTTGGCATTGGCGAACATCTTTCCGATCGATCCATTTAGAGCCGGTTTTGTTCTTTAATACCACAAGTGGGTGGAGTCAGATGCAAGGCTGCCAATTGCTAACCACCGCAGGGCTTAAAACAAACACTCTATGTAAATGATCTCCCATGATGCCGCTGGTTAACATGGGGCTTTATGTAGTATTCCCTCTGTCAACATGGCTGCAGTGTTTCTTTATTTTGCAGATGTTTCGAGGCTGGTGTTGACAGTACGGAGGCAGGGTTAATGCACCCACCTCCTTTCACATTAAAGGCAATCCGATTAAAGCCTATTTTGTCATTTAATAAATAATCCTGCTGAATTATTTAATTTTCTTCTCCAGTCTGAGAAATGATGGTGGAAAATAGGTCTTCTGCAGTTTCTCGTTTTGTACCCACGGTGGTGTAGGATATGTCCCTACGGCTAGACGGCGAAAGGTCCCATCAGCCAAACGTCCCTGATTAACATCTCTCCCACATCAGCGAGATTCCGGTCGCCCTGCCATCATGTCAGTGCCGCCATTTTGCCAAATGACCACCCTGCTTTAATCAGGACCAGGAGTGTTGGGGGGGGGTTTGGATTTACAAGTGTCAGGGATAATTAATGGCTTCCTGAGGAGCATCCACTGTGTTCACTGCTCCATTCCCTGTGACATAAAGGCCAGTCAGTGACAGAAACCCAAATGGTTCAAGAAGCAGTTATCAGATGAGGGTTTTCCTCATCACAGCCTGACCCAGTGTCTCATGTCTGTCCGCTTAGCATCCCAGTGTAGGATCTCTGCCTCTCTGTCACCCTCACTGTTAACCCCTGACTGACTGTCAGGCAGTACAATTATGAAGCTGGTATTTCAGATATTTAAATCTGGTCATTAGACATTAAGAAATTTAGCACAGTAAAGGTTAAAAGCAGCTTTTGTCCAGTGGGGGGGGGGGGGGGGGGGGGGA
>JAODJW010000001.1:7434319-7444844 GCA_026777045.1 Hyperopisus bebe | reverse complement strand
GGGGGGGGCAATCAAATTACTGCTCTTTCTCTTGCTCTCTATGATTTGGTCTCTGAAGAGTGTTCAGCGTGATCAAATAGGATGTTTCTCGTGGAACGACGGGCCGCACTCATGAAGTGGCTGCTCTGACAGTCGGCCATTAGCAAACGCGCATGATTGAGAGCCTGTTTGGGCTGAGCGGGATCCTCTCGGGGGGGGGGGGGGGCTGCGCGGGAGGGTAAGCCAGTTTTAGGGGAGCATTTTGGCAATAGGGGAACAGAATGAGAGTAAAGCCAGTCACAAGGGAGAGCTTATGGTCCGGCTCCCAGGAAGCGCTGTCATCCTGCCTGCATCTACGTTAAGCAAAGCCTATTTAGCTCGCAAGGAACAGAGGTGGGGGGCTGGTCTTCTCTGTGGTCCGGCAGGCTACATCTTACCTGCGATGTCCGCTTCTGACCAAAAGAAGCCAAATGGAGAGAGAAGTAGATGTTTGGATGTAGGTAAGGGAGTGGAGAGGGTCTCTACAGGAGGGAGAGACAGAGTAGCGAGATTCTTGGGTGTCTTTAGGGCGTTCTGTGTGCAGGGGTGGGGTGTGGATGGAGAGGGAGTGTCGAGATCGGTGCTTGTCAGACTCCGGGGAGGTGGGGTTTGGATGCTGCGTCTGCGGTCTGGTGCATGCTGGGATCACTGAAGAGTGCGAGAGCATTCTGCCGCCGTCACGTGTCCCTGCGCAAATCGGAGGTGCTGCCATATGTTCCTCATCCATAACCAATCGAAATAAATTGAAGAGAAGGCAGGAGCAGGACATGTGCAGAAGCATCGTCACCGCCGAGCCGGACGGAGAATAATCCGGAAGAGTCAGACTGCTCTGTTTACACACGTGGCATGTCGACAAGGGGGGGGGGGGGGACTTGTAAGATGCACCCAGAACTTAATGAACAGCTGGCGAGCCACTTTGGGGTACCCTTCACAAACTGACGCGTGGCATCACGTGAATGTCATAGCAACGGACGGAGGCCCCACACAGAGATTCGGGACGGGTTGGGGGGCCGCAGAGCAGCTGCTCACTTCCGGTGCTCCGATCTCCCGTCACCCAGCGAGCTGCTACCAGGAGGGAATGTTCCGGTAGCCCGAAGCCAGCCTGGGTACCATGTTCTGGCTGGTGCTCATGCAGGGTTTCTCCTGTATTATTCTCTTCCTCAGTTATTTTTGCAGGTGGAGTCTGTGTAAACAGGCAGTAACTCTCATAGCTGCTGGACCAAAAGCCCTTAGCAGCACTGCTAGGATCGCCCATGTGCTCCTCATGTTAATGTGGTGGTACGGTGCTCAGCCGGCTGACAGAGCTACGAGCTCCACTTCCTGTCTTCCCTTGCTGGTTTCACACCTGCTGCAGCCCCACTTCTGGTTGCTTTATTACTGTGTTGCGTTTGTTCAGCAGCCGCTCGGGCATATCTGGCTGCGAAGCGTTAAACGTGTGAAAATCAAGAAGGATGTTGGTACTGATGGCAGGCCGCTGGCTGGGGGAAGCGTGGGCCTCGCCTCGTCCCGCCTCGCACCATCAGATTCCACCCGTCCAGCTAACGGAGGCAGAAGGAGGCTGCTTTACTTCTGAGACCCGATGAACCCCGACTTGGAGATGAACGGGAGGGAAACGCAGGCTCAGTGCAACTGGGAAGAAGGAGAAGGAGACATGCAAAAAGCCAGAGAGGAGAGAGCCTGTGAAGCTACTTCCTGTTCTTGCAGGAAGTTAGTAAAGAACAGAGGAGGACACACCAACGCCATCAGAAGCCATCTTCTGCAAGGCACCACTATGATGATGTGCTTTGTCTATTACTGACAGTAGCCACAGATTGTAAAATATAAATGTAAAAATGCATGTATCTCATATGACTGACCTGCCCTCGCAGCCCTATTTATTAATGTCTTCTCACATTTATGTTTGTCTTTCACTTCCCCTTTTTTGTTGGGTTGCCCTTTGAAGAGGCACAGCATGAAAGTGCAGCACACTCAGATCTCGTATCAGCCCAGTGTTTCGCAGGCCGTAAACAAATGTGATTCTCTGGCGAGTCCGTGGATCCTCAGGTCCAGGTCCAGGTCCAGGTTATCACCTGACTGAGACGTCCCGATTGACGGGCGCCGCTTTTAGTCAGTTCTGAGTGGCTGCTTAATCTCCACCCATATGCACACAAGAGCCCAGGTGTGAGAGAGCAGTAAAGGTCATTTCCATCTGAAGCTGGTTCCTTAATGTCAGCACGCTTTTAAAGAACATTAAAGTCAATGCTGGCGAAACGTTTACGAAGTCGCATCCCTGGAGAACGTGGAACTTGCCTGAGTTCTTTGCAGCTATGCTGTGGCCTGGTCAGATATGGATCAGCACATAGCAAGGAACAGGAGATATTTAGGGAACTCTGTTGTGGCGTTTGATTGGATGATAGAGAAATATGTCAGGAACAGGTGGTGCAGCTTCAGAAGATGTGGAACTGATATGTGGAAACTCTACAGCCGAGGACTGATGTATGGGGGAAGTTGTGGTGGACATCTGGGGGCGTCCATCCCCATCTCTGCTGTACCTTCTGACTCCTGGAGAACCATGTGTTTATGATTAGCTGGCTGTTCATGATTCTACTCATGGTTCACGTTGTCGGAGTGGGTGACAAACTGAACAAATGCAGGGTTTTCTTTGCTCTTCATCTGAACGGTAATTAAATGCGTCCTGCAGCACAGATGAGCATCTGGGTGCTTTATATTATAATCCTTTAATAATTATTTGAGTTCCTGTAGAGTTGTGAGCCTGACAGTGCTGATTCCTGTAAGAGCTTATTATTTGGATGGCGAGCTGGCAACAGGGCCTCCGGAATGTTCTCAAGATGTAACAGAAAGGTCAAGTGGCCACAGGGACTTGGGGGTTTTGGGCTTGAGTCTCTGGTGACCGGGTCTGTGTTTGTGGGTAGATGCTTAAGCAAGAACATGTACAGAAATACCAAAAGTAATGACACGGACAAACTGAGGCTAATAATCATGCAAAACTCATTCCAGCTGCTGATGGAGCTAAAATGAAATTTCATGTCTGGTACTTCAGAGTTCTGCTACATAATGCTCATGTGAATTGAATTGCCTTGAATTCCTGCATGGTGGTCATGTGACTCAGTCTGTAATCAACAGAGTGACCTTCATGATGATCACGTGACTCTGCCTGCTGAATTCCTGCATGGCAGCCATGTGACCTAACACAGGACATAATGAATTGTATTTAATGAGGATACGGTTGGGGTCGTGGGTCGGCTAGCAGTGAATGACCCCCCCCTCGCAGGCATTCAGTACAGTGAATAAGGAGCCTGTGAGCAGGCTCCAGCATAAAGGCCGCTTTGTCTGACAGGGGGTCGCCCCTCGACCTCTCAGTCTCCCTCCACACTCTGTCCTGCTATTCTTGTCCCACTTTTTCCTCTGGTCCACATCATGATTTCCATTCTTTGAGCCGCTGCTAAACATCGAGGGGTGAGCATGAGAAATGCTGGCCCTCTCAGCGTCAGGTTAGCGCAGTGCGTACGCTTGCACTGGGCCCCGTGGACACAGTGCGGCAAACACTGGCATCAACTGCATCTCCCGAACGTTCCTAAAGATGCATAAGAAGCCGTCAACAAGCATTACGCCATGGAGACGAAACCGCCGTGTAACATGCCCATTAATTCAAACAGATTTTGTTTACCCTAAAAATAGACTTGAAAGGAAACAAGTCAAAAAGTAGAACAATACTTTGCATTTTTCTCTTCTCTGTTTTTTGTACTCTGGCTTGACGTTCCTTAGCTCTTCAGTGCTGGAAAAACCAAGTTGACTGAGTCTCACAATCCTCAGCTCCTCCACACGTATGTCCAGCTGCTCTCTGACATGCAGCCGAGAGCCCAAGGTCTACAAGCAAAGGCACTGTATCTGCATGGGGATGGTTATTCTTTATATCCTTCTTTTAACCACAGTGTCCCCTTTGCTCGGAAATGAGGCTCTCATCCGTGTGGCGGCAGGTGACAGTGGTGAAGAGATGAAGTGACCGGGAGGCGGCAGGGTCAAGTCCCAGGAGCAGAACACCTGTCGTAACCTCGATAAGTGGACCTAAATTGCCTCAGCAATTCTTCAGGGTCACATGACAAAGGAGAATGTATAAGACTGGGAGGACCCAGCTCAAGCTGCAGTTCTGCTGCCGCTCTCCACCTCCTCCACCTCCTCCTCCGCCGACTCCTCCTCGTCATCACAACATCTATAAATATCAGACATTTTTCATTTTTCTGGGTCATCGGGAGCTTGCCGGCATCGCCTGTGCTTCTCCCCGATTTTGTTGTCCAGCGGAGACACCCCACAGGATGACCATTTCTGTAACGGTCCCCTTCTGTCCTTTGTGGTGATTTGAGCCGCATTGTCACCTGACAACTGTTACAGTGCATTGCTGATGGTCATTATAATCAATATGAGGAATGTCCCTGTCTTCTAATCCATAATTACAAAAGTTTATCGTTGATCTCATGCAGGAATGGCTTGTTAAATTCCACATAGAAATGGTTTACTTCATTGAAATACTGTAGTTCTCACATCTTCACCAGATACACCATCGCATGAGCGCATCTGCAATGCAGTGAATGTTTTTGTCAGCCATTTACTGTAGTTGACCTCATTGAGATCTTCACTGGATGTCATATAATCAGAAATAGTTTTAATCAGATGGTATGGTTGAGCAAGTCTTGTAGCTCAAGTTGGCTATGAGGTCAAATCTGGGAAATGTTTGACTTGCAGTGGAAATCAGATCTGCATGACTAACACAAAGCTAACCCACATTTTTATCCCTATCCCACATTACTAACTACTATTTGATGTGACCATGGTGCCACCATCCTCGCACTTGTCATATCTGTCGGATCTCTGTCTTCACGGAGTCGTGTGTCCACCGCCATCCAAAAAGTATGAACGAGCCTGGTAGCCATCTTCCATCTACTCTCCTTCGAGTTTAACACTGTAGTTCAGCCAGTGGAGTTTGGAGAAATAAAATCTTTATTCGGTTCACGTTAACTGGATGTGCAATTTTTTTTGCTGGAACTCCAATATGTTTCCAGCCTGATTTGGTTTTCAAGGCAACGAGTAGTCATTACTGATTTATAACCAGAAATGTACTCTTACTCAAGACCAGTTCCACCCTGATCATCATTCTGCTGCTTCCTAAATGAGAAAATGGAGTCAGTCACAGGGACTGAGACTCGGTCACACTTTCATTTCATGGAGTTTACAGGTCTTGTGTTTGAAATGTAGAGGCTGAATCATCTCTAGATCAATTTCACTCGAACTTTAGATTTATGTTCCGTCATTCCCTGGCCCAGTCCTCCTGGTCAAAATCCGAGAATTTAATGAGAATTAACTCCATAGCAGAGATGCTTTGAGACCACAGCTGGTTCAGGCATGGTTGAGGGAGGAGTTGGTCACCCTTCATGGTAACTACAGGTTTGCCTGCCACACACTGTTGACATTCTGCAGCAGGTCACTTGGGCTGAAGTCTGTGAGGCCGACCACTCGATGGTGTTGGCAAACAGTGCTCCTGATGTTTGGCCGGAGAGATATTTTGAACATGGGATTCCGACTCTGCACGCCAAGCAGAGGTACAGCTCAGGGTTGTTATGCAGCAGGAGGCCTGACAAAAACAGGCAGTGCATATCCGCAGCTTGGCCTACAGAGCTCAATGACATCACCCCCTTTCCCAGCAACCTCTGCTGCAACACTGACACTTCTACATCTAAATGAATCAAGAAGCACAGCAGTATGGAGGTCAAAGCTTTTGCTCAACCATGTCTGACGTGGGATTTGTATCACTGTTGTCTCCAGGGTGCAACACACCCCTCACCCCCTGGAAGTTTCCCCCGACGATGTCATCGAGCTCTGTGGGCCTAGCCAATCAAGGAGGACATCTGTCTCCAATTATGTAGCTGCATCGAGTTAAACAAAGTCTGCTATGATTGTGTCATTTATGGAACGCTGTCCTTAATAAACCCAGCAGCAGGACGACTCATTTACACACAAACAAACGCCCGCCTGATCGTCAGGTCTGCATTCCACGCAAACCTCTGACTGACACTGGCAATCTCGACTGAGCTCCCAGTGTTTGAACATCAGCTGTTTAACCAAGTTCTAGCCCAATCCTCGTGCAGGTCTTCGGCTTCTGATTACTTCAGTATGCCGTAAACACCATGCTAAACCTCTTTCAGCAGTCATACCTTGCTCCCTGCATGCATGTGCATGTACGTGTAGAACAAATGTCCAAATGCACATATAAGTTTCTGAGTATGAAGTATGACCTCTTCACAGCTACTAATGGGAGAGACACACCTCCTGCCACAAGTTCAGATTGTAAATCTGAGGACCCCCCCCCCCCCCGTAGTTAAACATTTATGGAGTATGAACATGAACAGCCTAGTCATGTACCTTCCAGCCACAACAAAACACTTTAGTTCCTTACTGCCAATGGTTCTCTTTAAAGGCGGGAAGTTTCACTTACGGCCTGGGAGATGATTCACGGGCCTTTTAACATCGAAGGGCCTCCCCCTTCCTTGTGGTTAACGTCATTTAGGGCTCTGAAATTGCTCGTTGTGGATTGTATCTGCTTTATGTCACTTGCCTTTTTTTTTTAAAAAAAAACTCAAGTACAGTTATTGTGTTTTTCACCTAAACTGTGACCTTTGAACCGGGTTACCATGGTGCTCTGAATGCCTCCGCAGTGTCTTGGTTGAACCTTAGAATCGTGACATTTGCACTGTATTCTGGGAGATGCTGTGTAATGGTCCACCACACATCTCACTTTTGTGGAGGAGTGAAAGAAATAATGTTTCGGGTTCTGTAAACTGCTTGATTTATTCAGCAAAGAGCATCATATATCTCCTCAGCTGTGGAGTGTGTGCTCTGACCGATGGCCACGCTGAAAGCTAACGTCGTAGCGCCCCGTGAGTAGCTCTGCGGCGCTCTTGCTTGTTTGCTGAATCCTCACATACGCTGTGAACATTACCGGCAAAGGAATGCCTTGACCTTGGATGATTTATAGCTAAAGCAGCTCTCATCTAAAGAGAGTTTTGTGTGACAGGTTTAAAAAGGCGAAGTCACGCACCGCACACGTCCTGCCTGCTGTGTACTCGGCCATGTTCCTACACGTCGATATGCTGCACCGGACTCCTCCAGCACATAGTTGAATCCTGAGGAATGAGACCAGGTAACAGTCACCTGTGCCCCCCGCCCCCCCACATGCACCAGAGTGGAAAGTGGGGGCACCGAGAACCCCTCCAACATGAAAACACGATTATTATGTTGTGTATTACTGTCACTTCCTGTTCCTAGCTCATCTACCAATAGGATGTGGACTTTGGCCTGTTGGTGTCTGAAAGGTAGTTTACCTTTTAGCAAACCATCATCTCCCATGATCACGGAAATCTCTGCTAGTTTAACAATCAGGTGACATTTTCCCTGGCACAATTTTAGCGGTGGGATTTTTCGTTTCCACAGAGAAGCCCAGGGACTTGTTGCAGCGGTAGCAAAAAATTTTGTCTTTTGTCAGCTTGGTTAGCGATAATGAAACTCTTGTGTGCGACGGCGGTGGATCTGCATTATGGGAACCCCCGACAGTTGTTATCTGTTTGTTTGTCGCTTCTTGAAAATGGTATTTAAGTGTGACATGTTGCACAGGTCAGTAGCTGACCCCTGCTACGTCGCCGAGGGACGCGCTGAGGGACAGCTCTGAGAAAACAGCCGCGCTATAACTGCCTGTTCCATGCTGGCTCATGTCTGGCATTTTCCTGCATATATTACTGCCATTAGCTCTATAGCAGAGGCAGATGGCGGCTATGACCTGTGACCTTTGCCCTCAGTGTAGCTAGTATGGTTACCTGGTCATGTTTTGACTCAGTGACAGCTGAGGTGCCGCTGGTGTTCATCAGACCTGCTCCTAGGTAGGATGTCAACAGATCAACATGCCAAATTGTTTCCTGTTTTGGTGGCTCTGCTTCTCCGAAGAATAATTGTGGTCCTGCCATGGAATCCTGAGGTCTGGTCTCAAAGAGGTGCCCTGAAGGCCCTTCAGCCAGGAAGGCAGTGGTGAGCTGAGGGGGTTGGTATCTGGCAGGTTTTGAGGGTGTAGCCATCAATCTGCTCTGTTGGTGTTCAGCTAACCCTTCTAAAGTGACAGATGCAAAACCCACTCCTTGTAATTGCCGTTGCATTAATTGGATTTACAGTCGATCCAGAACTTATAGACAAATGCTGGATATGGTGAGAGGACATACACATGTGGGTGTAGCTTTGAAACGATTTAAGGCACAGATGGAATTAGCACAGCTTATCTGCGTCACCGTGGTGCCGTTGCCGCTGTTTCATTCCAACTCCACGATGAACGCATGTCCTCGGTATCCCAGCATGCACCATGCTCAGCGGCCACCTCCTTACACAGCCTGTGCCGAACGCTAGCGAGTGGAGTGATCAGAAGCCGGTGAAGCGGACCGTGCAAACAGACATCCCCCCCCCAGGAAGTGAACCGGCACAATACCCCCCCCCGGGGGCCTGAGCCTCTGCACTCACTGAGGCTGAAAGTCAGCCCGAGAGCTGAAAGCTTCAGCTTGGTTTTCAGCCCTGGGTTTGTAGCCCTGTAACCATCTAACTATCCCTTTCAAGCCTCACCACCAAGTTTCAAACGCTTTCTAAGTGTCACTTTCCCCTTTTCAACAAAACCGGCCGGACGATTCCCGCCAGCTAAACCAAGAACAACCGCCTCACACAGAGCTTTCTCTCCTTTCCCTTGTCACCCTTGGCCCCCTGCACACTAATTACCCATCTCTCCATGGGCACAGGAACCCGGACCCAAGCAGGCTGGCAGCTGCATCACCAGCAACACAAATCGCTGGTCGCCATCACAGTCCCACCCCAAAGGAAGTGTGCGCTTGTACACTTACACCCACCCATGTGCTTAAACACACACCATTCACTCATCATCGCCAATCAAAAATGAGCTTCATCCTTTCATTTCAATGTTCTCTACTTGCCCCTCCTCCGTTTCATCCGATTGGGTCACAGCAGAACCCGCTGGGCTGCTGAGGCGTTTGCGATGCTCCAGGTTGGGGCAGAACCCAGAACCCACCCAGCCCGGCGTGAGACGAAGGGAGAGTGATGATTACTAGTCACACAGAGGCTGGAAAGAACCAGCGGGAATGACAAAAACTCCCTGAACATGAAAACATTTCTGGAAGGGGTATTTTACATGACGCGTGCCCCAAACATGATTGAAACTGTCATTTTTTCTCTCTCTCTGTCTGTCTATGCACACGCCTGTAAGGTTAACCTCAGAACTACAGGAGGTGTTTGGTAAATGTTCACTTCGCTATTCTGCTGTCTGCTAGAAAACTTTTTTCTGTACTTTCACTTCTCTCAAGGTTGCAGTGACTGTAAAACACAAAAAAAACAGGTTTAAATCAGGCACTCAATCAGATCACAATCACCACGGGTCGAAATTAAAGGTCCCTCTCTTAAAAACAAGAAATTTACAAACGAGAGGAGGCCATTTAGCCCATCTGGGGAGAACTTAACTAATAACTCAGAGTTGTTAAAATCTTATCTAGCTCTGATTTAAAGGAACCCAGGGTTTTAGCTTGCGCTACGCTAGCAGTAAGACTATTCCATACTTCAACTACATGCTGTGTAAAGAAGTGCTTTCTCAAATTCATTTTAAAATGTTCTCCCATTAATTTCCACCTACAAGTTCCTGTATTTAAACTAATATTGAAGTAGCCATTTGGCTGAACAGCATCCAGACCTGTTAGAATCTTATATACCTAGATCATGTCCCCCCTTAGTCTCCTTTGCTCGAGGCTAAACAGATTCAGCTCAGCTAACCTCTCCTCATAAGACATTCTTCTAAGCCCATAAATCATTCTCGTAGCCCTACTTTGAACCCTTTCCAAGGCAGCAATGTCCTTCTTAAGGTATGGTGGCCAAACCTGCACACAATATTCTAGGTGGGGTCTTACCAAGGAATTGTACCATCGTAGCATCACCTCCCTTGACTTCAGCTCCACACACCTAGAGATGTAACCCAAGAACCTATTTTAATTATTCTTCTTGTCCATCTTTTGTCAGTAGGGACAGAATGTAACTTCATGTCACATGTATCACGTTATCAGTTCTTTGGGCCCTGTGACTTGTGTGGTTCTCCTCTACTAATTATAAACTGCCATGAAACGTTAGTGGCTATATTTGTGAAAACATCTTGCGTCAAATGTAAAGTGTGATGAAAGGCAACAAAGAGGAAGAAGCCTTGAACAAAAACATTCTAGAAGGGCTCCTTACCCACACTGGCATCCCGTCCAGGGTACACCCCAACCTCGAACCCTCTGCTCTAGTCAAAAAGGTCCCCTATTCTGTTGGTCTAGACCAGGGGTGCCCAACTCCAGTCCAGGTGGCCCAGGGCCCTGTGTAGCTTAGTTCTTTCCCTGTTCCACCATAAATGATTCAGCTCAAGAGCTGTGTGGTAATTAGCACAAGG
>JAODJW010000001.1:7392790-7405602 GCA_026777045.1 Hyperopisus bebe | reverse complement strand
GGGGGGGGGGGGGGGGGGGGAGGAGGGTTCTTGTCCATCAAGGCCACTCTCAAGGTGATTTACTCTTCAGTAATTCCTCACCATCATCTAATAAATCACTGGCATCACTCGGTGTAGTTATCAAGGGTTAAAGGTTGTTCTGCCTCCCATCTGAAATGTAGCGGCTTGGCTTCGTGGTTTTTGGCCACTGTGTTTATTATATCATCACATTCATGCCACATTGTGCCGCCATGCTGTCCGCTTCTGTCCCTCCCACCCTGATCCCCTCGCGGGGCGCTCTACCAAACGAGGCAAGATCGATGGCGTCAATTAGGAATCGGGCGCAGCGCTGTCCTGTTTTGTGGCTGCCGCGTTCCGCTATCGCCGCGATCTGTCTGCCGGGGTCCGCCTTGCGCCTGGGTCACTGTGGAAACTGCAGAGACGGGCCGCCACATGCCCTCCTGGGTCAAGCCCCAAACCGCCAATCAGTTTGCGTGAAGCTAAAGCCTGAAGGACCTCGATAGGGCGAAGGTCTGGTGTCAGGAATTCTTTGCCTCAAACCTGCCGTTTGGCTCTTCAGCAGAGATTTAGGGCTGGGCAATGTGTGAACGTTCATTTAGTTTAGTGTTTCTGTCCATGCAAAGGCCTCCTTTTTTATAGCTTGTAACCCGTCTCCGTTTTCTAGGTCTCTGTGACCTTTGACATGCAGGGTGACCTCGTTAGCATGTCCCCATCTCAATCAAAAGCCCAGAATGCTGAGTCTCACCGTGGCCATCTTGTCTGTGTGGGCCTCGTCAGCCTGCATCCACCGCTGTCCTACTTTGGTCCAAGCTTTCCTGGTGTTTGGGCTCATTCTGCATAAAGCTGCCTGTGATGGTAACTGATTTCAGAGGAGGAGGTAGGGGTCACTGTCCCTGAAAATAGAAAAGAGTCAATGCATC
This sequence comes from Hyperopisus bebe, assembly GCA_026777045.1. NCBI lineage: Eukaryota > Metazoa > Chordata > Actinopteri > Osteoglossiformes > Mormyridae > Hyperopisus > Hyperopisus bebe. Next base: position 7,404,682 of record JAODJW010000001.1, on the reverse strand, counting down.
CGACAAATCAATGGCTGCCATTTTCCATCCACTTGGAGAGAGACCAGCTTGGCATGAGGGATTTCAGGTCCGCGGTCACAGTGAGACGAGCCATGTCTCAGGGGAAGGCCCAGAAGGTAGTTAGAAGGTTGTAAGCTTCGTAGTGCTTGAGTGGCTAAGGATCATTTTATTGTAGCAGGATCTGAGAGGGTACATGCCATTTTACCCTAGTAAAGATCGAGAGAGAACTGACCAAATTTACTATAGTATGTAATGGTAGTTTTTTTACGAGACTGAAGTGTGAGACGGCATCAGTGAGTGAAGCCAGTCTTCACTGATCTGTTCTGGAATCTTGGTGTAATTGGCCCAACTTGTGGTTAGTCTCATCCCACAACATCAATTCACCCACAAGGACCATATGAGGACCATAGCGTGACAATGGGCCCTTGGTCAGGCCAGCAGGATATCTCCCTGATTTCAGAGGAGGAGGTAGGGGTCACTGTCCCTGAAAATAGAAATGAGTCAATGCATTCGACAAATCAATGGCTGCCATTTTCCATCCACTTCATCCACTCGTGGAAGTCAAAATCCCTCAAAGGAGTTACCTTTGCTTTTTCCCCTGTAGTCAACCAGTTCAGCTGCTGACTTTCATGTGCATTGTGTGTATTAATGTTTAATGTGTGCCACGTGTTTGACATTCAGCACTTTGATATGCGAGTTCCAAAGAGGCTAAATGGTCTGTCCCCAGATTGTGGGTTCATTGGTCGCAAAACGTGCAAAATTATTTAGTTTGTCAAGGGGGGACAATCTCATTAATTTATCACATTACATGTCAAACATGGACAAACTTCACTGGCAGAGAACAACGGTGGTAGCAAGTTGAAGTGCAACAATAGGCAAAGACGGGGCATATAACAGGATAGTTATATCGCATCCTCAAAAATCCCTCTAGACCAACAAAAACTGCACGAGCCTCGCAAAACTGGAATTTACAGCAGGGCTGCTGTTCAGAAACCGCTTGTATCCAACGTCAGTATACAGAGATGCATAAACTGGTGCAAAGAGCGTGACACCTGGACCCTCAAGCAAAGGGAGGAATGTGTTGCGGTCCAATGACTCATATTTCACCCTCTTTTTGCATCCGGGCAGATTTGCGTTAGGAGACGGCCAAAGGATACCTTCAACCCATTATGTCTGTTGGGAGAGGCAGCCATCTTGTGGCAGTCAGTAGGTCATTGCTTTGCACAACAAACAAGATCATGTAACAGACAAGGTCATTTCACAGTCTATGATGCAAACACTGTTACCACCGGATCTTCAAATATTCCAAGATGAGAACACGCCCATACATGCTACCAAACAAATTCACCAATGGTTTCATGAACAGCGAGATGATGTAAGGTGTCTTCCATGGCCTCCGTAATCACCTACAAATCAACAGAATACGGAGTGTGACATAGATTTCCATCTCCTTCATCCTTCAAACTAGAGCCTTCTCTTCGTGAAGAATGATCTGATATCCCGCTACACACAGTTCAGGACTTGCATGACAGTGAAGCAGTTTTGAAGCTCAAGAATGACAATAATGTCCTTTATTAATATATTGCTAATGGTTTTTTTTCCCACTTCCTGTACATACTGTAAGATCGGGAAGGACGGACAACGACGCAAAACCTCAAGAACGCTGAGCACTAGGGTTAATTCAGCATCCTCGACCAGAGAGAGAACACAAGCGGCGTTGATGCCATCCTTGTATACATGTCTTCCCTGCCTAAGATGCCCCTCTCATTTTTAAACATGTATGTGTAGCTGTATGCACAGATACAAGGGTATGTGCACATGTACGTTTTGCCATGCCCCCAGCTTGCCGTAATTATGGGCCTCGTGGGACGATATGGTGGCTGCTCTGTACGTGTAAAGTGCCACCTGCCAGCCCTCCTCTTGCCGCGGCTGAACGATACCATGTTCTCCCACCTTCAGCCGTCAAAATTCCGCTCCCTCCCAAACTGCCAATGGATGCAGCGATAATTAGGCCTGTCTCAGTTATGGGATAATGTTCCCAGTGCAGTATTGTTCTGGTCTGGCCCCCCACAGAAGCACAGCAGTGTGTAGTATGTGTCTCCCCCCCCGCCCCAGGCCATCCCCAGTACGATCAACTCTTGGCAGCAGTTACACGGATGCACTTGAGGGTTGAGAGTCCCGTTGATGACTTGACACCGCGTTGAGTGTGTTGCTCCTCCACAACAGCTGGGGAGGCTCTGAATGCCAGGCGTTCCCCTGCGTTGCCGTCTTTCATGCTGTTTGCGGCTCGCTGACGTTGGACGGAAAGAAAGGGGACCTTCGGGGTCTTCTCAGCGTTAATTCGGAGCCCATGTTTCTCCAATTAGCAGTGTGGCATCTCAAGAGGAGACTGTTTGGTGACCCCAGCAGCAATAAAGAGCAACTGTAAGGCTGTCAATGCTGCTAATGAACAAAGAACCTGCTTCTGGTGGGTCCTTAATGGAGAGGCTCCGGTTCCATGGCGTGGTAAAGCTCTGGTTCTCAGATACGGGTTTAGGTAACTGTGCTAACAGCGACTCCAGTGGTAGCCGTGGGGGAAGGGGGGGGGGGAGGCTGGCTGCTACAACTTGCTGGCAATCTGAACTACCCCTTAAGACGTGACACTGCTGGCTACTTGCTGCAGGGAATTCTGGGTATTCTGTCTCATCCACTTAGCTAGTCTTGCGCAGTGTGGTGTCATTCTCCAAGCGATCTGCGAAAGATGACATAAATGCAAATTAAATTTGGGAAATGGACTGTGTTGTTGTCCCCCCCCTCCCCCCCCCAAAAAAAAAACACTGATCCTGCTTCCACAGTGGGAGATGCCATCTGTTTGTGAGCTTTTGAGGGGGGGGGGGTGGTTTTCACTCGTTTTGATATTCTCAGCATTTGTGGGCACGAGGACTGAATTGTGGCCAAGGTGCAGAGACCTTCACCAGGAGAAGCTCTCCAGGAACAGGAGCTGAGCTCTGCAGACATCTGCTCCGCCCCGCTTGTATATGTATGTTGCTCCTCTGGCGACCTGGAGGGATACGTGCGGTGTGGCTGCGGGTCGCGTGGCGGATAAGGGCATGGACACGATCAAAGGGCTGCAAGTCCAGGTTCTGTGGACAGACTTTGGCGTCGTACCCTTGACAATGACGTGTAAAGGCCGCTCCGGTCATGCAGCTGTATAAATACATGACAGTTGGGTCTCAGCCTAATTATAAGGTGATGTAAATATTGTGAGCGGGTAGCTGGGAGCACTTAGGTTTTTTTTTTTTCTTTGGCGGGGGCAATGATGACTGGAAAGCCAGGGTGGCCCTAGGTGAGAGTGCCCCCTCTTAGCCACAAACTGCCACTACACTGGGGGCGGTGGGCCCTGAAGTGATTTTTTTTAGTGGGGCCCCAAAAACAGCAAGCCCACCTTGGCGGGTGTGGATCGGTGCCTCCGGGGCTGGAGATTTCACATGTCAGTAGATCTTGACGTCGGCCCATCTGGGTCCCCCTCAGGTCATGGGATGACTCTCCATGTTTGCTGGATGTACCTGCTGGCTTTAATGCTCCTCTTGGGGATGCCTGTCACAGGTTTACTGCCAGCTTCTCTTCTCATTAGTCACCGGGTTAGCATCTCGTCGACCACGGCTTCGTTAGCACCCTGACCCTTTGATACTTTCTGGAGTGGCTTGTTAGTGTGTCCCCAAGAGTGACCTCCCAGTCTGCACCCTCTGTAGTGTGTCAGCAGACCGTGTAGAAGCCTCCCGTCTTCAGTCATTGCGTTCCAACGCCGCCGACACCTTTTGTCCTAGCATTGGCCAGAGACACTCGCTTCTGGTCTGGGTGCAGCTCCGCTATAGGTTTGGACCAACAGCCTCAGACGTTCCCAAACACCAAAGCAGTCAGTGCCAAGCCAGAGTGCCCATCCAAACAGTAATGGGCTTTACAGACAGCTCAGTAGGGCAGTAATGCACAGAGATGGCCGTCATTGATACCTTCTATACCAGCTCATGAGCTCATGTTTCCTGAGGAAGGTCTCAGTGAAGTATCTTCTCTTTATCCTGGTTTCACTTGAATCTGATTGCACTCCTGAAAGGCGATTAATGCATCTACAGGTGGATTCATAATCGTTTTTACATGCTGTGCCATGTCATCATAAAGTCTTGGATGTCTAGTTAGGCTGCAGCCAGGTTCACTGTTGTTATGGAGAAGGTCGCTATGAGCTCTGGAACGTGGTAAAGGCAAGCAGTCTCGTTCAGAGGCCCCTAGTGGCCATGAGCAGATCTCATTCGAGACCAAGAGGTCAGGAAGACATCTGTGGAGAGATCCTCAAAAAGCTGGGTGGAGAACGACGGTTCCCTTCCAAGCAGCTGAGCTCCTCTCTCGGCTTTGTTTGGACCATGATTTAATTCCGCTCACGGAGCGCCACTGATCACGGTCATTAAGCAGTCATGTAACAGCTTACACTAGGCCAAGGGAAGGGTCCTCTGTCTGTCAAAGAGCCGTCAATCAAACCCAGGGCCCGAGATATCCCTCAGGATGTTACCTTGGGTGGACGATATGGGGTTTAATCTTGATTATTAAAAATAACACGAGGTAAATATTGGGGTTTCTCCTGAGGTATGTAAGCGGGGATTGAGGTTAATGAGTTTCAGAGCGGTCTTGCTGCTCGCCTAGCTGCGTGGATGTTTACTGAGTGTGTGATCCGTCTCCCGTGCGTCTGACGGCTGGTTTTATCGTGGCGTCGGTGAGAAGGATTTCTGCAGCGGAGCTTCTGTACTTCAGTCTGCCTCAAGCAGCTAGGCAGGGTGCAGTTCTCATTTGGGCCTCAGGGGGGCCTACGCACACACAAACCATTGTGCGTCCAGGGAGTAGCAGCGGTATAACAATGTGTGTCTGTCCACCGCTGGCACCGCTCTGGATGTCACCGTCCCTCCCCCAACGGGGAGCTGGCACTGGGACCGGCTGTCGCGGTGGCGCAGGCGGCGTGGTCTGGGCAGGACCCTCCAGAAGAGCGTGCGGATAGCCTCCCGGCCGTCTCTGCGGGACATGTCCCTGAGGTCGCTAAGGATGAACATGGGAGTTTCCGCTGAGCGATTCGGCTCCCTGTGCCGCCGGTGGCTCGCCCGGGTGCAGAGGTTGGTTCCCTCTCTCCTCGTCTCTTGCCGTTTCTCGCACGCTCGGTCTCTGGTTATGCGGCGTGTCGCGGATCCTTCACAAAGCTCCTGCTTTCTCCTCTTCAGATCAGATTAATTAGCAAAGGCGTGTTTAACTTAAGGCTGATGTCCCTCCATCCAGGACAGCCTGGACAGGCCCGGACACGCTCTGCGTCTCGGCGGTCTGGCTGAATGGTACCGATTAGGCCGTTGGTGTCGGTGTCTGTGATGAAGGCTCTCTGCTTGTATTCTGCTGCTATACTGCAGAGCTATAGTACATTTTTGGTCTTATATGCTCATTATGCGTATGTGTGCATATGTGCACTACGTATGTCTGAAACAGCTTTGAGGCCTGTGTGTGTGTGTGCGTGTGTGTGTGTGTGTGTGTGTGTGTTTGTATGTGTGTGTGAGAGAGAATTGCCGTTTCCACTAAGCCTGGTTAACACAAAGATATTCGAGCAGTCTCCATGCCTTTAAATGTCACATGACTTACTCCCAGAAATCCCAGCAGGTTCTGGAAGAGGCAGTGGGAATGTAACGGTCTTCTTACAGCAGCATGGCGCTCCTGGAAACCCCAGGTGTGTGTGGTGTGTGTGTGTGTGTGTGTGTGTGTGTATCTAGCTGAACAGACCCTACATGCGAGACGACCACCAGAAAGTAGCGCGCACATGACACAGTGCCCCCTTTTGTCTCCCCTCTGTCAGCAACGGGACCAACAAGATGAACGGAGCTCTGGAGCACTCAGACCAGCCTGACCCGGACGCCATCAAGATGTTTGTGGGCCAGATCCCGCGGTCCTGGTCGGAGAAGGAGCTGAAGGAGCTGTTCGAGCCTTACGGCACCGTCTACCAGATCAACATCCTCCGAGACCGGAGCCAGAACCCGCCACAGAGCAAAGGTACCAGAGCTTGGGCAGCAGGGCCCATCAGGGCTGAGGTTATTCACTCAAGCTCCCATCTAACCAACTTCTTGTTGAATTAACCAGTTAGTTAGTTAGTTGGTCTCTTTAAATGTGACTTGCTCCTGCTTGAGGTATTGGCCTTATTTCTGGTGTCTCGTCCATAGCTAACATTTCCTCAACGTTTCCGCAACACTGTGGGGGGGGCCACACTGTCCCAGTGTCACTGTGCTGTCAGGCCGGCATTTAGCAGTTAACCCGCTGAACCTTGCTCCTCTATTCCAGGCTGATCTGCTGGCTTCCTGGTAAACAGAAAAGCGGTGCTTGTGAGCCACACTGTGGCAGGATTAATTCCCCCCACTCCACCTGGAGGCCCAGGGTCAGGGAGGTCACCGAGCCACCCAGTTTCAATCTGCGAGTGCTAAGACAGGCCTGTAGGTGGCACTTTCATGCCCTGACGGGTCAGGGGGTCATGAGCGCGGAGCCAGTACTGCCGCTGTATCAGCCTGTGTCTGGTGGATCATTTCACTGCAGTATAAATTATACTGGGATACAGTGTATATGTAGGCCTGGCGGATCATTTCACTGCAATAATAATAATAATACAGTGGCACAGTGCATATGTAGGCATGGTGGATCTTTTCACTGCAGTATTAATAATACAGTGATGCAGTATATATGTAGGCCTGGTGGATCTTTTCACTGCAGTATTAATAATACAGTGATGCAGTATATATGTAGGCCTGGGGGTCTTTTCAAAATGCCAGCGCGTGCATGTGAAGAGAGGCAAGTGTGTTCAGTACGGCCAAGGGAACAGTCATCTAATGCCTGCCTGTGATTGGCAGGCATTTGAATCTTAGTGCCGGGAGGTGAGGGGGCCAGGTCGGGGGCCTGTGGTTCCTGGGGCTTCCTTATTGGCTGGTCGGTTACCTTCAGGGGTCTGCCAGGCACGCTTTAGAGAGTCTGTTGTGCATCAGCTGTTTTTGAGTTGTGGTGATTATCTACAGGGGCTCTCGCTTGATTTGATTGTCACAGCCTCTCACACAGGGCAGACCGGGCAGCAGACCTGCGCCCCTGCCTGGCGTCCGTACCCATGCCTGTACCTGTGTGTTTATTCCCTGTAATCCAGCTATTAAATGCTGATCGTTTTCCTGTTGGTGGCTCAGTCGTATTTGTGTGTGTTTTTTCAGTATCTTTTACAAGTTACTGTAAATGCTTTGCAAAAACAAAACGGCGTTTGAGTATGGCAGCAGTTCTGACATGCTTCTGCCCGTTATCTGAGGGGAGCGGCTGGAACGGGGTGCATGGACCAGGCAGAAGATCCTGAGATGATTCTCTGCAAAGATGGGTTGGAAAATGCAGTGTGGATACTGATATGCAGCTTGACGCACGTCAGCCTGTCGTGTTTGTTCAGGTGGAGCTGATTCACGCTTGCAGGTCTATTCTCTGTCCTTTTGTCCTCTGTGCATCACACAGGGAACCTCGGTCAGTGCAGCAGGTGGCTGCGGGACTTTGCCGGTTAAGGAATGCTGTCGTTTTGTTGACAGCGCTGTTGTATTTATACACACCCTCACCGGAAATAAGGGGCTGCTCAGTGGGTCTGTGCGCATACAGGGCCTCCTCTCCTACCCCCAACCGGAGCCGCACCTCCTCCTCTACTCGAGCGTCCTTTCCTGCTCCTATCAGAGCCACTTCTCCCTCCTCCTCCGTTTACAGCCGCATGTATTTTTTTTTTCTAGCTCTTTCTAAGGGCATGATGCCACGGTCGCCGTCATCGTCATCCCCAGTGCTTTTACTGGGTTTGACGATGCCTTCTGTGTGGTAGCTTTCTGCTTGGTGTGGTCTGGTCTGGGTCTGGCCTGGTCTTTGTCCTCACGTAGCCTGGATGTGGCCTTGATTGGGCCGCGATATGGTCTCTGCTGGGCCCAGTGCTCGACTCGCCTGGTTTGACATGGTCACTCGAGGCTTAATTGGGCCCAGGATGAGGCTGTAGCTATAGCTGCCCCATTGACTGCCTGTAAGAAGCTCTCGAAAGCTTTCCTGTGTGTTCTGGGCTTATCTGAGCGTTCTGTGTAAACTGCTGCTGCCTGAACTGACTGAACTGGAGCGTGAAGCCGCTGCTTCTGATTTGGCCGCGTCATGTGAGGGATGTGCAGGGCTTGGCAGGTCTGCTCTCTTCCGGATCTTTCCAGTCCCCTGTGTCTGTCCCTGACGTCCCAAAGAGCAGATTGATTCTAATATCTGCCTGATTGACCTCTTTAAACCTACAAACATTTTGAAACAGATTAAAGTCGCATACGTTCCCCTGTGCTTTGCGGGTTCCTGTCTGAGTGATGCTGCTTAGGTGGCCATGGAGGGGTCTTGGTCCTCAGTCCGTCACTGTCCTCTTTCAGCTGTTGGATGGGGGTGATATTTGCCTTCTGACCTCCCCTTCTTGGGGGGGGGGCAATCTCGCAGCACCATCCACGTCCCATCAGCTTCACCGATGTGTGTTCAGTGCCCCGTTCACCTCCTCACCCCTCCCTCTGTTTCTCTGTCTGACCAGGGTGCTGTTTCGTGACGTTTTACACGAGGAAAGCTGCTCTGGAGGCTCAGAACGCCCTGCATAACATAAAGACCTTATCTGGGGTGAGTATGGCTGCCTCCGCCCGCCTTTGCTCTGTCTGTGGTGTGCAGCCTGTCCGGGGCAGCGGGGGGCTCTGATCAGCACCTCCTCCTGAGGGTAGTTGCCACGCTTTGGCAATTGGGGGGGGGGGGGGGGGGGGGGCTGCGGTCGCTATGGAAACCCTGAGACGGAGGCGGGTGGCAGGATACGGAGTTAACTTTTCGACAGAGCGGCCCTGTTATGTCACGTTCACACCTCTCTCACGGCCGTGAAGTGAGAGTTGGCGTTTTCGGAGAGACGTGCCGATGCCCCATTTGCCGGAAGATGCCGGAAGACGGCCGCGTGGCCACCTGTGAGGCCGGCGGCTGGTCCGATGGAGACGGGGGGGCGCTGTGCCACCCCCGCCACCCAGATCGATAGCGATGTAACGACACGCTGAGGGTTTTATCTGCCTCTGAGCTCGGGGTGTTTAACACGCCGCTGTAGGGATTAGAGGTATGTCAGTGCTGTCCTTCAAAGAGGAAAGCGGCACTGCCAGAACCTCTGTGCCCCCCTCGGCCCACTTCCTGCCTGTGCCCCCCCTCCCCAGCTGTCCCGGAGACCCCTGTATACACTTGCTGTTCTGGGCTCGTGGCCTCGTGCCAGCGAGATGGAGGAGCAGGAATACCAACAGTGCCAGCATGACTCAGAGGGTCTGACCCCCACATACAACCCCCTCCCCCCCAGTACCCATAATGCACTGCTGAGCACTGGATGTCAGAGGAAACCTTTGAGTCACATCTGGTGCCAGTTCTGTTCATAATTTCCACATTTTTGTTCATCTTAGGTTGAATATACAAGCGTATGCCTGTGATGTAATGGTGTGTGTGTACAGCATTATCTGTGGGTGTGTGTACAGCAGTCCTGCTCTGCTAATTTTATGGTGTCCGTTTACCATCAGGTTTCTGCCTTTTCATGTATGAGATGTAATGGATCTGTGAGCTTTTCAAGCTGCCAGCTGAAGATTCGTTCTTGAGTTACTCTCTGGAGCTGCTGGGCGGAGCTTTAATTTGCTGCTGGCGGGGGCGCCGTCCCGCCCCCCCTGTGAGCGCGTGCGAGAAGCCATGAGCTCACACGCAGTTACTCAGTGTCTCCCTCGAGGGGTGTCATGGCCCAGGGGGAGGGACAGTGGCACCTGTGAGAGAGGGGGGCTCAGTGGAAAAGCGGGAGAAGCTAATCCCGGGATTTCTGGGAAGAAGGATTTTAACCGAGAATCTTATTGGATTGCGTGCTGGAAAGTGCATTGAGCAATACACACACACACACTCACACAGGCAGGCTCACAGACACACTCACACAGGCAGGCTCACAGACACACACACACAGGCAGGCTCACAGACACACACCGTAAACAGCACCTGCAGACCCAGCACCCGTCAGCAGTGTCATTACAGAAGCTCATTACAGGAATCAATTGAATTAGGGCAGTAATTGCAGGCATGGTGTGTGAATCCCTTGGAGCGGCGATAACAGCCCGGCCTGCCTCCCAGGGGGGAGGCTATCCATATCTACCCCCCCCTGGCCCCCGGGGCTGTGAAATGCCAAGACCGGAGTAGCGATGAGGCGTGCGTGCAGTTCGGTGGGGGTGTTGCTCATCGATAAACTCATGACAACGAGCGTCACAGACAGGAATGTTCTAGATACAAGGCCAGTGATGGCTACAGTGCTCCCCCCCCCCCCCCCCAGCCACCGAGGACGTGCCTAAATTAGGCTTCCTACTTGAGATGGTCGGCTTACCAATGTAATTTCTTTAGAGGCCGTTTAAATGATAAAATGTTCTATTATCTCTGAGTGCCTGTAATTATCCACAATTCATCGCTAACGATCCACTGTGCGTTGTGTGACGATGCCAGTTAACGGCCAAGGGCTTCTTTCGATATGAAGCCCGGCAAGCAGTCATGTTCGGAAACCCTATTGCCTCCTAGGCATGGAGTGTGTGAAGAATTACATGTTAAGGTCACAAGAACTAAGGTGACCTCTAGTGGTGGCTTGAATAATGGCGATTTGAGTGATTTGAGTGAATTGTCACCAATTGGTCCATCCTCACCAGGCAGAGGTGGCGTCTTACCTAATCAGTGAAGGCCATCTCACAAAGGTAGCTGTGCCCAGGACCAGAGGTGGCAGTTTCAGGTCCAGAAAGTACAAATCCAGATCGTGGTTTTCTTTCAACCTACCAGTTGAGTATAAAGAGTCAGTCACAGAGTTACTCAACTGGCTGGTTGAAACAAAACCATGGTCTGGATTCGTACTTTGTGGACCTGAACTTTCCACCTCTGCCCAGGACACTGACCAATGGAGAAACCAGGTAGAACATCCAGCATCCTTACTGGAGTCCTGGCTGCTGTATGGTGATTAACTGGAAACAGGGATGTGCATGTGGGCTTTTTTTTTCAATCATCATTGTCACTGTCACTGGAGAGATTTACTGTCCACCAGCCTTCCAAGCAAACGGGTGATGGAGCAGGTTACTAGGTTCAATCCCACTGGAGAAACCAAGTCTCCCTGGTATTGATGCTCATCCTGCTGTGAGGCATTATGGGTAGGCAGCAGGGCTGTTGTGCACTCCACAGGCGAGTGGGCCTGTGTCAGACAGTCGGACGACCCAGCACAGACCCCGCTGTCAGGTGTCTCTGCTCTCCCATAAATCAGCCGGCTCCTCCACATTCCTCCCCGCGGCTCGACCTCCTCCTGCCTCTGACCACCAAGCTGTTTGTCTGAAGCGTGTCTCCACAAAACGGCACCGTTGGCTGTTTGCCGGGGTCAGGTCTGTGCAATCGTGCTGAATCGTGTCCCCGTTCTGTTTTGCAGATGCATCATCCCATCCAGATGAAGCCAGCGGACAGCGAGAAGTCAAACGGTGAGTGGTGGCGTGTGTGTGTGTGTGTGTGTGTGTGTGTGTGTGTGTGTGGGGGGGCATTCTTCTGAAATCCCAGGATAGTGTGTGTGAGGACAGGGTCTCTGATTAAACTGTTGGACTGACATCTCAGCTGAGACTTGCGGACAGGTGCTGATGAGCGTCACTCTGCACTGCGTCTGGGTCGGAGATCAGGGTTGGGGCCATTCCGGAATGCATTCATCGATTCCAATCCAAATCAGGAAATGGAACTGGAGTTGGGATTGAAAAAAGAAACTATGAGGAACAGAATTGGAACTGAATTCAATTTTCAGGGAGATATAAATTCTAACTCCAGTTCCATTTC
>JAODJW010000001.1:7309293-7333552 GCA_026777045.1 Hyperopisus bebe | reverse complement strand
TAACACACCTGATTCAACTCCTTGTGCTAATTACCACACAGCTCTTGAGCTGAATCATTTATGGTGGAACAGGGAAAAAACTAAGCTACACAGGGCTCCGGCCCCCCAGGACTGGAGTTGGGCAACCCTGCCCTAGAGTATTTTGACACTGCATTACCATCAACAACCAGAAGAGGTGCTGATGCACCCTCAGCACCCCTCCTTCCAGCACCACTGATACTTGGTGTGGTTTTCTGTCGCGTGCAGCTTTCAAAACTATATCTTGCTGCCGGTGCTGCTTCTGGCTTCTTTGTTTTCCTGTCTGTCTGCGTTTTCTCATGGCCTCTTGCATTCTGCCTTTGCAGGAGGATGAGGCACTGTGGTTCCTGAGTCGTGAGGAGCGGGAGTGTATCTTGTTCCTAGAAGAGACCATCAACATTTTCGATGATGATCTGGAGGATCGAGACCAGTTTCCACAGAGCAGCAGTCCAGCCGGGAGCCATCAGGCTGTTGCTGATGCTGCTGCTGTCCCTGCACTTTCCAGCAGCCTCAAAGAGCAAGATATCATTGACCTGGTCCAAGTCCAGCCTGATCCACCCAGCCCAAGGGAGGTTCCACATACATCCATCATGCCAGGTATCTTAAACAATTTTCAAACACTGTAATTGTCAATGTATTTCGTTGGGTGTGATTGGAAACTGAACGATGTAATTATTATGAGGGGTGGTTAGCATCAGGATTATAAACCTACAGGGGTAGCGTTCAGGGGTAGGGTCAGGCAGTAGTCTATGAGGGCTGGGAGTAAGGAAGTGGTGGGCTGAATGTCCTTGACCGTTGACCTTGGCAGTCATGTCCAAGGTCAAAGTAGAAAGTGAAACTGATAGTTTTCTTTTTAACGTGTTTGTCATCGTGGTGCCTGTAATTTTTTAAGATTTCTGGACCATTGGTTTGCTCCCGGACGATCATACTGAGGTGAAATTGAAGCGGGATCAAATGGACAACCAGCCTGTTGGCTCAATTCCGACCCCAATGGTGATAGCCCAAAAAATCGCAGTTCACCAGGGCAGTGGTGGCCCAGCCACAACATCTGACCCCCCTGGACACAGGAGGAGCCTGGATTTCGCCGGAGACCACTCTTCAATTCCTTTGCCTGACCATCCAGTTAAACAGGGTCCACCAACTACAGCAAAACCAAGCCGATATCCAGACAATATCAGTGTGGCTCTGCCCAGCAGGGACTACAATCAGACCATCGCCAAGGCCTCTGTGAATGTCCACCAGCGTCAAGCTCAGGTGCTGGCCAACCTAACAGGAAGACCTCATGCGTACGAATCGATGGAAGAAAAACAGGTGAGAAAAGTCCCAAACCAGAGTATCTCATTCCACGATTTAACCCCAAATAAATCCAGGATGGAAGCACTGTCCAAACTAGGACTGACTAAAGAGCGGAAACTATCAGCATTCAGTAGTAACAGCAACTTGTCCAAGACAATCACTCCATCTTTGGCGCAAACTAACAGCTCTTCTTGTTCAAATAATGCCAATGGCACTGACAGGAAACCTGAAGCTGTTGCCGGCTCCTCTGCACCCAAGACTCATGTCTCTTCAAATGATCGTAACACCTATGGTGGAAAAACCGAAGTAGCAACTCACTCCAACCAAAAAGCAGATGCTCATTCTCAGTGTGTGAGTAACAGTGGCAAGGAGATGGACACACCAGCTTCACTCCAGTGCACCAGTGGTAGCTTCAACAACCATGAAGGGAAAACTAAAGTTATATCTTCAGTACCAATGGCAAACTCCGACCTCCCTCCCCACCATATCAGTCAGCGGCACAGCAGGCCGGCTGCTCCCGCCTCATTGCTGAGTTTTGGCAAAACCAAGACCAATGTCTCAAGTGACATCGACAAATATAGAGGCAACACTGTGAATCCATCGAACAGTTTTATTCAGCAAAACCACAAACCCGAAGAAATTACTTCCTCGATGTCACCCAAAAACTCCAATAGCTATAGCAGCAAAACCAAAACCGCCGTTCCTTCACAGACACCTTCCACCAAGCCTGCGGTCAACATGACCAAGTCAAACGTCACTCCTGTAACCCTTAAACCAGCTGCTTCTGTCCCCAATGTTGCTATAAGATCAATGTCTTTCAGAGCAGAATCTCATCCTGAAGACGCACCAAGAACTGGCCGCCAAAATAGAACTGCGAGCTTCAGTGTGGGACTGTTGGCGTCAACATCATCAGAATGTCGGAGGTCCATCTCCAAGCCGTCACTCTGGTCTCAGGGCATCACGGTGCAGTTTTCTGGGCGTGGGCCCACTGATGAATCCCGCCGAGAAGCACTACGCAAACTGGGGCTCCTCAAAGACACGTCCTAAAGCTGACACTGAGGGGTGTAAGCTTCACGGTTTCAGGAGTGAGAGATGCAGTTCTCTGTGGGTCAAAGAATCAGGAGAATGGAAACCTGAAGATTCCTGCACATATTTTTTACCCGGTTACCTGCCAGAACACTAATACTAGTTTCTGTGTGCATTGATTGACCTTGGTGCCATCACTTCTGTGTCACACAGGCCAAGACCCAGCGGAGAACGGAGTATGGACATTTATGGCTATTTCTTGCTCAATGGTTGTATAGTATGTTAAAAGCCCAAGGTATTATGGGAAACTTCCATGTCTCCAGTGCAAAGAACTAATGTGCCTTTCATTGAATGACTAACAAGAAATCTTGTTAAAAGCCAAATCTAGACCTTAAGATCTATACCAAGATGTTTTCTAGTTTTTCCATTTTTCAGCTCATTTGGTTTACCACAGAAAGGGAGCATGCAGTTTCTTGTTTCTGTGGTCCTGTTAGCTAATTATGGTTCATCCTTGGTTTCTATATCCCTCCAACTATTATTTTTAATTACTATATTATAAAAGATTAACTCACTGTTGTTATGCTGTAATTATGTTGACGTACTACACAAATTAAACCATATAACCATTTATAGTACAAGTACTAAAACTGAGTAATATAACTGTAATTTCCTACATAGAAATATTTAATATTCAGACAGCTGTAATACTTAAAAAAATTAAATGGATATGACATCTTAGTTAACCTGCTATGTAAAAATGCTAGTTTTTTCACAGGGAATATGGTACTGTAAGCCTGGTCATCTAAAGCTTGTTCATTAGCAGTGTTGTAACGTTTTTGTCTAATTTTGTGGATGTGTGTCTGTGTAAGAGAGTGAGTTAAGCTGTGTGTGTTTGTGTGTGAGTTCTGTATTTGGAGTTTTTGCAATAATGTGAAATGTGTGCGTTTTTTTTTTTTTTTTTTTTGGCAATTTCTGCTAGACTCCGGTTCTGTAGTTTATCTGCAATTTTGAAGTAAACACACAGCCACACACTAGACTTGACCCCACTGCAAGAACATGTGCTAAAATACACCAGTACCAGTAATGTCGCCCTCCCAGCCATGTTACCTTTGAAAATACGGTATATGCAGTAAAGCATTTGTAATGTACAAATTACTAACATGTTGTGAAGACAAAGACAACTCTGAATCCTTTTTACAGACATCACCTCATATGAACATTGTACCATCTTACAGGTAGTTTTATGACCTACAAGAATAAATCTTTGACTAAGTGGTTTGTCTTGTGCTGTACTTAAAGTATATTCTCTAAGATCATATTAAAAAACAAAAGCACCCAACTGAAAAAAACTCAAGGCTCATGTTACAGGTTTTTTCTTTGAAAATCTCCCCTTAGCTAATGAAATACTTGTTATTGAAAGATGCAAGTGGTAAAAATGTCCTTTCCTGCATTACTCATGTTAAAATACCTTTCCATTGCTTGCATTATTGTTTATAGCGTGCCAGTCATCTCCAGTCAGAACTGGGGCCTCTTCCTGTGGTGGAGCCCAAGCTGGTCTGAGCACATTCCCTCTCGCTGTCGTGACAGCAGACATTTTTTTATGCATATGGGGTTACCACGGAGCCGAACGTGGACACTGGGACAGAATTTATTTTTAAACCTGCAGTTAAAGTACAGTTCTGGTTGAGAAATTTAATAAACCCTTTTACACTAAGAATATTTTGATAGTGATATCACACTACAAGGGTCTTTTCATTAATTCACCCCTGGAGGATTTTTGTTTCAGTGATTCAAAGAAATGATATTGCAGAATTTGAACTACAAATACAAGATATTCCAAAATGTTAGATGACATTACATTTATTTTGCTGTGTAACCACATTTTTTAAAAAGAAGGGTTAGGTAATCTGCTGAGGGCCTTGGTCAGGGACTCAACAGCAGAATCACTCTGCCAACCCTGGGATTTGAACCGCAACTTTCCAACTACAGGTATAGCATCACTCACCGACCCACACCACCTGCAGTTCAGCCTAGGGAATCCCCCTGAAGCTAAGCAGGTTTGGGCCTGGCCAGTACTTGGATGGGAGACCAACTTAAAAATGCTGGTGTGGTGCTGCAAAAAAAAAAAAAAAAAAAAAAAAAAAAAAAATGGTGCCATCCTTCAGGTGAGCTGTAAACCAGAGGCCTTGAGGTCATGAGAGATACCGGGGCAGCTTTTGGAAAAAATTAGCGGTGGTACCCTGATGTACTGACTAAATTCATCAAGGTGGGGGCTACACAGTGCTGGTTCAAGTGGCCCCCCGAGGGTACCATAAAGCGCTGTATAAATGTAACATTCACACACCACACCATCACATCTTTCTTAACTCCCCCCCCCCCTTTAAAAAACAGGCGCAGAAATGAGGAGCCAGACAACTGACATTTGGACAGTTTACTGCAATCCAAGATGCAGCCTGCTTGCCAGCAGCAGTGCTGGTATGAACAGGCCATGCAATGGAGGAGGGAGGGGGGTAAAACAAGGTTAAACCAGACAGACACTTGGAACAGATTTCAAAAAGGGTCAGCAGGAAACTCAGCTGCAGATTGTAGACAGAAACCTCACGCAGGCATGAACTACAGAACACCAAAACTCATATGCACAGAAATTCCTGCGATGCTGAAGCCTTACGCAACCTAGAAATGGCTTCCTGTCGGAACATCAATGAAAAAATAAACCGCATCTATAAATATCTTTTTTTTTTTCCTTTTTAAATCAGACAATGAAAAGCTGGTAAGTCCATCGGTCAGTCCCTCTGCCAGTCGCCACCACGACCGTCCGCACTCGGTTTCTCAGAATCCTCTAGGTAGGGCCGTCGGCATGGTGGATGAGCGGACGCGCTAACAAAGCCGGCCATCTTGGTACCATGAATCGCGTGTCCGTTTCGCTGCCTCCTCCCTCAGCCTGGCTGCTCTCCCTTCATCCCCCTCTTCAGCCCCCCCTCCCCTCATCTGGGCCCTCCAATCTAAAGAATGATTTAACTAAAGGCAGCGTTAAAACAAAAGAACTGATTTTAAATTTTTTGTAAGCCCACCCCCTCTAAGAGGAAGAGGGTGCATGACCTTGGTGTGCTCCCTGATCCTGTTGCATCTTGGTCCTCCGGCAGGGCCTGTGGGAACGGCAGCCGCCTCACAAACGCATTCTCCCGCTGAAGGGGTCTCGCCGCCAGAGTCCGGCTGGGCGTGGCTAAGCGTGTGTCCGTGTGTGTGCACGTGCTTCTGTGTGTAAGAGAGAGAGAGATGCTGGTGTTGCTCCGCATGGGGGAGGAGCCCACGGCCCCTCCCGTTCGCATGGCGACGGTGTACTCCACAGTCAGCCGGGGGGTAGGTCAGCGCCCAAGCGAGGAGGTCATACCACTGTGATCCCTTCAGCGTCTCCTGGAAGAAAGAGAGGCAGCGTGACTGCGGAACGTGCCGCTCAGAAGGTCTACGCGGATTCGTCAGATAACCTTTATTTCAGCTTCCAGCTCCAAGAGAGCATCTCAGACCAGTGCCACATTTTACCACTAACCTCAAGGATTAATTCACCTATTAACCAAGAGTAAACATTTTTTGGTGCCGATATTCAAAATCAGAGCGCCTCAACTGAAGTGAACGGAATTAGAAACAAGATGTTATCTTGACATCAGCAAACAACCTTAGGTTCAAGACCATGAAAAGCTGCTTTATGGTTTTCTTTAATTGGCTCTGCAGGCAGGAAATGAATTTCCATGTGGAAAGTCCCCTGCTAGTTACAGGGTGTCAGATGGCTGCCCACCTTCCCCCAGTCTTGAAGATGAGGTCTGCGTTGGGCGCTCCTTTAGGATGCTGGTACCGCGGTCGCCTCTCGCGATTGGTGTTGGCAGGGGCCGGCCGTTGGGCCAAAGACTGCATCATCTCTGCAAAGGGCAATGCGTGTTAGTGTGTGTGTGTGTTTGTGTGTGAGAGAGAGAGAGTGTGACTGAGTGACAGACAAACAGACAGAGAGACAGAGGGAGGAAGGCTGAGAGAGATAGACAGACAGAGTGAGGCAGAGTGAGAGATAGACAGACAGACAGAGCGATAGACAGAGCGATAGACAGACAGGCAGAGCGCGAGGGAGACAGACAGTCAAAGGGAGATAGAGACAGACTGAGGGAGGGAAGAAAGACCCAGTTTGGTCCAGGAAGCTGAGCGCCGGGCTCCCTCACCCTGATAGTCCTCCTGCTCCTGCCTCTCATTGATGTCCAGTGTCAGCTTCTTCATGCGCAGACGCTCTGCTTGTTCGGCCTGCTGCTGGTTAAAGTGGTTGGCGGCCAGGTGGGAGGAGAGCGGCACGTTCAGGATCTTAAACTGTGGAGGGAGGACAGGCAGGCGATTACACACAGACGCAGTCAGCTGCAGATGAAATCCGAGCAGCAGCGTCCGTAACAACGGCCCATTCAGAGAGAGGAGCAGCTCCCGCCAGGAACCCCGAGCAGGCGCAGCGAAATGCAGCCGTATGCCAGATTGTGAAACGCAGCCGTACGCCAGATCGTGTGCAGGCCTGTTAGTCATTTTCTAAATCTAACGACGGCACAATATTAAGCCTGGGTCTCGGTCAACTTCTCCACATTCATAGTAGCAGGAAAATTTTAGGTCACTCCTGTTCTGAGTTGTGAAGAGGCAGGCTGAACAAGTGGGTCATTCTGAGACGGGGGCACAGTATGGGATGGGTTTGACTCCTACACACAGGGGCCACTGTTACCCGGCCTCATGACCCAAAGCCCCCCCCCCCTCAAAGTGACGTACTTTTCTTTTTTGAGAAAGCAAGGTCAGACAGTTCTGAAAGATGAAGGATAAAATCAGTCTCTCAATGCTGGGATTTGAACCGACAACCTTCCCATCACAAGCACAGTCTCCTAACCTGTTGAGCCACATTCTGCCCCACAAACCGCAACATTTTAAAAACAACAATGTTCTGTATGTAGGTCAGTCATTTTGAAAGGAACTGGACAAGCAAACCTGCTGATTTAGATTCTATAGAGTAAACTAAGAATCACTAAAAGACTAATGGAGCCATTCTGGCTCAACTCAAATAGTCAGCGCTCGACCATCTCAGAACTGAACCATTTTGTGGCATTTGTTTGACCTTGGGCCTTAATGAAAAACAAAAAAATTCTGTGGCCTAGCTCATAGTTGTGGAGTTACACAGGTGTGAAATTCAATGAGATTTTTCCTTCATTTGCAAAAATGCTTGGGTCAGATGCCTCTATCTTTTAAGGGTTTTATTGAGTTCCAAACTGTAAATAAAACCCTTAAAACAGAAAACACCATTCTGGTATTTAATGTTGTAAAGGGAACCTGGAACTTTCAAAAGACAATGAACGTGACAGTATCTTTACCATCTCCTTGAGAATCTGGGCCTCTTGGCAGATCTTGGCAGATTTTATCCCAAGTTTGCTACATGCTACAAGCTAAATAAATACATATTTGGAATTAAGCCAAAGTCCCGTATACACAATTTTTTTCAGGGGCCTGGTGTTACCGTCGCAAAGACACCTGCACCTGAAAATGGCTGACCAAGCATTTTTGCAAACAAAGGAAAAATATGAATGTCAAGCCAGTGTAACTTCTAAACTATATGAGATGGAGCAGAGAGATTCTGGATCTTTCTTGTTGGCCCAGGTACAAACACAATGCCGAATGCAATTCTTAGATGGCCGAGCGCGGACGATACCAAATACCTGTTGAGCCAGAATAACCCTGTAAACATTGTTCAGGAATAATAAAAGTCTTAGAAAAGGGTCGTGAGGCAGGCGGGCAGAGGTCACATGAGCGGGGGGGGCGGCATGCATACCTGCTGCTTGTTGCCCTTGCGGGTGAGCATGACAAATTGCATGGTGTCGGCAAGCTCAGTGTCAGCCTCCGCGCTGCAGGCTGGGGGAGGGACCTTCTTCAGCTGGCTCTTCAACTGCAGCGGGATCGCCACGTCCAGCTGGTGGCCTTTCACTGACTCACTGCTGCGCTGCTGTGGGGCGTAGAGCAGGTGAGGAGGGCAGTCAGATGGGGAGGACAGTCAGATGGGGAGGCAGTCAGATGGGGAGGGCAGTCAGATGGGGAGGGCAGTCAGATGGGGAGGGCAGTCAGATGGTCCTTAGAGCTCAGTGCCTATT
Source organism: Hyperopisus bebe (assembly GCA_026777045.1). Taxonomy (NCBI): domain Eukaryota; kingdom Metazoa; phylum Chordata; class Actinopteri; order Osteoglossiformes; family Mormyridae; genus Hyperopisus; species Hyperopisus bebe. The sequence goes on along the minus strand of JAODJW010000001.1, from coordinate 7,325,063 downwards.
AATGCGTGTCACTAACAGCACACAGATACAGAAGCACTCACTCAGACAGGTGTTCAGGAGGAGATACGGAACTCTTATAGCTCTGTACAGGATCACAGGCACAGGCAGAGGAGCACAGGCAGAGGAGCACAGGCAGAGGAGCACAGGCAGAGGAGCACAGGCAGAGGAGCACATAGGCAGAGGAGCACATAGGCAGAGGAGCACATAGGCAGAGGAGCACATAGGCAGATGTCCACAGGCACAGACACTGGCGCACAGGCAGAGGAGCACAGAGACACAGACGCACAGGCAGAGATGCACTCGTTGGAATGGAACTCGTCACTAAATGAGACGTGGTTGTAAATAGGATGTAATGGCATTAAAGGTGTGTAATTTTCAAAGAAAAAGAAACTACACAGGAGACGTCGGTAGACAGAAACACAGGAAGTGGCCGATACCTGCAGGTTCTCCAGCATCATCTTGTCCAGGGCCTGGATGAAGTCCTCGTCCTCAGCACAGGCCACATGCCGCAGGCCGCCTCCCTTGATCGTCACCTCCTAGAGGAGAGCAAGAGGAGCGGCATGGAGCGGTCACTGCCCCGTCGGCTAACAGGATTAACGGCAGGGGTGCAGCCTCTGCACTCACGTTGTTTTCGTCGTCAGTCTCATTCTCCTTGTTGGAGTCAGTCAGGTAGTCGGTGTTCTCTTCCTCCTCTTCATCCCCCTCCTCCTCCTCATTTTCGGAGCCCTCCTAAAACACAAACGAGACCGTTTAAATACGTCCCTGGATTACAACCAGGGATTGACATAACTGGTACTTATACAAACTTAACAGTGCAAATGTACATAATAATACCTCAAATGCGTACCTGCGTACCAGTTATGTCAATCTCAGATTATAACAGCATCACCACCACTGGTTGACAAATGTAGATCGAATACCAAAGTGGAAAATAAAGTTGACAACATAGAAAAGTGACATCAGGGCCTGCTGTCTTCATCCTGGCTGCCCTTTCAGACACTGAGAAACCCAGGGTCCACCTGACCTGGATGGGTTAGCAATTGTCCTAGCAGCCTATGAGTAATATGGTAACACTTCCACTCCATTATTAGTATGGGTCTGTCATCATACTTGTTACCAACTTAACGCACAATATATGGACAAGACCCTGATCATTTTTTCTGACCACAGTATTGGCAAATTGTGTTTACATATGCGTTTGTTTACATAAAAATTAATGTCACCAACATTTTAGCCAGTCATGCCTCTTCTGCCCTCTCGTCTGTTCTGTGTCGCTGGAGCCGCTCAGGACTGATTCATACGTTACATGAAAGCGTGATGCAGTACAGGACGGTCCACGATTCCAAATGTTATTACTGTGTATTTTGACGTTAGGCCTGGGTTAGTGCTAGTGCTGTAGCGCAAAGCTGCTCTTAAAAATCACATTTATGAAATGTGGTATCGATGAAGAAAAAAAAAAAAAAAAAGAATTTTACTAAAAATCAACCATGCACTAGGTACTTACAGTACAAAGGAAGTGCTATAATCCATAACAAAAATATTTTATTTCAGTTTAGGGAAGATTTGGAAAACAGAAAACTACAACTTAACGAGATCCATAAATATTGCTTCCAAAACCAACTGAAATAAAATAAAAACGATCAAATACTTCCCGTTACCTTTAAATACTATTTAGCTGAAGTAATGATTTATCTTTAGAACTCATGCCATGCACTTCAACCACAAAAACAGCCAACGGCATTGCATTGCGACATTTTGTACCAGCCAACAAAGTCCTACAAGTCCCTTTCTGTCAATTCCTGGAAATAAAATAAAACCCAAAATAAAATACATAACTAAATAGACTTACATCTTTAAAATAAAAACTAATGAAACCAGCCCTCAAACTAAATTAGATTTCAAATAAAAATAAAAAATTAATGTACAAGCTAAATTAAAAACTAAAAACGATAACACTGAAGCAAAAACATACATGGATACATGTTGCCTGTTATTCTCGGTCAACTATTCTTCAAATCTGCTAGACATTTGTATCACCATTCTGATCATAAAAAGGTAAAAAAGGTATTTATGTACAATATTGGGTCTGACTACTTTCTGACTTCCTGTTTCTTTTCCCCTGGCCAATGAACGATGGAGGTTCACTTGTGTCACTGAACAGAGCCTCCACAGTGTAATAATTTGAGCGTTTTGAGAAAAGATGATCCGGGAAGAATCTGTACATTGGAAATCTCCGCTCGAAGTGCCTTTGTGTTATGTCCAGAGAGGCTCTAAAAGGAGGAGCGCTAAAGTGACACTGTCAGGTCAAACGTGTTACTTGTTGTTGCTATTTATATCTAACGTACAGCCTATTTGTTGTTATGTTGCACTTTTAACAAAGGTCCTAGCCACTGCAAAGCTGGGTTGGCAGCATATTGCTTGTTAAGGAATTAATTTATTTTTTGGTTGTGTGCTTTTATTTATGTTTTATTTATTTAGGATAGTTATATTTTTTGACATTCCAGTTCTAGTGTCTGAATAAAGTTTAATGCTCTTTGCATTATTTTGCTATCACCATTATACCAGAGGCATAAAATGGATAATATCGTTTACTGCAATCATTTCTGGGACAATATATCGTCCAGCAAAAGCGATTATCATGGCAGGCCTAATAAGTCTGGGAGGAAGTGCAGAAAGGACTGCTGCTGGAATACAAGCCAGAATGGGCAGAACACGACCAAGTTGTGGGGAACGATAAACTCTCACGTACTTCCTCCTCCTGCTCATTCATTTCGCTCTCGTTCCCAGACTGCTCCTCCGTCTCCGCCCCTCCTTCTTCATCATCGTCCTCGTCTTCCTCATCCAGTCCCTCCGTCTCACCCATGGCGCTGGAGGACCGGTCGTCCTTCTCCACAGCTAGACCTGGGAAATGAAGATAAAAGGTCAGCCACCTCGATCCATGCCCCACCCACGCAAATAAAAGGCTTAAAGTAGAACAATGAAGCAACTGTTTTAAAGACATGAACTGGTGAGGATTGGTCCACTTTCCATTACCACCCAACCACCTATTTCTCAAAGAGAAGCACACCCATAATCAAAGATCAACAGGTTTTTCCAGAATGGGGGGGAAAAGGATAAGAGTGAGTTCAATCAAACTCATCCCAAGCGATGATTTTCAAAGCCGCTTTCATTTCCAAAGTGACTCAAAGCTCATTCATCCTTCAGGTGGAATGCAGCACTTAGTGATTCCAGAACACTACAGTCACGCTCCGATGATGTTTACCACATTTTTCACCTAAACTCCTTATATAGGCAATTGAAAATATGCTTGGCTTTGAGTCTACAACCAAGTCGGTCTTTAGAAGCTAACCCATTAATATAACATCTGCATCACTTCAATATTCACACGCCACTACAACTGAAGGTGGAGGTTCTTGAAAGCAGATTCAGAGAGAAAAGTAACTCCTACAAACAGCTCGTTTATTTTCTCATGACGAAAACTGAAAGACAACCAACCAAAAGAACAAGGTCGAGAACCCAGAGATGTAGAACTGGACATAGGTCCAGTTCCGTTAGTGTAGGGGCACCTAAACCGTAATGCCTAAAAACAAAAGTCACTCCCAAGTACTAATACATGCTTTACAGCAGAGTGAAAAGTCCCCTGCGGAAGGTAAAAAAAAAAAGCTAAATGTGCAAAAACCAGTTGGGTACGGGAAAACCTCCTCCAGGCTAAAGAATGCTGTCCATCCGGTGAGGCTGAGATGAAATGCAGGTGAACTTGCTAAGCAGGAACACTGGAGTCGCTTCCTCTTTCTTACATCCTTATCTCTGCTCTGATAGTCACCAGACCACACACTCCGCAGAACGCAATGTTAACCCATTAGTCATTACCAAGGGAACTTCTCACCTAGCTTGACTAGCACCTCCCTCTCCAGCTGGGCGACCTGCATGGCCGCCTCCTCCAGCGAGCCGCACAGCCTCATCTTGGGACGAAGCAGTTCCAGCGTGTCGCTTATCATGTAGTCGATGTCAATGGGGAACGGGTGCTCCTTCGTCCATACCTCCAAAGTCTTCTTCCACCAAATGTAACGCTGTGAGCAATGAGGGACAGTTATCCTCAGGTCCTCAAAACTGTGCCAAAATTAGCAGGACAATGAAACCCAATGAGGGGTTAAAAATAAGTTGTTTCTCGAAGCTGGCCCAGCACACCAACCTGGAAGTAGATGAGGAAACAGTCCAGCTTCCTCTTGCTGGAGCCCCGGTCAAAGTATTGGCCACAAGTATCCAGCAAGGTGCAGACCAGGCGCAGCCGGAACAGGTGCTCAGGGGGGTCCAGCGGGCTGGGTGAGCCATCCGGACTGACCCCGAAGGAGATGAAGGAGAAGAGTGTGCGGAAGACCACGGCCGACTCCACCATCCTGTAGTTGTAGAGCTCCCCCAGGAACTTAGCGCTGCTGATGCGCCGTTGGTTGAACTTGGGCTGATTTACCTGCAACATGGAGGGGGTCACCAAGTCAGGGGGAGGCACCGCCTTCGGCTGTACAGCCCCACAACAGTCTGCGCCAACTGCCAAGCTAAATTAGATACACAACTCTCGCTTTTTGAGGTGTCACCACGTCATAAATTTGGCTGTCATGTTTTTCTTCCCAAAACCATCGCACAAACGTACGCATGATTTGACGTTCTTGATGAGCTGAGAACAATTCAATTCAATTTATTTATATTCAGCATCTTTCACTACAGAATCACCCAAGTCACTTTACATGGGTGTGTTGTGGTACAACAAGATTAGAGATTGTTTCCAGACAAAGTGTCTAATTAGTATTTTTCAGCTCTAGTGCGACAGACTAATCAGCTTCACTAGGGGCCACATGAACAACATCCTACTCACCTCCATGCCCAGCCGGATGTCCTCCAGCACCCCGTCCACCACGTGAATGCCCACGTCTTCCTGGTATGCCACCAGTCCAGCTAGGAGGTTGGCCACGCAGTGGATGCTGTTATACTTTACATTCCAGATATTCACCAGGCAGCAGATCAGATAGCTCTTGGTTTCAGGGTCCTGCCAGGGAAGTTTACGCATCTGTCTCAGGACCTGTGAGATGATCAGTTTATCGCAGGGTTAAACCATCTGGGAGGTGCAAGATGTCAAGGTTTAGACTACTGAAGGCTGAAAGGTCACCAAACCATCACATGAGTACTTGTGAAAGACTGTCAGGACCAGACATTGTCGGCATCCTGATGAAAACATGAATGTCAGCGATATCCCCCTACGAACCTTCTCGGTGGTGACCTTAGACAGGTCCTTGTAGAGAAGCTTGCGAATGTACTCCTGCAAAGGCGGCCTCCTCTTCCTCACGGCCTTCTCCACGGGTGGGGGGTTGCAGTAGTAGTAGGCGTTCTCCACCATGGTCACGTAGCGCGCATCCAGGTGCATAGCCTGTTTCTTGCGCATCATTTGCTCCTAAAGAACACCAAGTTCCTGTTAGCATCCTCAGTCAGGACCCACCCACCCAAGTAAAGTTCTTGCTGCCCTTTGAGGCACATTATTCTGCTATGATACATATATTGACAAACAAAACAGCAGGAAGAAAAACAGGGAAGTTTAACACCCCAGTGCCTTTCCCTTTCAAAAGAGCTCGCTAGAGTAAGGCGTGCTTAACCCAATGCAGCCAGAACTCACCAAGAGGACGCTGGTGCGAAGGTGCGAGTCTGGAGACCTGAAGAGGAAGCGCCCGCTCGTCTCCAGCAAGGTACACGCCATCTCAATGTGGTGATGGGAGAAATCTGACAGCAGCATCTGCAGCAGGACAGAGGCTTTAACATGAGCTATTTGCAGCACATCAATAAAATAAATCAGAATCTCCCAATAAAGAGAACCATGACTGACGGCCACATTGCGTGGCAAGAATAAGCATAACAACATGATACCTTCAGACAATGAAGGGTGTCTGTCTTAGAGAACATCTTGAATTTAGCCAGCTCTCCAATAAACCTCACGGTCTTGTTCTTTGTTTCAATGTTGATCTGGTCCTTCTTTCTTATCTGCAAAAGCCCAAATGTGGTTTCAAAATAATAGAAAAACTGCAGGAGAAAATATAGCTAGTAATTAAAAATCGCTCTCATTCTCATAAACCACCAATATTAGCCCTGCATCAGCCCTCCACACATTCATACAAACAGGATGTGGTTGCACCAAGCTCACTCTAAACCGCTGCTAAACATGTTAGCATTGAGAGACATACATGGAACCTGAAGTCCCCCCTGAGCATGGAGCACAGATCTTCAGCCACGTCAGACATGCAGGGGTGCAGTGTGGCGACCAGCCGGGCATAGAAGGGCAGAAGGTCCAGCCTGTGGGACCAACAGGAGAAACGCGTGACGTTGGTCATGTGACACAATGACACCACACCAAGAGTTCATTCATGGCAGCTCAACACAAACAGCACTGGTACCTTTTCACCTCTAATAGCTAAATTACAAGCGTAGCACATAGGGTACGGTAACACACGTTTCAGAAGGAAAACAACTTCAGCTAAGTAGCTAAGCTAGGGAAGACTGCCACCTTGTGGTTACCTGAAGTTTGTCAAAAATTGCGCAAGACCAAGTCATGAAATAAAATGCTATTACAATAGCAACAATTTCAGGGAGCTAGAAGACTCTCTCACCGCTGCCTTGGGACGGTGAAGAGTGCTCGCACAAGTTTCCTCCGGTTGGACTTTGTGTTCATGTTCATGCAGAAATCCATTGCAGCCTGCAAACATGAAAAGCGGCACACATCAGTCCTTACAGCTCGGAGAGTCTGGACCCACCAGAAGGGCAGAGCAAACATGTTCTTCAGTTAAAACACTTGAGTAACCATGTGATTTGGTCAATAAGAGCTGGATATATGGTCTGATAGGAAGACATGTACAGCAACAGCTCAGATGCGCATCTTCAGTCTGGACAACGCAATTATAGTGCATTGTGCTTGACATGTTTTGTCATTTTATTTCATCTGCGTCGTCGGTTCAATCAATATCGAAAAAAAAATAACGGTTCAATGAAAATATGTCCCCACAAGGTCAAAATAACAGTTACTCAGGGTACTACACTGTCCTGTTGCTACCCTACCTTGTCTATCAGGTCTCTGTTGACGCAGTTGGGCAGCTGTTGGATGAAGGCATCAACAATGAGCTTTAGGTGGGACCCTGTGCTGGCTTCCTCATCTTCTTGCTCTGTGGGGGGGAAAATATATATACATATATATGCTTTACTATGACCAAGGCTACAACAGAGAGGTGCCTTCCACCACTGTCCTTGTCATACTCTATCCTGTGGGCAAATGCTCGATTTCATGACATGGTTTAGTGACTCCATCTACCAGATCTTCTGAGCCATAAACCATTCCAGGTCTGGAAATGCCAAACATGACTCTGGAGTGATTAGCAGTCATCCCCTGATCACTGCAACCTATCCGTATCACTACTCAGATACAAACATTCATGGCCACCTGAAATCTACAAACCACTACCTAGTGAACAGACTTCCCATGGAAATGGGAAACTTGCACAATTCCAATTCACTTAAGGTGCCCTGATAAAACCACCATCAAATCGCTTATTTAATTAAAATAGACATTTCTGAAGGCCCTGGGTAGCTCACTCCACCTTGCTCGTCCAGCAGTTTCTTGGCAAGCTCATCACCGTCAACCTCGTCACCTCCTTCCATTTCCAGGGCGTCATCTGCGATGTCCAGTGTCTCCAGCTCCAGTTCCAGCTCCTCCGTACCACTCACCTCCTTAACTTCCTTCCCATCCTTTGTATCTGTGGCACCACGTAGCACAAACACACTACTGACTAACAGGCGACAATACATGCAATGCAGCCACCACGTTCGCGGTGACCGTCATCTGAAGGGAATCCCAAGACGCTCCTCACTGGATGGTGAGCGCCATACCTTTGGCCTCCTCCTTATCGCGAGCCCTCTCGTTGTCTTTGAACAAGATGGCAGGGACAAAGGCCTTCAGGTCCACAAGATTCTCGTAGAAGTTGCGAGCATCCTCGTCCTCCCAAATGCCTCCCTCCAGGTCATAATCCCCCGGCTTCCCTGGAGTGAAGATGTCAATGCCGGGGCCATGTTCTGAAACACGGAAGCAGCCACAGAGGAGCACCATGAGTGCCTGTCAGACTGAGGGCAAAACTACAATTGACGAGAAGGCTAAGATCACAGAAGACTTTTAAAACATTATTTCTTTAAAATATTATTCTAGCGAGCGCCAAGCGGGAAAAATCAACACTGAGAATTTAGCAAAACAGATGTATGGTGTGGCCAAGAAGGCCCAACAATACTGAAGCTTAATACTCTGACAATACTGACTATACTGAAGCTTAATAATACTCTCAATAATACTCTTAACAGCAAAAAGAAATAAACACTTAGCTGTGATGACAAGAAATTACCACGCATTTCCCCCTTTGTACCACAAATGCATACCTGTGTACCAGTTACGTCAGTCCCTGATTATAAACACCATAAAACATGGCAGAGATACTAAGCAGAAAGCAATAAGGCACAGAAACAGAGGCAGGGGTGTCTGTATACAAGGCTCTGATCGATGCCTGGCGACAGGCTTCCCGGGGCCCTAAAATATAGCCTACTACCTTCTTGAACGGTCTTGTCTTGGGGTAGTTCTGGCATGTTCTCATCCAGCAGGTCCGCCAGGGACTGCGTGCTGGCGAGAAGCTTCTGGTAGGACGTGGCAAACTCCTCGTACTGCTTGTGTCGGTCCTCGCTGAGCTCGCCCTTGGAATGTAGGATACGGCTGAAGACGCAAACAGAGGACAGTCTCATCTTACTTTGAAAAGGGGGGTGGCGGCAGATATGATCACACGGTGATGGACCAGCAAAGAATACAACACAGCCCACCAATACTCCAGGGAGCCGGATAAATGACCAACCCTGCGCTCTGACCTCAGTCTTCACTCTAACCTGTAGGTGTGTGTGTCTTTAAAAGACAGGAAAGCAATGTACCTGATGCACCTGTTTTGCCAATGGCATATATTATATTCAGTTAGACTTTTTTCCCCCCATGATGTTCATAGACATTCACTTTTTCATATAACATAGAACACTATATGAACAAAGATATGCAAGTAGGTGAGGACAGAACTAAGGGGCCCTGGGCCAGGAACCTTGAAAAGGTAGCAAGATTGATAAGAGCCAATCAGAATCACTGGTGACTTCATTTAGGGCTGCCACCCACAGTAAGGTACAAAAATGGATGCTGATTTGTGAATGGGGAGCTCTTTTGCTCTGCATGCGGGAAATCCCTGTTTGAACAGACCTAGTAAATGGGAAACTTCTCCTACCCTAAGGTGTCCTCATTTTATGTCCCATTTGGAATTTTTGACTTACACAATGGTGTATATTCAGAATAAGGAATACAATTCCCTGTGTTGACTGCTAACCCTTTTAAACATTAAGCGCTGCATGAAAAAGCACCTTATGTACACTGCAATATTTTTTAAGCCAAAATCCCTGAATCTATGTTTTTGTCATGTGTGATCTTTTCGGATGACACCCTGCAAGAACACGTCAAGTCTGCTTGGTGCCTCTCACCGGTTCTGCCTCTCGATGTTCTGCAGCTCGCGATGGTCCTTCTTCAGGTGCTTGGTAAGGGAGGTGAAGTACTCCCTGAGCAGGTTCTGGAAGGGCTGCTGCTTCTCGGCGTTGATGATCTCGCTCGGAGGGAAGCCCAGGGCGAATTTCTCTGCCGCTACCTTTACCCTGCGAGGAATGAGGCCAGCGACATCGTCCCCGCAGTGCTTGCAGAAGCTGATGACCACGGAGACGTGCGTGTGCGCCTCACGGTCTGTGTTGATGATATTCTTCAGCTGCTCGTAGATGAGCGACAGGCCCTCCTTGTCGGTGAAGATGCCCACGATGGTGAGTTCGGCGATGAAGCGCAGATCCGTTCGTAGCTTGCTTACGTTCGGCGTCTTCTCCTCCTTGCGGGCCTCAAAGTGCTTCTTCCAGGCCTGCAGCAGGAGCGGGGCGAAGTCGGCGTAGCGCTGGTGGAACAAGGAGCAGAGGTGCACAGCGCAGCCCACGTCGGAGATCTTCAGCTTGGCCTCCACCACGGAAGCCACGGCCTCTGCGATGTACTTGCTCAAGTTGAGCGACGCGAAGTCGTTGGAGAGCGAGTCGCGCTGCTGCTCCGTCAGCGTGCGCAGCTTCTTGACGAACGCCGTGTTCTTCTTCAGGCTGGAGTCCAGGCGGCTGAAGAAGGCCTCCTCAGGCCGCGAGTCCTGCACGTTCTGGTTCCGGCTGCGCAGGTCCTTGCGGGAGTGGTGGCGCTCCCAGGCCTCCTGGTGAAGCTGGTGCGCTTCCTCCTTCTCTCTGTGGGGGGCAGTGCAAAGGTTTTATTGAAAAGGTAAAGAACCAGCACTGTCCTGAATAACTGTATAAACCAGGGGTGGGGAACCTCTTCCACGGAGGGCCAGTGTGGGTATTTGTGATGATCTCTCAGTCAGCCAATAACAGAATAATAGTTCTCAACTACAGTCCTGGGGTCCAGTGATATTGGCTGATCGAGAAGCCATCCCAAAAACCCACACCGGCCCGCCATGGAACAGGTTCCCCACTCCTGGTAAAACCTTATGAGACTCAAATCCCAGTAAGTATGCATTTGTAAAAGTGTGATGCAAAACGCACATTTATATAAAGTTCCCACAGAAAACCTATAGTAAATCAAATCTTTGCTGTACACTGCTGGACCACAAAGGCATTCGAACAGGGGGGCATGGCTTATTTTGTCAACCTGGGGGGTCCCCTAGGTAAATTTTGCATTATTGTTGATTATCAAAAAGGTTACTTAAAACCTCAAAGGGGGGCACTTCCAATGACTGTGACAAAAGCAGCAGGTGCCCAGACACCCCCAGCCCAACCCTGCGCGAGCCTGATTTTCGCCTAAACCCAAGATCTCCACAGCTGCCCCCTTACTTCAGACGTGCTGCCTCTTCCTCACGCTGCCTTTTCTCCTCCTCCTCCTGCATCCTCTTCTCCACCTCCTCCTGTTGCCTCTTCTCCTCCTCCTCCCTCCTCTTCTGCTCCTCCTCCACCCTCAGCCTCTCCTCTTCTTTCTTCTTACGCTCCTTCTCCTCCTTCTTTCTCCTCTCCTCCTCCAGCCTCCTCCTCTTCTCCTCCGCTGCTGCCGCCTTGCCGTTATCTTTCTTCCCGCTCACCTTGGTGTCCTCTTTCCCCTTTTCCCGAGACGAAGAGGGACGGTTTTCCCCTACTCGCTCTTTGTCCTTGTTGCTGAACACGCACACGTCTTTCTCATCCATGTTTACTGGCTTCTTGCTTTCAGCAGGCATACTGCAAGGAGAGGGTCAACATTCTAAATACTATTTTTCTTGTTCATACAATTTCCATAACTACACAATTCCCTATTGTCATATAGTGTGCTAGTATGAAATTAAACAAAAATCTCAATATATTTTAAAATCCAGTTATTTAGTTTCGAATACAGACAAGATCTGAACTCAAAAGGACTGAATATTCACACCTAAGAGTCTTTAATTTTGTACAACGTATTACACAGAAAATGTTAATTACTTGGTTTAACTGATAAGATGTACGAACTGGTTATTTCAAAGTAATCTGCTTAGTCAAGGAGCCTCACGCGCAACACGCGCAAGCCGTCATCTACCCGCGCGACAAGTGCGCGAGCCCATAGCGTCAAAAAGTTAGACCTCCGACATTCACATCGCAAAAACAACGCACACTAGATATGTTTCAATCTGACGAAATTCATACTCATCCGTAAACTGAGTTCTTTTGTAGGCGACCTGTGCTTAATCTTAAAGCTAACAGCGTGACATGCTCACTGAATTCATTAGGTAAAATATATGCGACAAGTTACTGGTTATGCATATTATGAATAGATTCACGAAGTCTCCAGCCAAACACTTCAGGGTTTTCAAGGAAACCTGTCGTGCTTCCGCACACACTACTGCCAGCGACCTATTCGTTTAGGCCTTCGATGGAAAGGACATTTAGGCTGTTCGGTAGCTATACGAATAACTGGTTTCCCCAATATGACCACACACTTCAGCAGAAAAAGCATGCAATAACTCTTCCCGCACAACAGAATTTATAACCAAATTATGTCTTCAGGCCTAGATAGCTACAGAGAATCAATGATAAACAAAGTAGCATAGCCAGCTGGCAAATTAGATTTTGCTAAATCAACTATCACGACAATTAATTGATCCCTATACAATCATAAAAATACTTAATTATATTCAAAATTCGAGGCCAGAAATCAAAATGAATTTCAACTACCGTTACCTTCATTTTCCTCAACAAAAACATCGGGTCTGTTTAGTGGGTGAAGCAGCCTTCTCGGTCGCTGAAGGACCACCTCCGTTAGGTGGCCTGAAAGGTGCCTGATTAAAAAAAGGACCTTTTCATACCGGCCGATGACAACTCTGTGCCTATAACAGAAATGCGAGGACGCTTCGGGTGCTGCATCGCTGAATATAAACGTGATAGTTGTAAAAAAAAAACCCCGCTGTTTATGGCTTAAGAGATTCACTTTAGTCTGCCCGACATTACAAAAGATGACAAAATGAAAAGAATACCTGAAATTATCTTATGTAGTTTTTACTAATACTATACAATAATAGAATGACCTTGCAAAGTTTTTTATTAAAACTTCAGAACTGTTTGTGTACTGTTAATATGTTACGCAGAAATAAAAAGGGACTGGAACCCAATACTCGATTATCATTATTTACTAAGTCAAACATAGCTAATTACATTTTTATAAAATGGGACTTTGGAGGACATTCCACATTAGTGAGCAAAGGGAAATGTAAAATGTTACGGTCGTCTATCGCGTTTTTGCCCCTCGCGGCACGGCTTAGTGGCCGATGGCCCCAGGATCCACCGCGCTGTGCTGGCTGACCGGGACAGCGAGTGGACCAATAAGACGAGGCCGTGCGAACGATTCAACCAATCGTGGGCCGAGGAAGCGTCGCCACCCATTGTTTCGGCGCAGTGTGGCTGTTCGGCTGTGTGTTGTATAAGCCTGCACGCGCTTCTTATTATACGTCTATATACAGCTATATATATGTTAAAGGAGTGAACCAAGGCCGAGCTGTCAGCCTTTGTGATCGCTAAACATGCATCTAGCCAGCAGGCCCTGTCTCCGCTTAGCTCGGCCGGCGCTGAGCGCCCTGTATCACACCGAGAAGGGGGTCTATGGCTACAGACCCAGGGGAGGCGGTACCGGAGAGAAGCAACAGGAGACCGAACTCAGCTCCTCACTAACCCAAGGTTGGGGGATCGTACGGGGGGGGGGTGTACTAACACTTCAAAATGTTTATTTCACACGCTTGTTTTTACTGGCCTAATGTGTAGCTGGCTGCATCTGTCATTAAAATTAGTACTTTTAATGTTATTTTTTAATGACCATAAATGTTTATTATTTATTAATTTAAAACGATCATTTAATAACCTCAAGGTGATTAATTAATGGTCTGAGATTACCGCACGTATTAGGTGAGGGGCTTACAGCATAAAGTGAATTTTGCTGTTACGTTTTTCATGGCAGTGACACGCATGTAAAGCCAGTGTTTCACCGAGAGTGTCACACGACAGCGCTTACAGCGCTACTATTACGTTCATTCAGTCACTGAAGTGTCAAGCTTTCACATCGATTTCACTCAGACATACATAGCATGGTCGTAGTTACAGATAGATGGAATTCATTGTTGTAAAACCTAAATTGGTACAGCATTATGTTCCCACGCACATTCTCGTGCTTTAAGTGATAATCGGAGTTCTGTTCTTCATTATCAACACAGAAAACTTACATTTTCAACGTGACAACCTGAACTAAGTTACATGTCGCACTAGGGGAAGCGTCTTTGGAAGACTTGGAATAGTATTCGTTTGACATAACGTTGCAGTCGTTTTGTTATTAATTAATGGTAGAAATTGTATTCACGTTTTCTCAGAAGTGTTATGTTTACACCGCGGTACTGCCATGGAAAACGTAACAGCACAAAACACTTTGTGCTGAAACCGCAGCTGCGTGTGAGTCGTTTTTATTCATGTTAAGATGTATAAATATAAAAACAAATCTAATATGAATTTTATGGACGATACATGCGTGACTGTTGATTGACAAAGATTGTGTGTTTTTTGTGGGATTTATTGATAGTTTTGTTGTTTACACTGTCAAATATGTAACGCTGTTAACCAACCCTCCAGATCATGGACTGGCGCGGCTGGTCGTGGCGTATCGAGAACATGGGCACAAGTCAGCTAAAATTAACCCCTTACTCCCGGAGAAAGGCGTCGTCGACAACGTTCCTGAAATCAGCATTTTAACCGAAACGCTTCGGGGTCCCTTCAACACCAGCGGTGCGGGTCTTTTTAAAATTCTTTTTTTGTACGTGACTGTGTTAATGTAGCTGAATTATAACCTTCAAATGTGATAAAATTGTAGCCAGCTTCTACTGAGTTGTGTATTGTTAATTAGTACAATTTTGTGCCTATTCAACCACTTCTCAGTCTGAGAATACATTGTAACTTGCCAGGAAACTGCAGTATGTCCCCTAATGATTTATGAATATAAGAACATAAAAACTATACAAACGAGAGGAGGCCATTCGGCCCATCAAGCTCGCTTCGGGTAAATGAGAGGTACTTGTGAAGAATTGCATCTCAATTCCTCTTATCCTCGAAGGCCTAAGAAATTTTGGCAAGCCAGAAGCATCCCTCGAGGATGTCACCGCTTACCTCCACCATACCTACTGCGGCCGAGTGTCTATAGAGACCAGTCAGCTGCAGACGTTGGCTGAGAGGGAGTGGGTGGCCAACCGGTTCGAAGAGCTGAAGAAGGAGTCGTTTTCTCCTGAGGAGCGCAGGCAGCTGGCCCAGCTAATGCTACAATCTCAGGTATGACGGGAACCTCAGTGTGACCCATGTTCTTGGTCATGCCAAACATGCATTCGCTGTCCATTTGAAATATACGTCTCACCCAAGAAGGCTGAAAGTCTGTATACTACATTTTATCTATTGTGTAGCAGTCTAGTCCTGAAGACATAATTTGGTTATAAATTCTAAACAGTTTCTGATCCATTTGTATGAATTGTGTTTGTACTTTTTCTTATTTCAGGAATTTGACCATTTTCTGGCTACCAAATTTGCCACAGTGAAGCGGTACAGTGCCGAGGGAGCAGAGAGCATGATGGGATTTTTTTTTGAGCTGTTCCGCCTGGTGTCATACAGCGGGGTGACAGACCTCATCATGGGGATGCCCCACCGTGGGAGACTGAACCTCTTGACTGGGCTCCTGCAGTTCCCTCCTGAGGTCAGACACCTTGTCATATAAATATATTATTGTGGAAGTGGTACCCATGAAACAGGTCGGTATCTGGAATCCTGCCTGACATCGTGCCTCATGCTCATCAGCTCATGTTCAGGAAGATGAGGGGCCTCAGCGAATTTCCCGAGAACTCCCCATCCATCGGGGATGTCTTGTCCCACCTGACCTCCTCAGTGGAATTGGACTTCGGGGCGGGGAAGCCTCTGCACGTCACCATGCTGCCCAACCCCTCCCACTTGGAGGCCATCAACCCGGTGACCCAAGGCAAGGCCCGTGGCAGGCAGCAGGTCCGGCAGGAAGGGGACTATTCATCAGACAGCAATGCCCAGCCTGGGGACAGGGTCATCTGTGTGCAGGTACAGGGGACAGGGTCATCTGTGTGCAGGTACAGGGGACAGGGTCATCTGTG
>JAODJW010000001.1:7269416-7292711 GCA_026777045.1 Hyperopisus bebe | reverse complement strand
CAGCGTTCACGGTTCGACTTCTGATATTCAGATCGAGTTTTAGGTCAAACTGGTTTGTTCGACTTTCAAGAAATTCGAGTTCTAGTGAGTTCGAGAACCGAGGTACCACTGTATATATATTCACATCTATATGTATATGTGAATGAATGAATGGCTTTATTGTCAGTGCATAAGGCACACCTTGTTAGTACCAGGTTGGACCCCCTTTGCCTTCACAGCTGCCTTAATTCTTTGTGGCATAGATTAAGGTGCTTCCAACATTCCACAGAGACTTTGGTCCATGTTGACATGACAGCATCACCCAGTCACTGCAGATTTGTCTGCTGCATCGTCATGATGCGAATCTCCCATTCCATCTCATCTCATAGGTTTGTTTAAGAGTCTGACTTTATTACCGCAAAGCTTTGGGGGAAAAGACACTCATCAGTATTTCTTGCATCTTGTGATCTGTTCTCCGAACAACAAATACACATATATTTTATAGTAGGAAACATGCCAGTGTACAGACAGTTCAAAGAGGGGTCAGATATCTGTAGACACCAGTTGCATCTGCTTTTATTAGTTCAAGGCACGACTGACCTGTAGAAGCTGATTGTTCTCCCAGTTTCACTAACTCATCTCAAAAAACTGTTTTCAGCTACTTTCTTCATTGTACTTCCCCTTTATTCCCTTTGTACTTATCCTTGACATATGACATCAGCACATAAATATCTAATATTGGTATCTGTAACAGTTCTAACTTCTTGGATCAGGTCTGCACCTTATCTGGTCTTTTTGCGGATTAAGTTATAACACGCTAGTTCATCATAAAATGCTTTTAATTTTAAAAGTGGAAAACCCATTACTCCAGCAAGCTTGCATTATTGTATTACATATTTAGTATATTAACCATTCTAAAGCAGTAATTAATCATTATAATCATTGCAATTAAATCAACAGTGTCATTATGAATTTCTTTGGTAATTACTGATCAAAATTACAATTGTATTTGCATTATCATTGATTTTTCTACCACACAGTGAACTCATTATCATGTTCAAGGAATCTGTCTGAGATGATTTGAGATTTGTGACATGGCGTGTTATTCTGCTGGAAGTAACCATTAGAAGCTGGGTACACTGTGGTCATTATGGGATGGGCATGTCAGCACCGATACTCATGTAGCCTGTGGCATTTAAACGGTGCTCAGTTTGTACTACAGGGTCCAAAGTGTGTCAAGAAAGTTGTCCCCACAGGATTACTCTACTGCCAGCCTGAAATTTTGATATAAGGCATGCTTTCAAGTTATTTTCTGATCAAGTCAAATTCTGATCCTACTATCTGAACGTTGCAGCAGAAATTCAGACTCTTCTGACTAGACAACATTTTTCTACCATTAAATATTAACAGAACAGTTGAAACAATATGGCTAAAAAATACTGTTGTAATGTTTATGTCTCAAAAAGTCGTTCCATTTGGTAGTACAGACAAAGTGCTGTTTCATGAGTGCTGACATCCCATATTAACCACAGCATGACAGCCTGAACTAACTTGTATCTACCACCAGGGGAAGGATCTTTGGAAGATACAATATATGGACAAAAGTATTGGTGGATGGATTATTATTTTTGGCGAAGCACTGCTTCACTTGTTGTCTTAAAGAAAACTCCACTGTCATACACATCTAAAGTGAGAAGAGTGAGCAATGAAAAAGAGCGGTGAAAGTGTAGATAAATGCCATCTATCCATCCATCAATCGTCCAAGAGCTCATTTAGTGCAGAATCGGGGGGTTAATAATTACCTTCCTTTAAAAAATAGTTAAATATTTGGTGACATGAGCAGGTAATCATGTGGTAAGATGGGAATTCACCTCCAAACGTCACCTATAGCTGGGGTGTACATGTGTGTACAAAGTGGGGCATGTAAAGACTTTGGCACAAAGGGAATTTACACCTCCAACCCCCCAGCTCTAAATCCTCAGTGTAACTTCAAGATTTTGAAGCCAATAAAATTAAAATGTTAAAATCTGACTGACTTATAAAATGACATGAAACACACAGCTTTCACTCTGTTCCGTCAACATTTATTTGAACGTTCATATTGTTTTCAAACTTTTTTCCATCCACTCATCTATCCATCCATCCATCCAATGGCTTATCCTGGGCAGCGTGACATTGTTCACGGGTCCATAAATGGTCAATTACCACTGGCCTGATACCAGCGTTAGTGACTTTGTTTGAGATATTTTTGTTAGCTATTGTTACATCAGGCATGAGCTGAAGGACACCAGTGCACCTGCCTATTTTTCCTGAACTTTTTAACATACAGTAAGCTTGTGCCTGAGCTTTAAAGGTGCTGAGTGCCCCTTTTTTAACCTATCAGCCCCTCCCCTCAGAAAGGCTCTGTACAAACCTGCATTACATAATACCCTGAGCTGGCGTCCCAAACATCATTGTTATTGATATTGGTTTGTTAATGGGAATTTGACTAAAGCATCCGGTAAGTTACATTAAGTGGCATAAACCCTGTACACAGATTATATTGCAGATTATATTTGAGAGACACCTGACTTGTGCCTCCCAGAGATGTATGTGTCTCCGCTAAGCTCCAAACTGCTGACGCCTGTGTTTTTGGGACGCGCAGTTCCTGCTGCGACTGTGCAGGTCACGTGGAGATCAGCGCGGCTGTGGAGCAGTGCGGAGTCGACCTTGACCCTGTCCATGGAATTTCACTAGCACACTGGCTTTGGCTCCACCACCATATTGCAACAGAATTTGCATGCGCTTCTTAAAAAAAAATCCATGGGACAGCCTGTTAACACTGTGAGAGGGGCAAAGCGGCAGCAACGCATTTATAAAGTAATTACAGCCGCGCAGGGAGGGCGGTGCGCTGTCGCTGAAGTACACAGCTAAAACTGGCTGTGTGGAAGGTGTACGCTAAAAAGTGCGTTAAACCATCACTCTCCCACGCGTGTGTCCAGCCCATGAGTGTATAAACCAACAACCTTTCTGTGCACGTGTACAGTGCGCCAGTGTAGCTCAATCTCACTGGAGCAGAGATGTTATTCGCCGGCCCACAGCCCGAGTCTCACAAGCCAATGAGACTCTTTAGGGATTATATGCCTCTTTAATTTGACAGTAATTACACAATGTACATAATGTTTCACTGAAACAAGAGTGCAGTACTGGTGCAAAAGCTGACTGTGCTGCACCATGAGCACGAGGAACACCAGGAAACTCACCAGAGCATTTTAGGGTTTCAGTGACTACCCAAAACAGTAGCTGCACAAAAGCAACGCCCCCTTTTGGTCTGTTTTGCTAATTACTCATCCGAGGGAAGCTCAGGTTTTATTTATATGAGATTACAGTCAATGAAACATAAAACATTCAAACTAATATAGACATATATATATATATAACATGTATAAATATAGTAAAACAAATTAAATAATTTCACGTTGTTCCATAAATAACCGCCGAGTCACCAATGTTTTTGTCTCAAGTGTACCTGGAAGCACAAATGCAAAGCAATTACAAAGCGCAGATGTTAATGAAGGTGGACACCGTGCAGGGCAGGCATGAGATGAGTTACACACAGAGCTGTATACAGGGCATAACTCTGAAAAAGCCAACCACCACCAAAGAGATCACTGGCCAGCGTTTAGGCAACAGCAGGGCTGGCAGTTGTGCAGGCTGGGGCGATCCCCTTTCCCAGTGTGTGCTTCTGGTTGGCCAGCATCTTTGGTGCCGTTTCTGGTGTCTAGCTAGGTCAAAACATAACACTTAAT
Source organism: Hyperopisus bebe (assembly GCA_026777045.1). NCBI lineage: Eukaryota > Metazoa > Chordata > Actinopteri > Osteoglossiformes > Mormyridae > Hyperopisus > Hyperopisus bebe. The sequence continues at coordinate 7,288,944 of JAODJW010000001.1, read as the reverse complement.
TTCCGGGATTTAAATCTTTCATTTACAGATCCCTCATATTTTTTTTCTGCTGCCAGATGGTTTGGAAAAACACTTCTGCAAGCCAGCATATTTAGAAAGTCGTGTTTTGCGTACCTTACCCAGTACCATCGGCTGCGGTTGTTGAGAACTTGAGTTAAGATTATATCCATAAGGGTCATTTGTTTTTTTTTTTAAGAATCAGACTCTTGTAATAGGAGATTACATGTACATGTAGCCGAGAAAAGAAAGCAGTTTCACATTTTTGGCAAAACATGAAAGTCGTAAAAGTAACCAGAGGAGGAGGTCTGATTTTGGTGCCTTCCCACATCCAGAAGTTTCATGTGTAATTCATCGCTGAGTGGCCCTCTGGCTGCGGACTGCAAAACTCGAGCACCAAACATGTATAAACATCGATTTCAACACCTGAAGATGAAGGAATCTTCTTTTTGTACAGACGGTTTCACTAATTCCACCTCTAACTGTCCATTTGAGACACAATCCAGAACTTAAACCGAGCCACTAAAATGAATGAAAAATAAAACAATATAGATAATAGTAATTGAAATAAAATGCCACCAACGTGGCCCAAGATATTACTGTACAGGGTCCGATACATTCTCTTAGGAATGGGTCATAGGTGCTGCTCTCGGTTCAGGGAACTGAACGGCTGTTCTCTCCTGCAGTCTTTATAACCACACCGCTTCAGAAGGCCTCTGCTGCTTCACAGCTCTGGGGCATCCATCGGGGGGGTGGGGCGCTCTAGTGTCCATCAGGCTGTGGAGAGTCAGTGTGGATCCAGTCCAGGATGATCAGGCTCATGGAACCAACCATGACCAGGATGCCACATGCCAGGAAGAAGGACGCCTGGGAAATAAAGCGGAGCCGGGACGTCATGCCTCATGCTGGCCAGGGGGAGGCGCTGGCAAGCACACAGAGCCAGCTCCTACTGCATAACGCACTGACACAGGAGATGGGGCTACACAAGCTGACCGATCACACGATGGACGGAAAAATACACTAACGTCCACCTAAAGTTTGGCAGGTGTCTTGATCCAGGGCACTCAGTACATTTACATTTTATCCCAAGTAACATTTGTTGTCTTAAAGCAATTGGGGGGTTAAGGGCCTCGCTCAAGGAACCAGTTGTGAAATCACTGGGATTTGAACCAACGACCTTCTGATGGCACAGGCCTAATCCACACCTCCATTCAGCGTGTACTCCTCACTAGCTGGAACCCACACTTACCCCGATTTTCTGCACAGATTTCATTGGCTCCTTCTTCACCAGCTTGATGTAGAACGCAGACGGGAGGATGAAGATCAGCATGGCTGCGGCAGAGGCCCCTGGGTGGGGGAGGGTATCCGTCAGGAAGAGAGCTCAGCCGGAAACCCACCACAAACTGCCGGCACGATCGCGGCTGACCAAGACGTACCAATGAATCCAAAAATGTCCCGGATGGTGGGCACGAGGATGACGAACGCGTTGGTGGCCCCCAGCAGGAGGACGGTGATGATGGTGTGGCGCAGCCAGCTAAACTCCGCCGGGGAGCACAGCAACTGGTTGACTGATGTGCGGATCTGCCAACGAGAGCAGAGGCCTGTAATACTCACGCAGACCAACAAGTGGCGCACTTCTCCAGGAAGGGTGGCTACTTTAGAGTGTTTACCGGGAAGAGCACCACAGGGACGGTCAAGGTGACTGCGGTCAGGACAGCTAGCCGCACGACGAGCAGCGCCACGTCGAATTTGTACACCCTGGAGTAGGTGTGCAGCAGCTCTGGCTCCACCATTTCTGTGAAAGGACACGCCCCCAGGGTAAGCCCCGCCCACAGGTCAAAGCGTCATCCAACAGCTTAAGCGGCGCTCTCCTCTATTACCCGTGTTACTCCCTCGCTGGAGGTGACTCACCGTTGAAGGTCAGGTAGCCAAACAGCGCCGCCAACAGGTACATGATAAACATGGCCAAGAAGGAGACGTTGGCCACATTCTGCATCTTCCTCCGTGAGCGGCTGTTCAGGAAGATAGAGAGAGCGAGAGATGCAGGGAGATTAGCAACACAAGAGCATGGCGCGGGGGATCAGCGCCAGCTGAGGGTACGAGCGGCCAGCCCGAGTTTTCAGGGGTCGACACTTACTCCTCCAGCTCCTCATACATGGGCAGCACCGCGGGGTGACAGACGAAGGCGAAGGTGAGGATGGGGATGGCGTATACCGTCTGCAGGAGGGAAACACACCGCGCGTCAGCTTGTCGGCCCCGCTCCATGTCGCCCCCTACTGGCGACCCTCCATCTGCTCACCTGAGAGTTTATGACGACGTATTTGGGAACGCAGGGGTCGCCGCCGTGGCCCGTGGCGTTCCCAGCGTGCGCCCGGAACTGGCCGGAGAGCTGGGAGAGCGAACTGTTGAGCGTCACGTTCACCACATCCTGCTCCAGCAGCTGCGAGCAGGAGATCTGGAACTTCTTGTAGATGACCTGAAAGATCAGGGCGAGAGGCTCGTAAAGCCACAGGAGAGCATGACGATGAAAAATCCCACAATCTCACTACCACCCTCGTCACCTGATTCTTGTTACATCTCTTATAATAACAATGAACGCTGAGTCAGGGGTTTCATCTCCCATGCTTTAATAGAAGTGTATACATAACTTGGCATAGCCAATCAAATGTCTTGATCCCACCTCCTCCAGTTGCTTGGACCCACCTCTTCTACAATCTGATTGGTTGTCTCTCTGAACCAATCATTTCTCGTTCTGCCTTCAGAACATTTTTGTGTAAGTGAAACTCCCAGCAGTTGAAAGAGATTTTAATTTAACTCACCACAATCAGAAAGAAGACCATGCAGAGCAGGGAGAAGCCACTGGTGTAGCCCAGGTAACCTGAAACACAGGCGCAGAGCTCAGCAGCCGCGACGGCATTAGCCGCGCGCCAGTTTCGTTTGGCCACGGCGGGTCGATGACTCTTACCCAGATTCCGTAACAGCGACAAGGGCAGGATGAAGATGAGAGAGATTAGCAGCACGAGGTAGTCGCCGTTTAAGTAGAACTCTCTGGATGAAGCGAGTAAAAAAGAAAAAAAAAGGAGGCAGGTGTTCAAACGTACACTGCGCATACCACACTGCGCACACCACACTGCACACACTGCACTGCGCACACTGCACTGTGCACACTGCACTGTCCTGCATTAATCAGCTAACATCCTCATTTTACAGTTACTGATATCATTGCGTTTTATATACAATGTCTTATGTTACTTTTTATTTTATTATTATTGTTAATATTTTCTCTCCATTACCCAGATACAATGCAAGTCTATGCACATGACGAATAAACCTCGGAACCTGAAACTCAACGAGACCCAGAATTTTACAGCGACTTACCCGGAATTTTCTTTCAGTCCCAATAGCGCTTGAAAGACAATCGGCAGCTCGTACTTCACGATGTAGAGGTAGCTGGACATAGCTGGAGCAACGAAATGGGGAATCCCTTAAACTTTCATTCAGCGACATGGCCGCAAGATGCAGAAAAGTCCAAGTAACCAAACAGTTAATTGTTAAAGAGATTCTCCCAGCCAGCGACCTTGCAGTTATCACTGTCGGTGCAGGTGTGAAATTTCTCATAGCTAGGGGGTGCTATCAAGGCAGGTGTGCACCATCTAGTAAGGGTTCCCCTCCCAAGCCAAAGCGCCTCACCTCCGATGTTCTGCATGGTGATGGACAAGGAGGCGGCCAGTTTTCCCGGCATCCCGAAGGCCTTATGGCCCAGCTTCTCGTACACCATTGACCCTGACGGGCAGGAGGAGCAAAGGAGCTCATGGGTTTCCGTGGTGACGAAATACACGCTGAACTCAGACTTCGAATCAAGTAACACACACTGGCTAGGATTCACTAAAACTGTCATAATCGACTCTTATAGAGACAAGAAGCGTCACTCTACCTCCTTCATTGGCCGTTTTCAACAGCAGATGAACAGAATACAGGGAGAATATCGAGACAGCAGTAAGGAGGACCCTGCAGGGGAATATTAAAAATAAAGATAAAAATATTAGCGTTAAATATTAGACCTAAACCAGCGTTAGCTCAACCTCACAGAGACAAGATCAATTTCCAAGTCATGAAATCCAGATGTTAAGATAAATAAGCACTTATTCAGATACATGCTGAAATATTACAAAGTATGTTAGATCAGGATAGCTGGATTTTGGACCCAGTCTTTGGGAGGAGAAATTCTCTGGATCATATTCCTGCGAAACTCAGGTCCTGAGTCATATCTAAACACTGCCAAGGAGCCTCTGTTAAAATAATAAAGGACTGTTTTCTTTCTTCACAAACATATGTCACCTGGACCCAGAGGGCACAGCATGGTGTCACGAGGACAGGATTACCCGGTTAGAGAGCGGATCATCTCATCGACTGCACTGGTGATGTCCTCTCGCCCACGATTAAGCTATGGCTAAGAGGGAGTCAGCATTTCTGGAAGTAAACCCGCTTGTGCTCCAAGTAGAACTTTCTCAGCTAATTCTCATTTATTCGAAGAGATAGCGAGAGGAGGCTATAATCTGACAGGTTTCACTTTTAAATGGACTGATTACTTGAATGAAGGCTGACATCCCAAAGAGTGTGTTGGCTGTGCCTGGTCTTTACGGATATACAGAAAAAGAAAGGGCCTACCCAGATAAACACTGCAGTACATAAAGGATCGCTATGTGACTGTCACTTCATACGATCCAAAATTAAATGAATTCCTGAACAGAGACCTGGATGACCCAAAAACACAGCGACACTGGGTAACCAAAACAGGCCCGAAAGATGATCTGCTTGTTGCCACGGCGATTAGAAGCGGAAGCCAGGACGTCGTATGACTGATTCAGGCTGATCTCATGGAATTAGTGTCATCGCAAGCCCTCCAGCGACGGGAACTTAAAATAGCACATACTGCTAACACGCAATCGCAAATAGTGATTTATGTTTTATCGGCGCGTGCATAACGCTCCAAATGATCCCGTTACATAAACAGATATAAAAGGTACATTTATTATTAGACGCAGATGTTTAATGTAAGCTGTATTAGACGTTGTGCCCCCTGCCAGCCCAGGTAGGGATGGGCTGTGTCTGACTCTGGGTGCGTACCGCAGTGCCAGTGTAATTAAACTGCTGCGATTTCAGTGAGTCCCTTTCTACTCTGTAAATATAACAACACCAGTCTAATTCACATGGGTTCAAGGATGCTGATGCCAGGCTACATTAATATATCTCATTAATGTCTTTGCAGATGTTTTTCCCAGCCTGTCTGCACTCTCTCAGACAGTCTTTGGAGCCATTTGCGGTTAAGGGCCTTGCTCAGGGGCCCAACAGTGATATCACTCCACAGATCCTGGGATTTGAACTGGCAACCTTCTGGATCATAAGCATACACTAGTGGCCAAAATTGTGGAAACGCTTCCAATTTTTAGAGAACCTTATTCCAGTTACTCCCGTTTCTTATTTAATCATCCAGTTGCATGATATCTGTAAACATTCTTTTTCAAATTCAAATTCAAAAAAACTTTATTCGTCCCCAAGGGATTGACTGTTTATGAACAATTACTCCCAATATCGCATTGTAGTTTTTAACGCATAATGCCAAAAAAGGCTCAGCATTTGCGCAACTTTGCCCACTAGTTTAGCATCCAAACCTGCTGAGTCAATGCACACCACAAATTCCTCCACAGTGAGGGTCCCTACACACTCTGACTCCCTATACAGTGAGGCCTTTCGCCCCCTCCCCATGCACACTGACTCCTTGCTAACTCCTGGCTCCTTATGTGGCCTCAAACTCCACGACCTGCTTCAGCCAGCGGTGGCAGCTCAGCCCCTCAGGACGCTGATCCATCCCCGCTCTCGTGCCGAGTCATAACCTAAAGCCTTACATGAAAAGTCCTTATATAACATAAGTTCCCTGCTCTGTCCCGAATGCAGGGGATTAGCTGGCTAAGCAGCTTTATTATACTTAATTTCATGATCTGAGGGGGTTACCGCTTGTATCCATATGCCCCATGTGAACATCTGTATTCAGCAATTTCCATTCTTCCCTTTTTATACATCACCCACACCTTTGGTATCGTCCCAGGCTCCTGACGCAAATCACTAAAGTGGCTCGTTCCACACAGAGTCTGCTCCAGAGCGTGGACACCACGCAGAGTGTTGGGGTGATTTTACTGCAGCCACACCCAAATACTCACAAGAAGAGCAGGATGCCCGTGTTGGCCATGGCATAGGAGAGGCCCAGGATCCCGCTGCCCATGATGGCATTACCCAGATTGAAAACAGACATTCCGAAGGATGTGGTTCCCGGACTCTAAAGGATGGAAATAAACTATCAGCTGAGTGAACCTTCTAATTCTGTAAAATTGATCATTATGTTTAGAATTATAATGGAAGACTTAAAGAATGAAAACTCACATATTCCGTTTCATACTTCTTTTTTCTCAGCTGTTGGACAGGCAAGAAATTCTGACTCTCCGGATCCATGTCCTCATATTCCCTAAATGGCCAATAATGATTAATAATGTAAGTGAGAATTTGGATTCTAAATACGGGTATTGTGATGCAGAAATGTCCCCAACCTGGGAGCGCCTCACCTCAGCGGGTCCTTGACGGATCTGGGGTACCCGGAGTAATCGTTGCTGGTGGAGCTGCAGCTGTCCTCGTCACGTGTAACGTTAAACTGTCTCATCTCGGTTTTAGCGACGGCTTGCTTCATCCTACAAATGGAAACGCTGTTTATCAACAAACGCGCCCGTCCTTTTGAAGGCGCTCCGCACTCAATAAATAATCGATATCGGGCAATGCAACCATGCACCACGATCACGTGTGTACAAGGAAAAAAGGGGAGGTGGGTGGCGATGGGAGGGGGGGGGGGTTGTGGTGGATACTGGATGGAAAATTACCAGCCGGCATCCACCACCCTACAGAAACAGACGCACTGACCGCAGCACCGACCGACGCGACGGAGGGATGCTGTTAAAAAGCTACCAGTAATAAGCAAAAGCGAAAATCCATGTTTCTTAAGGTACCGTGAATATTGAAGCAAAACACTTACTAGTCCATATAAAGGGGAATGGAAGATTCTCAGACATTTTCATAAAAAAATCATCCGCACCCTGTCTACGCGTCATTTATCACACTTCTCTTATATAAGAAAAGCCATCATCCGAAACATTCGGCAAATTATTTAGCAGGTCACAAGAATGATATATAAGAAGATATTTAAATTATTTATATTGCTTACGGGACTGACAAACCAAGGCGTGCGACATACACTTTCAAACAGGACATTTTGATTCAGTAAATTACTGCCATAATGCATTAAACGGGCAATGTTATTTTTCTTTTGCATTACACTGCAGCAGTCAAAATAACGCAAAACGATGCTGTGCGTGATACCGCTATCTTACCTCCGGATGCTCCGCGGCAGCGCAATCCCTTGAGCGCGAAAGGCAAAAAAGCAGTAGGCCTATTCTATTTTAAATATATAGCTATATAAAAGTATTTCCTTTCTTCTGAAAATATATATTGACAATTGATATAAGTAATTATTATTGTTAATTATTATTGATAATGTTATAGTTAATATCTATGATAAATATCTACTAATGATGCAATATCCTGTTTCTAGCAAAGATACGGAGACTATTAAATAAATCACCAAAGTGCTTGTTTTCAAATTTATTTAAGTAAGGACATAACTTAAAATACTGGATATTTTCACCCCGCACCGATACGCCAGGGTCTGTGCTACGCTGTTATGGAGAGATGGCCGGTGTCTCTCGGCTTATATCCTAACGCCGCGTGACTCCGGAGGGGGGAGCCGGGGAGGCTGACTGACGCGCTTTGTATACAAAGGCGTAAGTCTCATTTTACCTATTGTGGCATGTATGCTCACGTGAATTATCCGATTGCAGTTAACTGCAGGCATGTCCATCATCAAAATGCAACAAAAAATTAATAGACTGTACGTTTCGACGTGTTTAATAATCATATTTGGGCACTGCATGGCGCTCCTAGCAAAACAGAAAGCTTAATTTAATGCTTTATTTTAAAAGAAGGGTATTGCAAAAGCAAGGACGGTGTCCTGGACGAGAACTGATATGATGGACGTCACATTGAATCAGTTTTTCGGTTCGGGTTCAAAGCAGTTCTCCCCGCTCCGCGAAGATTAAACGCGGCGCGGCGAAGCCATGTGACCAGTGTTCGGAGACCGCCGTATCTCTGCTTGGTCATACTGGGGATCTTAATTGTTTCTGCTTAAACGCTCCCTTGACTATTTTGACTTTGGAAATATTCCCAGATCTAAGTCTTTGGATACTGAATAATGAGAAAGACAGTCATTAAGGAGTCTCCGGGAAATATGATAAGTGACAGACGTATCAGGTTTCCCTTCCCAGGTCTTCATACACATGCCGCAGATCTCCTAGTCTGCAGATGCGCACGTTTATACTAAATGTTATCATCCCGACAGCAGTTTCATTTTATTTAGTAAATTTGTTGGATCTACATCATTCTGCGTGCCGCCGTAAATTCATCTCTTAAATTGTGATTTAAATGTGTGACGCCTTAGCAGCGCTGTTTTTTTCTCTTTTAAATAAAATAACAGCACAAAAGTGACACTTTTTATGACGTATTTGATGGTTTTTCTAAGGGGCCAGTCAGCATTTATAATGCCGTAGTCAATTTCTGCTCGTTTAGTAAGTCCGTGTGATGACAGCGTTGAAAGGAACGGCGGCGCTGTTTCCATGGTTTCCCGTTTTAAAATTTGGACCGCATTGCAAAAAGAGCGGGACTTTCTTCAGACTTTTCAAAACATTAGCTTAACAAAATAAACAGGGTACACTAAGAACTAATACAGGTGCATATGAAAATTAAGTTTAGCTTAAATCTGCATCCCAAATGCTGTATAGTTGTTACACCTGAGAGATAACTGTTTCCTATGGCGATGTTTGTAAATGAATCAACGTGTCTACCGATACCAATTAATAGGCCTACATCATGAGAAAATTGCACAGTGGTAACATTATGTCACAGACGGGTTCATTCATTATTCAGGCACCCACCCCACAACATATCACAGCAGTAGTGGAGGCTGCAGCGACCGTCCGAAAGGCGCTGGCAAGCGAGGGGTCATCAGACTGAAAAGCAAACATGTCCGTTTGTAGGAAGTGCATTATCACACTCATGGCTGATTCTAATGTGATGTGAATCCTGTATGAAGCTTTAAGCTGTCCCTTACGTACGCCACACAAAGGAAGCGACCGTGCTGGCCGCAAAATGCTAAATAAGGCGACCGCATGCAAGTTCATTCTGTGAAAAAGAAAACGTTTACAATTCATATAGGCCTAACAGCAAGAACGGCAATATATATGTGATTATATAAGATATACATATCAATAAATGAGTTTAGAAGGAAAATACCTGCATTAAAGGAAATTACGTATACGTATGATTATTGTACTGTACTGTACTGATTAGGTGGGCTTTTACCAGCTTGATATATATCATGCTTTTTAATAGGGTGAAATCCATAAATGAAGTAACTTTACGCTGTGTAATCTACTCAAGATCACCAGGAAAAACGAAGGTGCATAAAAAAACCTTGGAACCAGTCCAAAGCTAAAAGGACGTTCCCACGATCGACATGTCAAGCAATGGGTAGGTGACAATGAGATGATGAATTTTGCCTGGTGCATGAAACTCAGAAATACTGATCAGTTATTTGTCTGTGGCCGTGTTTGGACAGACCTGGCGCTGGGTGTGAGGAGAAACGGGATTCATTTCACGTCGCCTATATTTCTGATATCTCAGCAGTATGGTCTGAGACCAAGCTGCAGGCCCTAACAGCACCTGTCTTGTTTTATAAACCGTCATTATCAGTGTTTTACATAAATATGTCAGCTTCCGCCAATCCCGTGAGTTGTAGGTCTGTCTTTGGATATGACGCTTTTCTCGCTGACCTCCACGCTGGTGGGAAAGTGCTTTCTGGACGCCGTGCTTCATTACTGTTTTTGTTAGAGAAACGCGATTGGGAGCCGTGTGTTAGGACCGGAGTAGAGGAAGGTTCACTCTCACAGATGGTTGTAAAACTTTCCATTACAGCTTCCAGGGATTATCCCCGTCTTTGTCAACCTGGTCCAGCCCCGCGGACATAATAGAATGTAACGGTTCATTATGGACAGGGGTGGGGGGGAATCACGTTATTACAAAAATGATGGCGGCGGCCTTGGTCCCTAATGCTAGAGGGATTAAGGGATCATGGGGGAGAGGTACCAAAACAGACAAATGCACTCAGTGCCCCCTAGGAAAGATCACCCTGAGTTGCCGTGAGATTCCTCCAAACACCAGCGGGTAAAAGAGTGTTCCCATTTTGAACTGTACTTTTACAGTGAGCATCAGTTCAGGGTAGTTAATGTGCAGCACTGAGCACCAGGAGATGTTTCCTGACATTTGTGATGCTCCTTCCTGGACTGGAGGGCTCAGGAACAGCTCCCCGCAGGAGAATGACTCACGTCATGCACGACCCTTCAGGACGTTTTGGAGACTCACCAAAGTCCATGCTGTCCCCGCTGCCGCCACAGTAACGGAAGACCTGCTGAGATGCTGGAACATCAGTCCAGAAGCACCGACTGAAATGAAACACAAATGTTCATTTATTTTATATCACAACGATACTGTATTTTCCTGTAGCTCAGCAAGCAAAAGTCGTAGGTTTGAAATTTTATGGAGCAAACATGTTTTGTAACTGTAATCGATTTGGATAGAAGCGTCAGATAAATGAGTTAACTTTTACACACATTTATGTTCATGTAAGGGAAAAATGGACTGAAATGGAAAAATGAAAACTGACACATGCGGTACACAACTATAGTGAAACGTCTCGGCCCAGAAGCGACAAAAAAAATGAAACAAGTCCAATCAGGTCCAGCATGGAGGTAGCATGGTGGTTTAGTGGATAGCACTGCTTCCAAGGTGGGGGGGTTGTCTTCTCCTCCTATGCTTGTGTGTGGAGTTTGCATGTTCTCTAATATTGCTTCAGTTTCTTCCTGCTGTCCCAAGACACTTAGCCAGGTGAACTGGCAGCTCTGAAACTGCCCATTGTGTGGGTGAATGTGTGAGCCTCTGTGCCCTGTAATGGGTTGGCATCCCATCCAGGGTGTTCCCCTGCCCTGTGCCCCTTGTTGCTGTGGGCATTTGGATGGATGCTCAGTCTGTATTTCAGGAGGTAAAAATGCCTTTTCAGAAAACCTACTAGTGGTATAACTCTTTAGGTTTTTTTTTGTTGTGTTATAATCTCCGAGTATATAACGGATTTGCCTTCTCCAGATAAAATGCTCTTTTTAAAACTACGTCGAGTAAGGTTAAAACATCTTCCTCAAACTAAATTTAAATTTTTTTTCAGTGGAATAATGAAGCATTCTTGCTTTCAGTTAAAAACTTCATTAAAGGTAATTACATTTGTGAGAAGTGTGTCCGGGGGGGTATAACTGTGCAAACAGGTGAACATGGGCAGAGGCCTCAGTGGGGGCTGCACAGAACAGAAAGGCATCCGCCAATGGGGGAGAAGCTTTTGTAAGAAACAAGTGAGCCGCCATAAAGCCTGGTGAATGGGCAGCTGGGACTGAGACCGTCGTGGGGCCCTTGGCATGGTCACACACACACAGTCCCAGTCCTGCTCCGGCACATTCCTGTTTGCACAAGCCCTCCTGGCTTGTGTGGAACCCTATGGGACATGGAGTGGAAATTTTTCCCTCACCGGAGGAGTAGGTGCTGTGGCGCAAACTTCAGCCCACGAGAACTGACTGTTCTCCAGACTTTTACCGGACAATGAGGCCTTTCACCCTGTCCGTCACCTGTGATTTCTGTACAACAGATGAGGAACAGGCAGTCATTGAATGGGCTGCTGGAAATATTGCGGTCTGACGCTCGGATTGAAAGCAGCCTCCTTACGTACGTCGCAGTAATGCCTCAGCAACTACGTATCCTGAATGTTAAATGTTCTCAGATGCTAAAAGACAGAGAGGATAACGGGGTAAGAGGAGAAAGCTGGAGAGGCTGAGACAGCAGATATCGCACATGGTTTTTGGCATTTTCTGGAAAGCGGGTCTCCAGGTTTTCATTCAACTGCACTCATTTCATCATCTGTGACACTGACGAGGCTTTAATGTGTCGGATGAGAGCAGGTGAGCTTTGGAACAGAATAAAGACTTCAGGTAGGAAAGCTGCCCAGGTGTTATCTGACCGAGGTCAACGAGAGACACCCCACCAACACCGTCGCTGCAGCCATGTCCGTGGTAACAGCTCTCAGCAGTCAGAGCGTGATGGATTTCACAGATCAGGGAATTTCTGTAATCAATATCAAGCTTCAAAGAGGACTTCACGTCTAGTCCAGAGGAAAGTGGAGAAACAGAATAGGACCTCAGCATGAAGTGAATCCAGAATAAAGCTGAAAATATGCCCCCCCCGACAGATGAGTGACTTGTTCTTGGCAGATGGGGGCAACATGCACATTCATTCGCATTCACCACACCTGTGTCTTACCACTCCTAAAAGAACGACTTTTGTTCTTTGCGCCCTGCCCCAACACTCAAACTCACATCCTCTTCTAGGCGTCCCACTGGAAAAGGGGTGCTTCCTGTTTCTCTAAACATCTGAATCCAAACATTTTGAGTTTAGATTCAGGTGACAGTAGAACAAAACATTTTTGCCTCAGTTTAGATCAGGTTAAGTCTGAAGGTCCATACTAATAAAAAAACATTCATCCATCCATCCATCGTTTTCACGAAGAGCAGGATTCAAACCCACAACCCAGGAGGTTCACAGGGGTGTGTTTTGGGCAGTACCCAGAGTATTAATCACAGAGGTGTGGTTTGGGCAGTACCCGGGGTATAAATCACAGAGGTGTATTTTGGGCAGTACCCAGGGTATAAATCACAGGGGTGTGTTTTGGGCAGTACCCAGGGTACAAATCACAGGGGTGTGTTTTGGGCAGTACCCAGGGTACAAATCACAGGGGTGTGTTTTGGGCAGTACCCAGGGTATAAAACCCAGCTGAATATTGTAAATATTCCATGCACTCCAGGGATAAACAAATTCGCACCTCAGATAAAACGTTGTGGGTTAGAACAGTGTTTCCCAACCCAGTCCTCGTGGAGCCCCGGATAGTCCACGTTTTTGCTCCCTCCCTGCTCCCAGCCAATCAGGAACACTGAATACCTGGTACAGGCACACTGGGAGCTGAGAGGAAGAAAAAATTGTGGACAGTCTGGGGTTCCACGAGGATTGGGTTGGGAAACACTGGGTTAGAGGATCATATTCTGCAACAAAGCCAAATTATTTGAGCCAAACAACTGAAAATAATACAGAGGCTCCCCGGGTTACGATATTTCGACCTTACGACACGTAAATGTTTTTTGCTTTCACTACATTATTCAATAAATTACTTGAGGCTGTAGGCTAATGTGAGTGTTCTAAGCATGTTTTTAAATTAGGCTAGGCTAGGCTATGATGTTCATTAGGTTATGTGTGCTGTATAAAAATGCGTTTTCACTTTACGACATTGTCACCTTATGATAGTTTTATCAGAACATAACCCCATCGTAACCTGGGCAGAGGCTGTGTTCTTGGAATAAGCACAATTCTATACAGTTTACCTCATGGTGAGGGCTGATGTAGTGCCTCTTAATGACAAATTATTACCATTACCATTTTATAAAATGCCATATCATCCTGAAATACGTCATATTCTGTGGATTACACATAAAAACATAAAATCCTTGTCTATATTCAGAAACGTACGGTATAAATTCATTTAAAGTATTCCATATTTAGCGTGACTTGTATGATTTAAGTAAACTTCCTTGAGTGATCGGTTCATCTGAATTAATTCGTATAATGCTGGGTTCCCATTGCTTGTAGGTGCTGGCAAACCCAAAGGCACCTTCGACCCAAATCTGCCCCAGCTGCATTAACATTCCTCAGACGTCTGATTTCCATGGCGACTGCAGGGTCTGACCGGGCTCCTGTTCACTCCGCCCCTGTGGGCTTCTCACTGGGCACGAACCCCACATCGTGGGTCCTTCCTATGGCCAGGATTACCGTACCTTTACCCAGGACCTCGGCAATCTCTCCAGGAACCTGGAGCCAGGGTCTCACACACCACGGGAGAGACTTCTCTGGACATAAATAAACATGATCAATAATAAACCAAGTAATAGCCGATATCAGAATACTCCAAAAACGCAAGATGACTGGTGTCATTTTCCGATGGGACCGTTCCACACGGCGACCATGGGTAACATGCTACACCTTTGAACATTTAGAGAAGCTAACTAGTTAGCTTTGCTGCTAAGTAGCTGTAGGCAAGTTATCTGGCTTTCAGTCTAAAGTCAGTCTCTGAGATTGCACTTGCTGCAAACCCTATCGAGATGAAGTGAAGCGTAGGTGTTTGCGATGGCGCAACTGTGGGACTATTTCGGAGGCCATGCAGCGGAATGAGGCTAAACTCAGTGCAAGATTTTCTTTAGAAATGCCTCGTAGCAGATATGCTGTTAGTCAAGGGCAAACTGGAGACCCGTGGGTGTATCACTCAAAGGCAGGACCCTCCGCTGTCCCATTCATCGCATTCCAGGCAGATATCTAGCTGTTTAAATGGATGAACTGGAGTCACACAGAAGAGGATTACCTAGACAAAAATAACCATAGTTCAAATTCTATCTTTAAGTGTAGTAGTCAAGTGAACTACAGCAGATCATAGCAAGAGGAGAGCATACAATGAGGTACAGGGCACTATGAGTTTAAAACCAAACCAGATGCATTGTAGTTTGACCATAATTCTTGAGTGATGCTGGACTGCAGCCCTTGGATTACAGCAGCTGGAATTTTCCTTACATCCAATGGACTCGGACTCACATGCAGGAACAGACGCTGAACACATGTACAACATTTTCATCATGATTTCAGTAAAGCAGCATGCTTCAGAAATTCACACCACGTGTGATTCTGCAGAGAAGCCCACGTCAACGACATAGTTTGACATTGGGGGGCACACAACTTAATAATTCAAAAGCCAAGGTGTATTTATGGGGGGATTAATGAAGATAAAAATTAAAATTGGGGGGTAGACGCCCTCCTGGCCCACCCCGTCCCCGTTCCCCCTGGTCCCTCATCACATTTAAGCAGATGTAGAACATTCCTGACATCAAACTCAGCACCACAAGCAGGGAGCTATAATGAGGTAGCAACAAAAGAACTTTAAAAATTGTTATCTAGCATCGAATGTCACTATCGATTGTCACATGAATGGCACCTGGTTCCCCTTCTAAATAAGACACATGGAAACTCAAACAATATCCCCAAAGGACAGGTGTAAGTGAAATGAGCCAAATCATAATAGTGCAACATCACAGTCCCCTCATCACACATAGCCAAGTGTAGTTTAACAAGATATTTTCGTAAGACTCGCTGACAAATCCCAGTGAATATTCTGCAGTTCAAAAAATATCCAGTAGGGGGCAGCTATTTTGCAGTTCAAAAAACATCCAGTAGGGGGCAGCATAAAAGGATGATAGGTGGACTGAAAGTCCTATGGATTATAAGGCTCACCGGTTTCCTAAAATCAGTACAGTTAATCCTGGAGGCCGATGGGGGCTGAGAGAGACGAGATGAAATGCTGCACCAATGAATCAGACATACCGCAAATAGCATATGGTGCCTATACACACTGATCAGCCATATAACATTAACACCATTGACAGGTGAAGTGAATAACATTTATTATCTCGTTACAATGACACCTGTCAAGGGTGCCATTATATATTAGGCAAGTGAACAGTCAGTTCTTGAAGTTGATGTGTAGGAAGCAAGAGACATGGGCAAGTGTAAGGATCTGAGCGACTATGAGAAGGACTGAATTGTGATGGCTAGACAACTGGGTCAGAGCATCTCCAAAACAGCAGGCCTTGTGGGGTGTTCCCAGTATGCAGTGGTAAGCACCTACCAACAGTGGGCTAAGGAAGGCCAACCAGTGAACCGGCGACGGGGTCATAGTCGCTTAAAGATCATGGATGCATATGCGGAGCGAAGGCTAACCTGCCTGGTCTGATCCCACAGGAGAGCTACTGCAGCACAAATTGCTGAGAAAGTTAATGCTGGCTGTGATAGAAAGGCGTCAGAACACACAGTGTATCATCACTGCTTGCTGTGTATGGGGCTGTTCAGCTGCAGACAGGTCAGAGTGCCCATGCTGACCCCTGTCCACCTACAATGGGCACATGAGCGTCAGAACTGGGTCATGGATTGATGGAAGAAGGTGGCCTGGTCTGATGAGTCACATTTTCTGTTAAACCATGTGGACAGCTAGGTGCGTGTACGTTGTTTAACTGGAGAAGAGATGGCACCAGGATGCTCTATGGGAAGAAGGTAAACCGGTGGAAGCAGTGTCATGCTCTGGGTAATGTTCTGTTGCTAACATCTAGGCGCTAGATACCACAGGACACCTTCAGACGTCTAGTAGAGTTCATGCCGGGTCAGAGCTGTTTTGACAGCATGAGGGGGACCTACACAATATTAGGCAGGTGGTCTTAATGTTATGTTTGATCTGTGAATATGTAACTGCTGTTCAGATATACTGCAGCTTTGCCATGTGAGACTATTCGCAGGCACTAATAACAGACGTACAGCTTAAGAGCACTGATTCAGCACTGAAGAATAAGATATTATGAAATTAAATTGCTGATAATTATGCCAAACAAGTCTGCACCGGAAGCCAGCATCGAGTGGTCAACACTCGAGGAGCTTCTAGGAGCCATGGTCACCTTTGACCTTCTGGGCCATGTTATATAACATCACAAGTGATGGAGCAAAGTACACAAGTTCTCTCATTTTCACACCTTAGTAGCTATGCAGCAGCAGTAATTATAGTAGACGACCAGAGCCGGGAGTATTATGGAGTACCGAAACATCTGGCTGCCGGGACACTGCAGATCTTGCAAATAAAGAATCATGCCAGGTACTGCATCACAAGATGCCCGTCATTTTGTGAGAAGTCTTTAAATTTACATCAACTGAACCCTGATTTTTTACAGACTCCTGCAGTGGCTTGGAACTGGCGGGGTATGTACCCCCCCAATATTTACTTTGGCTTCATTCCTCCCTATTGTCCTCTCCAATATCACACTCTCTCCTATGACCTTCATGTCCAGGATTTCTATGGATTTTCACCTACAATTTTGCAGCTGCTGCAGAACTGAGTATGAAAGGCTTTTTTACATAGTGCACCTAAGGTACCTAAAGCAACGGCAACGCGCTCTTGTGGACTCAGAGGTCGTGTTGGCTTTATCTGACTATTCGGTCCAGATGGTTGACATGCTTGTGAGTCACCTGACATGCGTCGTGAAAAAAGCTCCCTTCCTGCTCACCTGCCAATCTCATGTTGGCGGGAAAGTGCTGATGTGTGGCTCATAGGACGCTGTTCCTTTGACTGGAGGGTCGTTGGTTTAAATTTCACCATCGGGCCCCTTACCCCAAATACTCCAGAGCCTGACCGACTCCACTTTGAAAAAAGGTGTCTGCTAAATGAAAGACGGAAGCCCCTGCTCTATTGAGCACCTGGGCTCCACTCTGAGAACCTAAAGAAAACCCAACGCTCTATCTGGGGGGACTAGCATCGAGGTAACCATGCCACAGTTACAGAATCTCACTGACTACTTCCGGAATTCCCCTGGGGCATGGAGCAGAGGGTGGTTATGTGACAGTGTTCACAGCACCTCTGAGACCATGGGAAGGTTGATTTGGCTGGTGCCAATTACATACATAATTTAGTTTCATATACAAGTATAATTAGTAAACAGGTAGCTTCAGTGTTCATTCATCTTGCAAAAACATCACCTGGCAGATTTGAATAAGCAACTGATTCAATAGACAAGCAGCCCGCCTTCCAAAGACCTGATTATTATATCTATTAAGGCCATACTAGCTGTATTACACACACACACTTACCTTTAAGTTAACAGCAGACTATGAGAAATACAAGACCAGTGATGCAAATGCAAATGAGTCAAATCAACACATTTATTACGCAAAATTATGTACATATACACAATTACAAATCTGTATAAAGCTTACACACAGGTGCATTCCTGTGCAGGTGTGTGAGAGACTGAGGATACACGACCAACAGATCACAAATCTATCAAGTTATCACATCGGTTATCAGTACCAAAAAAAAAAAGCGGTACGTGTAGGTGTAATCTGGGAATTAGAAAAAAAAAATTATATAACTGAGCTGGATCAGAAAGTTAAATGTAACTTCTTAGCCAAGTATGTTAAAGCTGAAGGCAAGTACATATTTATGTAACAGGCTATAACTTATGTATAAAAATACTCATAAAATAATAAAATAATCTTCTCGGTTGACTTCATGAGTTGTTCACATTCTGACACTGAGAAATTAAAAGTGCTCACATTAATTTAAGAAAATTGATACAAGTTCCTGAAGTCACACCGGATAGCACACAGATCCTCACGTGTCACAGCACCTGGTCAGACATGTCGCACAGTAACACGGTAAACCCAAGTGATGTTGATATGTCTGATAAGAAAGATTAAGCTAAAAAAAGATAGAAAACTACATAGGACGAATATTTAAAAAAGGATACTTTTTACTTTCAGCTAGAGTATAACTCTGGCAAATTGTTGCCTGTGAAGTAATGAAATAAAACTTCAGAACCTTGTGCATGACTTGGAGGAAAGCGGAGGGCTCCTGCCCTGACGTGAAAACGAAAATGTCCAGAAAGTGCTTCTTGGTTGATGACGGATTCGAATTCCGCAAAACAGCAAACCGGGTTCATGATGCGCCAGTGTGGTGCCACATCTGCCCACTCCAGGACTCTTTCCGCCATCATGACCTCACCGGATCATCTCCAAGGTCACGCTCGGATTTGATTGGCTGCGTGCAGATGACACATCCGGCCTTGGCTGGTCACCGTGACACGTTTCAAATGCTTGACATTGATGACCCCTCCAGTCTACCTTCACGGACTTGTACCGCCGATGTCAGAAGAAGTATTACCACAAAATAGATCATTCCAGAACATTAAAAAAAAAAACACATAAGGAGGAGACTCTCCTTCAGAAGCAAACAGAGTATCTGTAATACTCCTTGGGGATGGAGGCCATTTCACAGTAAGAGTCTGTGCAGCACACAAATTCTTAGTCCCCATACCCCTCCGTGTCTGCAGCCCGCTCGGTCCTGGGCTCTAATGACCATCTGTGCCGGGAGGGTTGTGGATCCAGTCCAGAACAATCAGGCTTAAACTTCCCATCATGAAGATCAAGCCCATTATAAGAAATATGGTGGCCTGTGCAGGACAAACAGAGAAGGTGTACAATCTGGGCTTGACCTCTACGCGTCACCACGCGTGTGACGACTTCTGCTTTGCTAAACACTCAACGCCATTTCTTGACCATTGACGCCCCCCCTCCCCCCCCCCCCCCCCCCCCCCCC
>JAODJW010000001.1:7256794-7269316 GCA_026777045.1 Hyperopisus bebe | reverse complement strand
TATTCCTACCATCTGGTTAATCTTTTTTTTTTCGGGTGGATTTCATCAACATGTGAGACTGCCCGCTCTTACTAAGATCTTCTGAGGTGACCGGAAGGAGAGGGATTTGACGAGCCGGAGGTAGAAAGCGGATGGCATGATGAAGATCAGCATGGTAGCAGCAGTGGCTCCTGAGGGGACAGAGGTGCATTTAGGGAGGCATATTTGTCTTTAAATATGCAGAGATATATAAATAAAAACTCCTACAAATCAGTGTTCACTTCACAGCTATATAGCCTAGTCAGGCTATGCCTTGTGAATATATGAAAACATTATTGGTTGGCCTGCAGCATTTGCCAAGTCAGTATGCCTTTAACATCAACAAGGCTTTCATACAACCATTTGCTGATCCATCCATCTTCTAACTGCCCATCCTGTCAGGGTCACAGAGGGCCCAGAGCCTATTTCTGGGCTCATGACTGGAGTACACCCTGGATGGGAGATCAGTCCCTCACAGGGAACAAACATGTATACACTATGGGTATTTTCAAGATGCCTATCAGGCTAACTGCATGTGTTTGAACTGCAGGAGTAAACCAGAGGACTTGGGCAGAACATGCAACCTATAGACATGGAACGGAGGTGGGATTGAAACCTCCAACACTGGAGACATGAAGCAACAGTGCTACGTGCAGAGCCAAATTAACACTAACACCAAAATCAACACTAACACTAACAACTGATACAGATAAAGGCTGCCAGTAAGAATAAGGGGCTTTTGTTGCCAGTTGGCCACAACTCACCGATGAAGCCAAAAATGTCTCTAATGCTGGGGACGAAAATCACCAGGAGATTGTTGAACGTCAGGATGGCGGCGGCGATGAGAATGTGCCGGATCCAGCTGAACCGCTTGCCGGTGAAGAACAGGGTTACGATAGAGGAGCGAATCTGAAACACAGGGACAAGAAAAGGGAAAAAACCTTGGTGATTCATTATTAACGTTAAGGCTGCGCTCACACAGTGAAGGCCGAACTCCACTCTGCAAACAACGCTCACTTTCTGCACTTACAGTAAGTGCCATTTAACAGGAGGAAGCCGCTTTAACTGTAGCGGGGTGGCTATCCAGCATGCTCCAGTCCAGCTAAACCGCTCTCCTGACGCCGTGCCATCCCTTAGAGACTGCAGCACCTGCCACGGGCATGCACCCCCCGCATACCCTGCCGCCAATGCTGCACCCCACCCACCACGTTCTAGCTGGCACTGCATCTTTGAGGGTGTTGGTGCCTGAGTCAGCTGGGGGGGGGGGTCACAATAGGGGTTCTTTCAACTGTCAGCTTGCTCTTTTGTGTTGGCCTGGGCACTGCTGCGTCATGCTGCGGGTCTAACAAGCAGTACTGTCCTCCAGTAACGCTCAGGTTAATGCGTGGCTATATAGTGCCCTCTGCAGGCCAAACTCTACTATTTCACATATTCACAAGGCACAGCCTGACAAAATCTAAAGTAAATTGTTCCAACTTACACTGATCTATAAGTGTTACTTTATATATATTATATATATTTCTATATATGCACACAAATACAGAAGCAGGTGTGTAAGGGAATGTAAGCACATAAATGCATATACAAAATTCATAAATATACTACAATTTGACAATAAAAGGACTGACAATGCTGGGGAATGGCAGAGGTGCTCATAAGCTGTTCTGTTTGTCAGGCCATCAGTGATTGGTTTATGCATATGGGGGCGGGGATAACAGTGGTCATGGCAACAAGGAGACAAAGTGTTAAGAAATCGGGGTAGAATATGCACAAGCAGCTATAAACAAGTGAAAGACGCTGGCAGACATACACGGGTTTACATATGTGTAAATTCACAGGCTCTGAGGGATGATGACAGGTGTGGAGCGCAACGCATCGCAGTACGGGCAGTGTGTAGAAAGCGGGTCACTCACGGGGAAGAGCACAATGGGCACGGTGAGTGTGACGGCCATCAGCACCGCTACCCGCACCAGGAGCAGAAGCGTGTCGAAGCGGTACACCTTCGTGAAAGTGTGCAATAGCTCAGGCTCTACATTCTCTGCAGGGGATGGAGAGACTACGATAAGGTCTAATAATACAGGCTAATAAGACCACCAAACCCGACATCATCATGCCAATGGTACACATCTATCACAAATTTACCGAAATAAAAATATTTCTGCACTATTTGATGCTTCTAATGGGTATTTAACTCAGAAACATAGCAACGTCCATGACAACGTTCCTACTGTAGGCCTTCGGCTGATCCGAGAGCTTACGCCTCGTACCGTAGAAGGTGAGGTAGCCAAACAGCGCAGACATCATGTACATGACGAGCATGGCTAAGATGGACAGGTTGGACACGCGCTGCATCTTCCGCCGGGAGCGTCTGTGGGTGTGGGGGGGGGGAGGGGTAGGTTAAAACAAACAAAGCAACAAACAAACAAATCAGGGCCAGACCTACAGCTCCCACCAGCAGGCCCACGGATGCCCTTACTCCTTTAGCTCGCTGTAGATTGGCAGCACCTCCGGGTGGCATACGAAGGCGAAAGCCAAGATGGGCACCGTGTACACCGTCTGCATGCGGACAGGGACGATTCATTACGGTGATGGTCGAGATGCACGTACAGCGACCTACAAACTACTCAGAACACCGCTGCCCCCCCCCCTCACCTGAGAGTTAAACACAAAGTACTTGGGTGTGCACATGTCATTGGACCCATACTGTTCATAGTGCACCTCTGAGACGTGGTCACTGGGCAGGTTGGGTGGGGCTGGGGGCATGGGCAGGTCAGCCCGAGCGAAGCCCACCTTCCCCGAGGCATTGGGGAGGAGGTGTGGTAACATCAAAGACCCATTCAGACTATGGTTAGATGAGTGAAGGTCAAGGATGGGCAGCGGGCAGGGGACCTGGGTCTTCTTATACATCAACTGCAACACACATACAAATGGCAGGCCATTCGTTAATTCATTATTTATTATTGACCCAGTAGAAACCCTTACTGGAAGAAACCCATTTGGTGATCTTGATATTTTTGTAATGCTTCTCAAAGAATCAACCTCTGATCAGTTGAGGCTCCAACATCGCATGCGGCCCAATTGACAGAAGTTGTCCGTAACCCAAGCTGACCAAACTCACCACTGCCAAGAAGAACACCATGCAGGAGAGGGAAAATCCACTGGTGTAGCCAAGGTAGCCTGTGGACGAGGTAGTTACAAGTCAACAGAAGAGCACCAGGAAGGCAGAGCACAAAGTCTGGCAGGGCTACTGGCCGTCTTACCCAGGCTTTTGAGGAGGGACAGGGGCATAATGATGCCCATGGACACAAACACCACCAGGTAGTTTCCATTCAGGTACCATTCCCTGGGGGGGAGGCAAGAGCAGACAAGCAAGTCGGGATGAGTAGAGAATTGTGTCTACACTGGGACTGGGGGGGGGGGGCTTCAGCAGAGAGACAACAGCGAGCAGAGCAAAGATGTACAGGGCGACCAACCAACCCAGAGATCTCCTCCAGGCCCATAAATGTACGGATCACCTCAGGCAGCTCGTACTTCACTATGAAGAGGTAGCTGGACATAGCTAACAGGAGACAAAAATGGATGTATAAGATGGATGGCAGACTTCACCCAGCCCAAGGGGTCAATCAAAATACCCAACGAATCACACTAATTACAAACAGGATGCTTAGTACTAAAAGCTATATAGTGTCTACAAATTATGGCGAAGCATTAATACTACCCCACCTCCAGTTACCAAATGTTACCTCCAATGTTTTGCAGAGTTATACAGCCGAAGGCCACCATTTTGCCTGGCCAACCAAAAGCTCTCTCGCCCAGAGTCTCGTATATCAGGGAACCTGCAGACACAGACCACAAGCACAGAGCTGACATTCTGAGCACCAGGCCGTGCATCTGCAAATTCAGCTGGCCACCGCCATCCAGATGGGACACTCACGTCCTTCCTTTGCCGTCATCAGCAGGAGATGGATAGAGTACAGGGAAAGAATCGCCACACCCAGAAGCAGGATTCTGCAATGAAGCCAGATAGAAGAGTTACAGTGAACGCAGACCATGGTCTGTTTTCTGATTGTCTGTTTGCCTGGTATTTGGGGAACTCCATAAAAGTTGGAGCTTTCTAGACCACTTAAGCTATGAATGAACTGTACCTACATATCTATAATTCACAAAGTTTCCTGAATGTCAATCCAATGATCAGACGCACGTGTAGTACTATGAGAAGCAAAAGCCAATCAGCAGAAGCATGTTGAGCTATTAGCTCATCAGGAGAACAGAAGTATGCTAAATTCAGATCTCACAGAAATACTTTAGCCAAAACATCTACATGGTACTTAGTAACAGTATCTCTTGCGGATCCCTTCCAGAAGTTTAACCTAATATAGGATCATTAATCTTACTCTGTTGTGCTCTAAGCCTGGTCAGGGGCTGGAGCTGGTTCTGTCGATCAAACTTAACACTGGATCTGCTGTAACAAAGACCACCCCCCCACCTAGTACCACCACCTTCATAGCTACTGTGACATTGCAAGTGTAGCTAGACATAGCAGAATTTTGCTCTGGGCTATTCAACTTCTGGAATGAGTCCCAGAATAGCCCCGTGTGTCACGAAGAGGTTGTAACGTGATGAATTACTGTAAGGTCAAGTTCAAACTGACCAATGAGAAGGTGCTCTGCCTGGATTGGATAACCACAGCCCTGAAGTATCATACACAGGCTAACCCTATTACTCATTTGCATGTTCAAGCCAACCAGCATAGAAGGATAGCCCCAATACCAACTAGTAAACAAGTGCTAGTCTTCAAGAAATAGCTCCACCGAGCAGTGTAACTCCTCTCTCCTCATTGAGATCATCCAGACACAAAGAATAATTTGTCTTATGATCTTTAAGGCCAATCCATGCTGCCCATCACAAATACTTACATAAAGAGCAGTATGCCCGTGTTGGCCATGGCATAGGAGAGGCCCAGGATCCCGCTGCCCATGATGGCATTGCTGAGGTTAAATACTGACATCCCAAAGGAGGCGTGGCCAGGATGCTTCACACAGACACACACACACACACACACACACACACACAGTCAAGGCATTATTCCAAATAAACGACACCGGTCTGTGGATTAAACATAAGTTTTATAATCCAAAAGAGGTAGATGCTTACGTATTCCTCATGAGACGCTTCGTATTTCTTATTTGTAACTCCATTTGGGAGAAACCTTTGACTCTCTGTGCCTTCATCACAAAATTGGCTAGACAGTAGAGGGGATTGTTAGACTTTATTATGCATAGGAAAGTGTGCACAACAACACATCAAACAATCCGCACTTCACTCACAAAACATACCATGTGAACATTTCATACCACTAAAGACCCAAATTGTCTATACTGCAGCCCAATGAATGATTGGAGACCCGATGTTATCAAGATACCAAAGTTGTGTCAATAACACGGATCTCCACTTCATTTAAAGGGGTCTGAGCACTCATAGCATAGGACTGACCTGTTGATAGTTGCCTTTTCACACTCGAAAGGTTCAGTGTATTGACCACTCAGACTGTCGATGCTGCTGTCATCCACTTCATTTGGGATCTTCTGCAGCTCCATGCGGTCCATGGCTACAGCTACTAAGAGGTCCTTACACAAGGTGACCAAGTGAGAAAGCCAGCGAACCGTATACCTTGGCTTTGCAACTCTGCGTTCTGCAAACAGAGAGGAACAAATATCTGGGTATTCTACCAGAACAGGTGCTGAAGGCCAGTTTAGGTGTAGTTTGAGAGGCTGGTGGATATCAGGCAGCTTGATCTTCTGTCAATTAATCCTGTGCTTGCAGCCCAACAGCATGGCAGCAGGTTCCAGGACTGCATGTGGAACTTCAGTGCTACACAACTATAGTTATAATGCTCAAAAGAACTAAATGTTCTTCGGCTGACATGATGGACCTTTAAGCAAAAGGAAACCATCAGATATAAACCCCTTACAGAAATGTGATTAAATCCACCATTTTGAAGGATTCTGGAAGGCCATTTCACCACAAGGCCATTTCAGTGGCCTAAAATCTATGGGTATTACGGTGTTTTCTATAGGGAGAAATTCTATGAGGACTAAGGTACTTTCAGGGGAGCAATATTTGTTATCTTTACTCTGGACGGATGCCATGAAATCAGTTGATGCAAAATTTAAAAAATGACCTCCACAACAAAGTGACAGAACTACCCTCTCACCTGGGTCCAAGACCCCCTAAAAATCATAACATTTACAACAGCATACAAAAATTCAAAGACCTTCCCAAAGTCACGGGTACCTTTTTCTATAACGAATAAACATTGTTAAACTTTTAAACAGGAATCACAGATGCATTAAATATGCGAAATAAATGTAAAAACATTATGCCCAACCTCATTGACTTTGAATCCTATCCATAAAAAATGAGCTGAGCTGACAGACATGACCTGTCTAATCACAGTATAATCATGCAAGGGTTCAGTCACAACCCAGAATCACCAGCTACATCCACCAAACACTCACCATACCAAGCGGCAAAATCAGGTAGCAAAATCTTAAAAACTGCACAGGTAGCTGATAGAGGACTAAAGATATATCAGCATAAAACAGGAAACCGAACCAGTAAGACCCTGCATAGCAAACACAGGTCTTGAAGCTGCTCAGTGTATCAGCTGCAGGTTCTTTCCCCCCCAAAGGCTGTGCATCTGTCCACCCAGTTACCCTCATCCAATCAGGGCGCCCGTGACCTAGAGGACATTCCTCTAAACAGCCGCCGTATAGCATGTTGCAGCCAGCTTGGGCTACCGATCCAGCACAGCTCTGGGCTGATTTCCTTTTCTGGCACTTAAAACTACCGCAGATGCAAAATAAAGAAAACCAACAATATTTACAAACAAGGCCCAGGAGGGTCTTTTCAGTCCCATGGCCTGAAGTAGTCTTTGAGCTTTTAAAATCGGCTCGCTCACTGAGGGGTGGAAGAGCATTACCTCACACTGCACTCTCCCCAGGATACACAGTTACGCCACTGTCGGCGGGATGGGCAAAGAAAGGCCTTTAAAGAGGAGAGGGAGGTCCCTGAGGAGCCAATCAGAGCCACCTCCACCCCCACCCCCTCACCCGCCACCTGCGTCATGCAGGGATGCAGGAAAAGCACAAGCAGCAGCATCAGGAGTGCCGTTGCGTCAGTGGCTGTTTGCTCAGCGCAGACCGTGATCGAGGGCAGAGGTGGCACCAATCTGAAGCTGCCCTGAGTCTGTGCCCCCCCGCCCCGGCCTCCGGATTGACACTAGGGACCCTGCCAAGGATGGGGGCTGCATGCCACTGGAACAAGAGGCTATGACAGCCACCCCCCAGTCAGCGGCTGGGGCAGAGTCAGCGTCTGCCACTGGGTTACGGTTAAACGCCATGTTGGGTCTGGATGCCTCAATTCACCACCAGCCCAACACGTTTGCCTTCAAGAATAACAGAAATCCTACGACTGCAAAATAAAACCAATAATATTTCTTCAGCAATATTTAGAAATGTAAAGTAATGCAAGATATCGTATTAAAAGCAAGCAGTCGATTGGAGAATGGCCCAAAATCCCATTCGGTAAAACGTTTACTGTGTTAAATGATGGCCTGATTCTATTCTGAAGTCAAAACTTCAATCTACTTCATTCTTCAATTCTACTGTATGATAAATGTATTTTTCTTTAAATCATAATAATACTGCAATGAACTGAAGTCCCTGTCCACAATAATACTACACCTCTCACTATAAAGCATATTTACATACCTCACAACGTTCACCAACATCCAAACAGCCAAATGACATTTCTCTTCTCCTTCAATATCCTCACCCCGGTAATATTGAAGAACATTTAGTCTTCCTGACCATGTGACCCATACCACTGACCTGTCATGGGCTGGTCCTTATGCCAAAGCCCACCTCACATAGCCAGAGGGCTGGTCCTTATCCCGAAGCCCTCCTCACAAGGCTAGAGGGCTGGTCTTCTGCTTAAAAGAAAAGACCAGTACTGTTTTCAGTTATCATAACCACAGATTAATTGTAGGTGAATTACAAGATGGATACCATGATATTTGACTTGTCCTGCCCTGACCCTGTTGTGCTGTAAGACTGGGAGGGGGACCAAAATCTGGATCTGTGGAATCTGCAGGACCAGCAAAGCCTCTCAGACTGTACTGAACCGAACCCAGAGGCTGAATTAGCCTTGACATGCCGCCAAAGCGAGCACACAGCCTAGCATGCCTTTGACAACGTGCGTTGATGATCCTGTGTACACAGATAAGCCAAACTCTGCTTACTTTCGTAGGATAAAAGGTCACTCCAGTCAGACCCGGGTTCTATGCCCCAGACTTGTGGGTTGGTTGTCATGGTGATAGCACAAGCCAACATGCCGAACATGGAGGGACAGCAACAACTCTGAGCCGGCGGTTAAAAATACTCCAGCAAAGCAGCAGCTGCCCCTCCCGTGTCCTGTGAGATTGACTTGACAGCCAGTTAGGGGACTCGAGGACATTACTGCCTGACCCCCTTACATTTGATATCCCAGCCCCCTTGACCAGTTTGTTACCATGGGCCCTAGACAGAAGTCGGGCAGAGCTCTTCATGTTTTGTGCTGAAGTTCATTGGTTAAGGAGCTGCCTGTCGTTTACAATGTAGGTACCTTCAAATCAATCTCTGAATACAGCGCCCAGTCTTACAGACACTGCACATGTTCGTTGGACCCTCTTCTCTCACATATAGGGATACAGCTAGTCGACTTCGCAGAAGAATTCCTCCAGAAGGAGCCGGTTTTCTGCATGAACTGCAGTTCAGCATGAGAACACAAACGAAGCCCTCAAAATCTCCACACGCATTTGCAGATCTACTGCGGCAGAAGTGTAACGAAAATCATGTGTAAAAAGACAGCCAATGGAGAGGTCCGCCAGAGTTGTAACTGATGACTTGTTGGTATATAAAACTCTTGGAGCAAAATACTTAGAACTCTTTAGCCATTAATACCCATGTATGCATTTACAGATTTGTCCACACATACAAATCTCAGTACAGAATCTGATTATGTACATGGATTCTGAATACATATTTATAGATTCCTGTACACATTTGCAAATCTCAGTATGCATATACAAATTCTTTAACACATTTACAAATCTGATTACGCAGAGATACAGTCACAACTCTCCATATACATCTGCAAATAATTTTGCTACAATAATAGCCCCATGCTACTCTTCTCAGAGAAGGTGAATAAGACGCCTGGAAGGCTACTGCCTGTGAACTGGTAGATTTTCTGAATGGTGAACCGCTCATGCATTGTCCCTAGAAGATGCCATGTTCAAGCAGAAGGATGCTCATTGTGCCACTGAACATTAAGCCAAAGGTTAATGATCAACTTTGTAGTTGTGTCATCTGATTTGACTTAAGGCTGAGCTATGTGAGGAGAGCTATGAAGGGATCACTACTTGTTGGCAAGTTGAACGTGAAACATAGCAAAAGAAGCCAAACAGGCCATGTACACATGAACAGCGAAATAATGCATCAGTGTTTGTTGGGCAAGTCTTCCATGCAAGCTACCTTCCTATGCTTCTTCCTCTGGGTGTCCTGTATGAGGACCATATTCGAGGCTGCATTGCAGCAGTTTCAAATGGTGGCGGCTAAGAGACATATCATAATGTTAAGCCTAAAACCCACTGGTGGACCGAAGCATGATGAAGCTGGAAGATGAGACCTTCAGGGAAATGTTGCACAGGGGGCTCCTGAGAATACTGATGGGTACCGGCAGGCCAAACGGCCTCCAGTGAAGCCTGTCACAGAGGCAACAGCTTCTGTATGGGGATGGTTTGGACAGGCCATGGAGAGAGACTGTCAGGTGGCCCCAAAGGTATTTTGGCAAATCATGCAACACTTTGGGAGCTTGGACTTCTCTCAGGCTCAGCAGGAGTGCTGATCAATTCTGACAATATCTGAGCAGTGGAAGGAACATTTTGAAGAACTCCTTTACTTTGGATAATGCTCCTCAGCAGGAGGCAGTGTGGGCAACTTCTGGTGGATCATTCACTGCTATGGTGATCAACGGCCTCAGTGGTACCGTAGTAGAAGATGACATCTGTAGAAAACATTGGACAACTGGTCTGACATGGTAGACGTACTTCTCAACATTACATGGAAGGGAAATGAAGTGCCTTTGGACTAACAAGCAGGGGTGGTGGTCTTTATAAGAGGAGGACCAAAGTGTGAAGGATCCAGCAATAGAGGGATCACACTTCTCAGTCTCCCTGGAAAAGCTTTTGCCAGTACTGGACACGAGAGTCTGTCCCATGGTCAAAGCTAGGAATCAGCATGAACAATATGGATTCCAGTCTTGCCGTGGAACTGTGGACAAGCCCATCTCCCTCTCTCTGTCATGTGAGGGTCTGTTGGAGCCCAAGGTGGAATGAGCTGCCAGACCATGTCCGGTCAGACTCCCTATCCACCTTCAATCAACGCCTCTAGACCCATTTGCTTTACGAATTTCACTACTAGCTTAAATCCTCTGTTACCTAAATGTTCTTATTTTGCACTGTGGGTCATTGAACCGTCTTAAGTTCTTGTTCTTTAGAAATCGCCAAGTGATTGTTGCAGCTCCTGTTCTGATATTGCTAACACTGTTTTGGAAGCTCTACCTAGCTGTACTTATGCCTAGTTGAGTCCTTGACAGCATGTATGTTCGCGATGTGCCATTTGTCTCACTTGTACGTTGCTTTGGACAGAAGCATCTGCTAAATGTGTAAATGTAAATGGAAGGGAATGGAACATTGTAACAGTCTACATGAGATTTGAGTACCTGAAGGCAACACCTGACATGCTGCAGCACATACGCTAAGAGGCGCTACAGGAACATGGCCGACGAGTGCTGCTGGCCCATTCGGATGTAGCGATGGTTTGCGTCCACATACTCGGCACAAAGTGGAATCTGTTCAGAGCAGATGCCGGACTCTGGTAAGGATGCATCTTGTCTTGATTTTGGTCATTGGTTTTCATGGACAGGACATTAGGGTATTGAACTTCTGCTCAGGGTATCGGAGCACTGAACACTTGGTAACGGTATTCCAGATGTACTTATCCATCCAAAAAAATTGTTCTCATGTGCAGTGGACTCCATATCCCATTGTGTTAATACACATCTTCCTTTTGATTAAAACATACAATTCCAACACATTCCAACAGTTCACTCCATGCCCTTATTAAAACACGGATTCTGGAATAACAGTACTAATATTTTTCCAGTAACTTTCCTGGGTTGTCTTTGTATGGATACAGACACTTGTAAATTTTCAAATAACAGTATCAAGCAAACAGTGTACAAATTCACAAAATGTTCAGCTGGTAGGAAGTTCAGAATACGACACGTGTCTTTTTAAACACTTGGTAATACAGTAACTCAGCACAAACAAACCATGCAAGAACTGCTTAAACGTTCCATCCAAAAACATCTATGATATAACAGTTATTCTGGGAGGTATACTGCAACCTCAGTTCAATCCACATGTAAACATACTGTGGAGGTTCTTTTGGTCAATATAAAAGTTTAAGTAAACTTGCCACTACAACCAAACAGCACTAGTTGTTTTTTGAAGTGTCTTTTACTATCGATCCAGCTATCGATCTGTTTATTGCCACGCCTTTACCAACGAGACAGGGGTCATATTTTGTAACATGGAAGATGCGATAGGACAGGTCAGTGATGTAAGTCTCTGGCCTTGACATCCAGGTAACTTCACTAAAAACAAACAGTCAGAGAGGCCAACCACAGGGAGAGACGCACAGGCCGGGGGGCCAGTATCACAAATCAGAATTTCTTGCTTAGCTGGATAACTTGTTGGATTTAAGGTAGTCCGAGTTGAACATAAGGGAACCAAGAAAAAATCAATTTAAACTGGAGTACCTTAAATCCAGATGGTTACCTAGCTAAGCAAGAAATACAGCTTACATCCAGATACAGGCCCCGGGTCTTCTAGCAGTGTTTGGGAGGAATGTGCCCGCCTTTTCCACCTTAATAAAAGCCAAATGCAGAAACTCACAGCTCTTAACAAGTCCTGTTAAATCTGCCAATTTTTACACTTCATTTACTCAAGAACGGCCAACCAAGGACCAGTTTCACAAAAAAAGGACTGGATTTAAATAAAGGCGGCGACTTTGGATGGGGGAGGACGACGCAGGAGCTTCACCATGGCAACAAACCTAATGACACGTGGAGCCAGATTCAAACCCGCAAGCTGGCAAAGTGAAAGGCAACAACAGTACATGCCGAGGCGCTGCGTGAGCCAGTCGGAAACTGCAACTGGGCGGGTCATCTTACTACTGCATTCTTCTACTTGGGGATAAAGAGATAGTATATATACACATACATATTGTGGAATAGTTTGCCAACTTTTGTTCGGGATGCTGAATCGGTCTCAGTCTTTAAATCTCGTCTGAAGACCTATTACTTTAGTTTAGCTTACCAAACATAACACATAGTAAC
>JAODJW010000001.1:7223208-7235103 GCA_026777045.1 Hyperopisus bebe | reverse complement strand
GCCTGCCTGCCCTTGTGTCTGACCACGCTGCGCCAAGCCCCCAATCCATCTCCATTACACCCCAGAAGACAGGATTTGTCATTTTGCGGGACAAAAATAATCAATGTATCTTCAGGAGGCAGCGGATGCATTAAACATGACAGATAGACAGGCGGCCCCTCCTCATTCAGATCCTGGGGAGAGGGTGCTGTTCGCCGCAGGTCCGTCTGGCCAGACCCCACGCGGGTGTCTGTGTGCATCAATCCAGCTGTGTTGGGGTTGGGGTCCATACGTGCTTCTGGGTTGGTCTCCTGATAGCCGTCCGTGCGCTTGCCTGTCTGAATCTGAGATGTTCTTCTGGGCGCCGTGTGCCTCGGCAGGCTTGGACTCTGCACCTCCGGTCGGAAAGTTGCTTCAAATTCCAGAGCCGGCAGACTGATGTCAGTGCTGAGCCCTTAACCCCCAGCTCCAGGGGTGCCGAGTGATGGCTGACCCTGTGCCCCGACCCCCTCCCAAGCTTGCTGTCATCTGTATATGTGTTTATATGTCTAATGAAGAGCAAGACGACGTAGGTGAAAAGCGAACTTCCCCACAAGGATGAATAAAGTATCACTATCCAACTCTACAACCTGCCCGGCAGATCGGTCAGTCGCTAAGGGACCCCCCAACACAGCACGGAGCAATGGAAACTTCTGGAAGACTGAGAGTCATGAAGGTGAGTCTTAATGAATCCCATCCAGCAGCCGTACAACACGGGTAACCGAATCGGACACGCTGCCGTCGGGGAAAATGCATAGCCGTACTTCATGGACGCCGCCGGCTGGCTAATTAGACACGGGCTGCGAATGGAAGCTCTTTGCGGGCGACTCTCCAGGGTTTGGAGAGAGGGAAGCTCTTCAGATCCCACCGAGCTCGCTGCTTTTCATGCCGCTTTCACAGCAGACGCAACAGTGTCGCCATCCTCAGCGAAAAAAAATAAAAGCAAAACATGAGCCTATACCCACACAGCCCCAAACCGAGCTGGGGGCTCTATAGCGCATGAAAGACGACTCCCCCGCGCTTTATCCCGAAGCAGAAGGTCTAACTAGCAAACACAAAGCACAGGTCATAAGGCAGCTTTTAAATAAACACATCTATCAGCCACGAAACAGCGTGAACAGCTCTCCAAAGGCTCGTCCAAGGGGAGCTCCATAGCTGGCCGTTATGATCACTGGCGGTGGTCACCGCTAATAGATTTAAGGTTAACGAGCAGCATCATGGTGCCACTTGTTGATCCCTCTGCTCTGGTTCTGTTTGCTGAGAACGCTCTCAAATGAGCAGCACACGAGCACAAATGGAAACATCACTTAAACCAGTATTTTACCTTTAACCTGCACTTCTGACGATTAACAACAGACATTATTACTGTAACTAGCATATCAGTCATACTACCAAACAGGAAACTGCTTACTTTATCCATTTTGCACTCATTATATCCCGGAATATTTTGCAAACCTTAAAAACTCTGGAGCTCAGCAGTTTTGTCAAAGTAGGACAGACTTCTGACTGGATTCAGCCCAAGCAGAAAGTCTACAAGTAATGTTCCCATTAACCTAGATCTGTGGCATTTCGAAACCATTTTTCAATGTTCCCCTCGTTTTGTGGAAAGATCAGAAAATGAGGAAATCGCCAATCCCCTTTCTTTGGGCACCACTGATGTTTGCTGAAAAAAAAATGCAGCATTTTGAGTGACATTCAATTTTAAAACTTGAATTATGAAAAAAAAATACATGTGTGCAGGTTGTACTACTACTCACATCTGTCATTTTATGAAAAGGGGACAGTTCTTAACAGGAATAAACCTGTCACATGGGCTACATGTTGAATGAGAGATCTGTGGATTATCTTTCATGACTGTAGCTTTATCTATGACTCATGCCGGCTTTTTCACAAAAAGAACAACAATCGCCGACCCGAAAACGTGAGGCTGAACCTCTTTGGAGAACCAGGATGGATGTAAAGAAGAAAAAGCTCGTAATAAAGTCAAGATCTGAGTATTTGCATGTGAGTTAAACTCTAACAGAAGGCAGATGAAGAACCTCAACGCATCACTGCCCGGTCACCATGGAAAGAAAGTCAATAAAGCATCAATTTCCTCTCAGAAGCACAAGCTTCTCTACGCCGGTGAACGCGGGATGGGAGTCTGACCTCTAAAGGCGACCCTGGGTGTCCCGGGGGGGGGGCCCCGAAAGAGCCCCCAAACCGCCAAGGGCGTGGTCAACATGGCGCTGGCTACATGCCCTCCCACACACGCACCACCTGACCAAACTCGGCTGACCCGGCATCGTGACTCCATGCGTTATTTACACCATCTTCTTAAGGCTTTGGGGGATGAATAAGCAAAAGTCCAGGGGTCTTGAAACCAAGCTGAGAATAGACTTTGTCTGAAAGAAATGCTAAGATCGAGTCAGAGACAGTCTTGGTATGCTTGAGGAGCAGCACTGCCCTCAGTAGCATAAGGAAAAAGTCCCATGACGTAAGACCACTGGCCTATTGGCGTAATCCTGGACTCCCACCTCCATACCACTGGATCCTCACAAGGTCCTACCTGATGAGGGAGCTGAGGACCACCTCCTTTAGGGGGCCAAAGCACTGAATGCCCTGGTGTAACCATCTCCCGCTTTTAAAAGACAAGTGGGGGCCATCACTCCTCATGGAGGGGGTCACGTGGCTGGTTGGATCCCTGCAGATTTCATCCACCTTCGAGACGATTGCTGCTCACTTTCCATTTCTTCTCATCTTCCTGGCTCCTCGATTCCAGTCTCCCGCCTGCGTCATCCTCCCTCGAGCCCCTCCCAGCCTCAATCACTCCCAGAAAAATGGACACACTCCCCAGTATCCCCGTTAATCCGACCCGCCACTCAGAGGTTCTGCTGGCCCAGAGACGCTCCGACAGGCACATCCCAGACACCTCCCTGCCGTCGGTCCAGCTGTCCGTCTGTCTCGCTAAGCAGGATGTGAGACGCTGTGGAAAATGGTCCCCCCAAGTCAAAACTGAAACTGAACACAGCCCTGAACCCCCCACCCTGTATTACCCACACCCCCCAATCCCATTTGTACTGCCTGGGGCCATTTACCCTCTCGGGGGTGGGGTTAGCGATAACTGCTTAAACCCATCGGACCCCGGAAATGAGGAGAGTAAGTCCATCTGGCGGCTTCCTCTGCGATTTGCTGCTTAACTCGCTCTCCTGTTTTCCCTTCCGCACATTTCCAGAAGGCTTTTGCTTAAGCCCAGCCTGACTGTGCTGTCCACCTCGACCGCCGCGGTCCCAGAGCGCCGATCGCTTTAAGCGCCGCTCCGGAGGCTCAGAGCTGCGGATTTTCCCTCCCAGACTGAGGAACATTCGTTGCCCCCCCTCGACCTTTGTGAAATGAGAAAATGTCTGGTGATGTCAGCTACCTATTACGTCCATTAATCATGTATCGGGGTGGGGAGGGGGGTCAGATCAGGGTCATCAATCTCATTAAACCCCACCCCCGGCCTCTCATTATCTAGTGACCTTGACAGCCCGGGAGGTGGGTCTCTGAATCAAGCTCCAAAAAGTGAAACGTACAAACTGTGGTATGTGTGGAACAGACAGTGACATGGAGGGGGTGGAGCAGGGGGGACCTTCCACTTTCCTGCTGTATGGGGGCGGTTTCCTGAACATAAAAATCCAAAAAGTGGCCTATATAAGCCCCACCCCCCAACACCGCGCCAGGTGGTTGCAAACCACTGTCTCCTTTTTCCTGCTACCCATCTTTTCTCTCTCTCCATGTTCCCTTTGTTCTGCATCAAAGTGGAATTCATAAACCGAGTGAAGCTGCCCGTTTAGCAAGGCAGCACCCGCCGCGGGAGCTCGTTAACATACGCTGCGCGTGCCGCCACCGCCAGGAAGCCGGGCGGTTTGTAGCGTCCCCTGGGGGGCGCCGTGGAGTTAGCGCGAGCATTTGTTAGCGGCCCCCAGGCTCGCTCCCGGCTTAACACAGCGGCTCGCGGTCGGCTGTGAAGCTACGGGAAGGATTTGTCCTTGATCCGGCGAGGGGGGGGGTCTAGCGGGGTTCCTGGGGGCTTGTGATAGAGGCCCGCAGCTCGGCGGAAAGCAGGCAAAAGGCATGCGAGGCGTTTGCGACGAAGTCGGTAATTAGCTTCTTGTTTTGCTGGGATCCCAAAGGCCTCGCCGGGGGGGTTATTAACATTCCATACAACGACGGCCGTGGTGAGGTGTGAAGAGGAACGTCTACCTGCGCAGGTGCTCTGCCGTCTGAGTGGCCTGCTGGGGGAGGCTGGGGAGTGGCTGGGCGGAGCTGGAGCACAGCACAGATAGCCTGCAGAGCCACAGCACCGCCCCCCCAAACCAGCACAGGGCCAAGCAGGAGACTGCACTGGTCATGTGGAACATACCACTCCAGTGGACCGTGGTCATGTGGAATACACCACTCCAGTGGACACTGATCATTTGGAACATACCACTCCAGTGGACCGTGGTCATGTGGAACATACCACTCCAGTGGACCGTGGTCATGTGGAATACACCACTCCAGTGGACACTGATCATTTGGAACATACCACTCCAGTGGACCGTGGTCATTTGGAACATACCGCTCCTGTGGACACTGGTCATGTGGATCATACCAATTCTGGGAAACATACCAATCCTGTGGAGACTGATCATGCAGAATTGAATAATAATGAGACTGATACAGCTAGTCCTCACCATGAGGGAACGTCGTCCTGCAGGTCTGTTCACCCATTCACAGAACCTAGAGGATCTCAGAGGGACGTCCGGACCATCACCTGCCATAAAAATCAGTTTAACTGTCTCTCACCAGCCCACAGAGATGAGGGGACCTTCAAAGCCCAGGTAAGACATGAAAAGTCACCACAGTGCTGGTACAGGGCAAAAAAAAACTATGTATATCAGCGCTATAGTGAATAAAGGCAGCACTGAAGGTCTTCAAACACAATCAGAAGCACACTACCATGGCATTATATTCATTTCTATCAGGTGTGACACTTCTGTGGATCCATTGTTACTCATCTAAAAAACAATATGAAAAGACTGGGAGAACAATGGCAGTAACAATGGCACTAAGAGTGAGAAGACACCAAAATAGTTATGGGCTATTTTCCATCATGGTGGCAATTATGTTTAAAGTCTTCAGACATGAGGTTTTAAAGGCAGCACAAATCTGTCAAGGACAACAGAACACACCAAACAAATTGTACATATAAGTTTCTGTATGGTGTGATTGTGTGTACGAGCTGTAGCCTCCTGCACGGTCCCACGTTTGCATGTACGAGCTGTAGGCCTCTGCATGGTCCTGTGTCTGCGTGTAGAAGCTGTAGGCCTCTGTGCGGTTCCTAGTCTGCATGTATGAACTGTAGGCCTCTGTGCAGTCCCGCGTCTGTGTGTATGAGCTGTAGGGCTCAGTGCGGTCCTGCTTCTGCGTGTACTAGCTGTAGGCCTCCGTGAGGTTGCATCTGTGTGTATGAGATGTAGGCCTCTGTGCGGTCCTGTGTGTTTAGGCCATACATCACTGTGCAGTCGCAAGTGTTCGCCTGAGAGAGGCGTCCCCCTCCTCCAGGCTCCAGGCTGGCAGGGTGCTCCGTCTTCCGGCCTGAAGAGATGGATCACCTGAGCAAACGCACAGTGCATGTCGGACATGATCAATAACTATTTTGACAAATATGCTGGCCACCCCAGCGCTGACAGAAAAAGAATGAGGCACTTACACGGCCGGGAAGGATGAAGATGAGGATTCGAGGGTCCTCAAAGAGGCAGCTAAGATGCTGACAACCGCCCCCCCCCACACACACACACACACACACGCACACACACACACACATTGTATCTGCACAGCATCCTGCGTGGCTCTGCCTCAGAAGAAACCCAGCAGGAAATACGCCGTGAAGCAGGAATTAGGCTTACGACTCGAAGCACGGGTAGTTACTCCGGTAACAAGCATCCTGTAGTCTAATTAAATACAGGAATAGCAGCTTCTGAAAAATAATTAATGCTAATTTGATATCTACACTCTGAGGAGATGGTCAGGCAGAGTTTTCAGCGCACAGATAGAAAACATGTGAAACGGGCTCACATCTGAGGAGGCCACGAAGGGCTTTTCCCAGACAGATAGTCTTATCGCCCAGACCAGCATCTCCCAGGGACACCCTTTGTTCTGAGGAAAAGATCACAGCCACCGCCCCCCCATCCCAAACTGAATGCCCCCCTCCTGCCAACATCATGAGACCTGTAGCGTGGAAAGCAAGCCATTCGTACTCCAGTGTATTTGCTGAAAGAGAGACAGTTTGCACATCTGGAATTGACTTTAGGATGGAATGAATATGGGTCACATTTATTATAAGTAAAAAATAAATAAATCCAGCAAACATTATATCGCCAAATACTGTGCAGCCTTCGCTAAGCTGGCCCTGCAACACAGGTACTTTCAGATCGCATTTTCTGTAGGACAACGCACCCCAGCTTAATGCTGATTGGGTGACTTTTTACATGTACATTTGCATAATTAACAGACGGAAAATCGGATCACATAGAGTTCCTGGAGCGGCTGGGGGCTAAGGCCCTTGCACATGGTGACCCAACAGTGACATCACTTAGTCGGCCATGGGATTTGAACTGACGACATTCTGATTGCCCTAACCCAGAGCCACACTCTGTCTTTCCATCCAGAGGCTTGACCAATCACATTCAGGATGCCGCGCATTGCCACTGTGTTTCACTGGAAATCCAGTGACAAACCGGAACGCACTGAAGACTGGAGATAAAATCCTGATCAAAGACCCTTAGGGCACCATAAAACGCACAGCCAGAAATGGCCCATAAATTGACGTTTCTCTCACAAGCATGATACTGCGGAAACCTTCAAGGTGAAATATGTCGTAGCCGAGATGAACCAAATGGTTAAATCCGACTTCTTAACAAAAAACCGGTGAAGTACGTTTCTATTTTAAAAAGAGGGATCTGAGCAGCACCGTGCATCTGAAATGTTGTGTGTCTGTGTTCGTGTGTGTGTGTGTGTGTGTGTGTGTGTGCGTGTGTGTGTGTGCGTGTGTGTGTGTGTGAGTGCCCCATCCCTCCAAGCACCCGGGGCTAAATGGTTAAGCTGGTTATCTTTCTCGTGGAATGCGGGGGCAAAACGGGGCCTGCAGTGAGTTTGCAGCTGCCAGCGGATCTGTTACACGCAGGTAAGACTGGCAGCCCCGACACTGCCGCACCATCGGAGTGTGAGCACACGGTGCAGATTAGAGGAAACCTAATTAAGTCTGGGCTTTGTGATGCTGGCTCTTGCTAATCTGTCAGAGCCCCGCAAAGCTCGATTTAGCCGTGAAGGCTGACAACAATGAGAAAATGGAAAAGAGGAGCATGGCTCCGTGCAGTAATCCTGCCTCACCCCGTAACAGGTAGAACTGGCAGAACAGAACCCGTCTCACACTGTAACAGGTAAAACTGGCAGAACAGAACCCGTCTCACTCTGTAACAGGCAAGACTGACACAACCCATCTCACACTATAACAGGTAGGAACAGAAGAACCTGTCACTCTCTATGACATGTAGGACTAGCTGGGCAGAACCCCTGTCACCCTATAACAGGTAGATCTGATAGAACCTGTCTCACTCTGTAACAGGCAAAGCCGGCAGAACAGAACCCATATCACCCTGTAACAGGTAGATCTGGCAGGACCCGTCTCACCCTGTAACAGGTGGATCTGATAGAACCTGTCTCACTCTGTAACAGGCAAAGCCGGCAGAACAGACTCCGTCTCACCCTGTAACAGGGACTTTAATGGAATATCCAGCTGTATAATTTGGAAGAAGTGCAGCCTTGTTAGCTCTGCTTTAGATGAAAGTGCTGCTGATGCGTATCTTTTACTCGCTGCAGTAAGAAGAGAGTTGGTAACTCGCTGGACTACAGGAATCTCCCTGGAGGGACATCAGGACACCACACATCAGGGCTCTGGGAGAGCGGGGAATTTCAGACAGCTTCTAACGGCTGAGCCGTGGTCCTAATAGTCTTACGCTGTGCACAACCGCCAGCAGTTTGAGCTACATTCGGCTCATACACGTTCTCTCTCTCTGACACACAGACCTCCATCACAGCACCGGTATCTCACAGAGCATCTCCTTCAGTCTCTCCTGGCACAAGACAACCGATCAAAACAGCCGATCGTCCCCATGCAGCACAGTCGTCCCCCCAAAAATGAAGTCAGTACAAAACAGGACAAACAAAGAGCAGTCTTCCATAATCTGCACAGCCACAGAAAACACTGCCTAACCCAAACAGCTAAACACCACAGTCGCCAGTAAATGGCACAGCCAAAACCAAACAGCACAGTCATCCCAGCACAGATAACAAATACCACAGCTGACACCAAAAAGCAATATTACAATTGCAAATCAAACAAGAAACAGGTAACAGTACAGTCTACACAGGACAATACAGCCAAAACCATACTGAGGAACAAACCCCAAACAGCACAGTATAACCCCTACAACGCAGCAAATGCAAAACAGCACAGCGTAACCCATACAACACAGCAAACACCACAGCAGACTCCAATCAGCACAGCTGACACCATAAAAGACACCGGAACTCTGCACAGTCTACCCAGGACAGCACCATGCAACGTAGCAGAGCCCAATAGGCACAGTCCATACTACGCAAAGCAACAAATCCTAAATAGCACAGCCTACCTGAGACAACAGCAGACACCACATAACACAGCAAACCCAAAACAGGACAGCCGACAGCAAACAATGCAGCAGACCCCGAAAGGCACAGTCTATGCTACACAACGCAGCAAACCCCAAGCAGCAGACCCAAAATGGCACAGTCTACCTGAAACAGCATCGCCAACCCCATATAACACAGCAGAACCGAAACAGCACAGTATACCCAGGAATGGAATATTTAACCCCAAAAATACCCAAAGTGAACCCTAAATCCAGTTGCTATGGTGGAGAACATGCAACAACCCAACTGGAAAGCGTGGGCTGTGACAAACTGCATGCGGGATGCGATGGGGATGGCGTGTGGCGAGTGGTGAGGTGGCGGCGGTGAAGCTGTGCGGCAGGTAGAGGCTTACGCACAGCCAGGTGAGGGGTACATACACACCTGTGTCGGGCCCTCGCTGGCTGTCTGACTGGCTGGCTGGCTGGAGCAGCACTGAGGCGACCAGGGGCTGCTGCGAGAACCAGCTGCAGAGTGTGACATCATCCTAACACGGAGGGGGGCTTCCCCCCAGCCCACGGATCCGCTCCATCGCTGCTCTCGCTCACTCCCTCTCTCTCTTTCTCTATCTCTGTTGCTCTCCCCCTTTTTTCCTCTCCTTCACACCGGTACAGCTTTTACTGGAGTTTGAGTTAGATTCGTTACTCAATCTGCCCTAGACCATCACAAAAAAAAAAAACACTGCCCCCTTCATCTCAGGAGATATATTGCTCCCAACCCCCAAAATAAACAGGCAGAATCCAAAAGGACCATCCCTTGGTTGCTAAATACTTTCACAAACGGTAAGAAAAAGATCTTCTTTTTCCTTACAAAGTAAATGAGTTTCTGGATGAGACCCAACCTCCTGAACACCGAGGGAGTAAGAGCAGTGCAGAGAATAAGATTGGAGACCACTGGTCCTGCAACGGCATCTTATCAAGAGCTGAAGATAACAGTTGCCATCCTGTTGCCCACAAAAGGTATACACACACACACACACACAGACACTGGTGCACACACACAGCGCTTAAAGATGCAGATCTGACCCAGCAGTCGGTTCCTGACATTTTGGGGACAATGGCAGAGGAAGCGAGAGAATCGTGACGGACCTTCAGCGCGTTTCTGCGATGTGGAAATGCGCTTTTTTTTGTCTGCTCCCTCTCTCTCAAAACAGTTTTAATCTTTTGTCTTTCTAGTTACCATAGTGACCCTTTCCCCCTTTTTAGGTCTCAGAATGCCTGGGCGTGGTGTGTGTGTGTTCGCTTGGGGGGCAGGGGGGGGTAGGCAAGCTGAAAAGGCAGAGACACACAGGGGGGAGTCGCCGTTACAGACTGTGAGTAAATGTTCACTTTTCGGATGTCAGCTTTATTCGTCACAGAGAAAAAAATAAAATGTTTGTCAAACACGGATTTCTCCCATATCCGCTTCTAGTCCTGACCTTTAGAGAACAAAAACATAAAAAGCCACAGTAGTCAATCCATTCTTTATTGTCCCTTTAAATATCCACATGTAGCTGATGAACCAACTTCAGCGGAGGAGAACCAAGGTACACGCTCACTGCTAAATGTCATGGCGGGAGAGTGGGGGTGAACGTAGGCATGCGGGTCGTTTACCTGATCGGTTACCTTCCAGATTAAATGGTAGCTTGTATATCTACAGTGTGCAATAAAAGCAGAGTTGCCAGGTGTAGCAGGAAGCTACCTTAATGTGCACAGTTATGCTTATTATCCAACTCTGAGCATCTTCACGAGAACGTCCTTCATGGAGAATTTGAACAGCGAGGTCTTACAGATTGACCATGATCTTCTCCACAGGAAGGTCTTAATTGTGGTCCAATATCATCTGCACAGACATGTGACTTTAACCTTCCCAGTGGACACGTCTCACCGATGGACCTTAACCTCTTCTGCTGACATGTCTCACAGATGGACTTAATCCTTCTCCACAGGCATATCCTCATATACGGACCAGAACCATGCCCAACAGGCATGTCTTACAGATGGACCTTAACCTTGAACAGGGGAGTCTTACAGTGGGAGCAGGTGTGGACTAATCCATTAAGATGAGCAGTAGGGGTGGAGGATGCACAGAACCTCACAGAGCTCTTGGACCTGTGGCGGTCGTCTGTGGGACCTGACATCGACCACTTGGGGGCGCATCATCATAGGAGATGGCCAAAAAGCCTAGGAAAAAAAAAATCAGGGTGGAAAAAAGAAACTAAACAAAAATAAATCTGACATTTAATAAATATCAGATCCAGCCTCTGTTATTCTTTTAAAATTCCACTTTAATTGGTTGTGCTGCAGGCTCCCCCGCTCCCCCTCCATGTCCATTGTATGGTGCGTCCTCATGTCCATCGCTCGCCTTTCAAAGCCGCATCCCTTCACACCCCCCCAGGCGTCTCCAGGGAGGGGGGGTATGTCCTGATTCATCCACTGTTACTAACTTATTCAAAATCAGAAAGACACAGAGACACACAAACCTCTATGTTTTCTAATTACCGATTGCTGACCAAGTAACAGTAAGCAGTTACATTTCAATGCCTTATTTTTAATTGATAGATGACAACTGGCATTCATTTCACCGCTAATTATTTATTTCACCGCTAATCATTTCACAATTTGCAGACAAATAACAGAGCAGCATACACACGGCGTCCCGAAAAGACGGGGGGCAATGCGTGTGCGATCCTCG
Source organism: Hyperopisus bebe (assembly GCA_026777045.1). Lineage (NCBI taxonomy): Eukaryota > Metazoa > Chordata > Actinopteri > Osteoglossiformes > Mormyridae > Hyperopisus > Hyperopisus bebe. The sequence continues at coordinate 7,223,679 of JAODJW010000001.1, read as the reverse complement.
CCCCCCCGCAGGCTGCCTTTCCAGCACGCCGCCTCCAGCCTGCTGTTTGTTTTCTTTGAGAGGGAAGGATGACGGAGGATTAGCGGAGCTGGCTGCAACCTGACGGCACGTCAGAACTCAGCAGAGAGGCAGCGTGGCCCTCGTCAGCCAATCAGGAGCCCCGACGCTGCGCCCGTCCACCTGTGCAGCCCAATCTGCTTTTGCTTGAGGTAATCAATGTCCCTGACACACCCGCCAGGGCAGTGCCGCATGCTGTTACTGAGGGGACCCGTATTAAATGTCCAACAGACAGCCTCTCCCTGCCTGCTTGAGGCTGTGCATCCTTTTTCCATACCCTTTTCCCCTGGCCTATCAAGTCCCGCCCCCTCCACTGCATACCCCGCCCCCTCCACTGCATGCCCCGCCCACTCCATTGAATGCCCCGCCCCTCCACTGCCTGCTTTTGCTGGCATTAACTCCAGCTCAGGAACA
>JAODJW010000001.1:7204016-7218556 GCA_026777045.1 Hyperopisus bebe | reverse complement strand
CAAACCCCCCCCCCCCCCCAGCATAGTAATGTGGTGACTCACGGAGGGGTCGATGTCATCAGTGCAGATTCTGCCCTGGTAGTGAAACACTAGAACATCTCTTCACTCTCACAAGAATTCTGGAGGGTTTATGGGAGTTTGCCCAGCCAGTCTACATGTGTTTTATGGACTTCGAAAAGACATACAATCGTCTCCCTTGGGGGGGTCCAGTGGGGGCTTCAGGAGTACGGAATATGTGGTCCTTTGTTACAGGCCATGAGGTCCCTGTATAACCAGAGTGAGAGTTTTGTTCACATCGTCAGCAGTAAGTCAGACTCGTTCCCTGTGGCTGCAGGGCTGCCCTTTGATACTGATTCTGTTCATAATTTTCATGGTCAGAATTTCTAGGTGTAGCCAAGGGGTAGAAGAGTGTCCAGTTCGGTAACTTCAGGATTGTGGCTTTTTGCAGATGATGTGGTCCTGCACTGGGCTGTGACCTGTATCATGCACTGGGGCGGTTTGCATGTGAGTGTGAGGCGGCCAGGAGGAGGATCAGCACCTCCAAGTCTGAGGTCATGGTTCTCAACCAGAAAAGGGTGGATTGCCCTCTCCTGGTGGCAGAAGGGTTACTGCCTCAAGCAGAGGAGCTTAAGTACCTTGGGGTCTTGTTCACGAGTGAGGGAAGAAGGGAGCGGGAGATGGACAGACAGATTGGTGCATTCCTTGGTATTCCCTTGGTGGAGCTGGAGGAGGCGGCTGAGGAGACGGAGGTCTGGGCATCCCTGCTCTCCCCATGACCCAGCCCTGGGTAAGCGGTAGAGAATGGATGGATGGATGGATAATCACAGAGTACCAATGGCATGACCTGCCAATATAAACACTATTAATCCATTATTTACAAAAGTGTATTTGAATGTTAAAGCAAATATACAAAATAAAGTGTAAATGCGTTGCTGAAAATGTGTTTTAAGAGTGATTTAATATTATTATACGAATGGCTGAATAATTATCTTCACCTCCCACCACTTGTATGAATCGTGAGCAGACTTGGTATCAAGTGGATTAAAAATCTGATGTTTTCTGTGCTGGTTCATGACAATCCATCAACATGCCTTCATGAGGCAAGAACCAGATGTCATTTCATTTCACAGCGATATATTTACTTTTGTCCCCCCCCCCCAAAATTATAAGCTAGAATAAACATGCCCGATTTGTGTATGCTAAAACTGAGCCTGTGGAAATTCTGTAAAACTGCATTATACGCCTACAGCGACAATGGTTTGGCATCTCACTAAACACAGGTAATATTTAGCACTAAAGTCCTGCAGAACGGTGACGGCCATCGCCCTGCAAGTCACTGCACTTAGTCCGATACTTGACAATTGAAGTCATTCATGATGTATTTTAAATGAATGGGAATTCCCTAGAAAAATATCAACACTCAAAAGATTTTCCACGGTGGCTCTGGTAGGTGAATCGTGTATTGCCTGGACAGCGGTTGATGCTTGTGTGATGTTAGCTGGTATGTGGGGGTGTGTTGAGATGCTTGAAGGTGATGGATGCATGTGTATGGTGCCCTACATTGATTGGTTGGCATGTGGGGATGTTTTACTTGACCAAAGTCGATATAAACTAGGGTTTCCTGTAGCTGCTACCCAAAATAAGAAAACTATAGCTTCAGCCTCCATTAGTCTTGGATCTGAGAGCAGTTTGCTTATACAGAGTCAAGGTTCAGCAAATACATCTGCTTGAGGCTCTGCAGACCATCCAAACAAGAGTGTTTTCAGTTACCATAGTTACAATTCTTTGTTTAATACCAATCAACAGGGCCAGTGGCAGCTATTTAAGAAATGGCACTTCTTGACTAGGTGGGTTTCTTTCCGTGTTGTGTTCCCAAATGTACACCTGCAGCCTCATTAGAACAAAGAGCAGAGCCGCAAACTTGTTCATTATCCAGAGGCACCCACTTCTTTTCTCATTGGCAGGATACCTCACCAGGCAAAATATTCATTCTTCAGAGTGTCTTGATAATTATAATGCAGAATAGATAAGAAACAGCATCAGCAGTCTCCTGTACTACAGTGGCGTTCAGAACCTCCATGTTGAGCTGACACTCCAGAGATGGAATCATATTCTGTGAGGGGGAGATGTTTTTCTCTATGCTACCAGTAAATGAGGACGAGTCTAAGACAGATACCCTGGAAAGTAAAATGACCTACTACATACTAACGTGTAGGACCAACTTCCTGGATCTCAGTCCAGTCATTGAAATCAGGTTGGCTGCAAGACCATTAATAACCTTTGCTACGATGTGAGGTCAAAAAAGGGCTGAGTCAACTCCAATTGTCTTCCTTCTTGGGTTTTGAAGGGACTGTGCCATTAGGTTTATGACTAAACCAATTCAAAGACCATGACTAAGTCATAAATAACTCAACTAATCATAGCTTTACCAAAGTAATGGAGAACAAGTGAAGCGATGCTTTCCAGGGCTGAGCCGTTAGGATTATATTAAATGGCCTTGGGCAAATCACTCCAACAGTGCAGAACAGACTGAGCACTGCCCCCTGCTGGAAAGAGGAAACCACAGCAGGCGTTAATCAGTGCACACTGATTAGAGCATATTGCCACACCCACCACACAAACCACCTCAGGGATGAGAACCTGAGTGCAGCCATGTGGCAGGTGATACCTCGGCACCACACTAGTCCGAATGGACCAGTGTGAAATGTTCTGATGGCAGGAGTGCCAATCCTGCCACCAACCTCCGGATTTCCCTATAAGTTGGAGGACCTCCTTACAGGGCTGGATGTAGATTAACGTTGTACCCAGGACGAAGCTATTGGAGGTGAAGGGCCTCACTCAAGGGCCAAACGGAGTAGGGGGCTTCGAGCCAGCAACCTTCCAATTGCCGGCACAGATCCCTAACCTCAGAGCCACCATTCCACCCAGCGCTTTTAAAGAATGTACGATTTTTAATAAAAATTTCAGTCTTTCTAATAACAGGAAGAACTCATGCCAAGCGTCTTGCCGGAGGATATTGAGACAGAGCTCCTCCTTAGACTAGCAATCATTGGTCTCAAGTTTCACAGCACCATCTGCCCAATTTTTATTAGCTAGCACAATCATGATGAACCTGGCAATAGAAAAATACTGGAAATCCCACATTATTGCAGACCAATGCTTCCAAAACTTCTCAAGTATGAACCATTCTGGAAATCTGTCAGTTCACCCCCATGACACCTGACTCAATCAATTAGAGGCTTCGAGATTATCTGTTCATCTTAACAGGCGGTAGGATAGAAATAAATATATTGAAGATGTGGGGGTGATCAAGGAGAGGTTTCTGAAACCACCCCCGTGGAGCACACACGCGGGTCCGCTGCCGAACAGCTGGCTAATGACGCCGAGACGTCAGCGAAGCGACAATTGTGTAACTCGCAGCCAGGTAAGATGCGGGAGGATCGCCGCTCGGTCTGGGCGCTACTGCGGGAACGCGGGTCGCCATGGCAACAGGCTCTGCTTCAAAGCATCCGCCTCGGCGACGGAACGCGGAGAGCCCACACAAAGCCGGCAGACTCACGCCGCGAAACTCATTCATCCCCAGTTTACAAACATTCCCGATCGGAGAGGGGAAAAAACGATGCATTTCACAATTTTCATTCAAGCGCTTAACAAAACCATCGCTAATAAGAGTAAGAGTTTATTGACAGTTTCCTTAAAAATACAGATTATAGACTGGTCTGGGTGCTGTTGTATCCTCTCTCGACACAGCAGGTATCGCAGTTGCTAAATCCCACAGATAGCTCACATGGCCGAGCCGCGGAGAGACGGAAAGTACACCCGGACTCCGTACTGGCGTATCCAAAGGCTCTCAGTGTCTGGCAGATGACAATGTAACGCAATGTGATACTTGAGTGTCATTAACGCAGGTAACTTGGGGTGAATATATACACCTGTGACACATTGCGGATAAGGTATCACCAAAAAGAGGGCAACGACCAAAGAGCTGGCTGGTCCCCGGTCCTGAGAGTGGATGTCATGTGATTCCCCCACGGTGCCAGCCGGGCGGTAGCCGACACCGCTGGCTCTGGCCCGGCTTTGGACAATGAAGGGGCTGAATTAAAGGCCACGATTAAAATGCATGCTGGAAATTACAGTCGCTCTGCCAGATGGCGTCAGTGGTAGGACAGACATGGGGACACTTCTGAGTCTTTTTAGCAGGAAGCTACGAATAGGCTTCTCGCGAAGAATGACGGATTTATGACAAACACGCCAATAAATTTTAAAAGCTTAACAGTGTATGTCAAATCATAGAAGTTAAACTTTAATTTGTAATTAACAAAAAAAAACCCATTCAGCGCCACTATGATCGAACAAAGTTTTGAAGTCTGAGATTAACAGAAAGACAGGGCTGGGTTTGATTCTGGGAACCTCACAGCATCTCGTATATATCCATTCATCTGGCGCCGATCTCAGGCAGTGGACAGCGCGGAGTCCAGCTGCGGGAGCCCACACAACACATGGAGAACACGAGAACCCCCAGCCCTGGAGCTGTCATCAGCGGTGGCCCCCAAGCCAGCAAGCCACCCCTCTCACGAGACAGGACTCTTTTTTAAAAAAAACATAGGTTTAGAATTGATGGTGCATTTATACAGGTTTGCACGGATATCATTCCCAGGAACAGTTAATGGTTCGCCTCCATCTCCGGGATCTGGAGTTTATTCCTGAAACCATATCTCAGGGTGAAAGCTCACATTCGGCACTGCAGGAAACAGGAACCACTGCTGGACAATTCGGAAATAACCTTAAAAATACCAAACCCCATGTTACACGATCTTGCGCAAGCTGCCGTATGCGAGGTATCACAGCATTTTTACAGAAATATTGCCGTTTTTTTTACTTTACTGAAACTTCAGTGTTAACCTAGACCAAATTAAACACTGCTGCTCCAGAAAAAGAAATCTAAATTGCCCACATCTCTTAACAGCGTCCCCTAGAGAAGCAAGCCGCGTACGGAACACTCAGAAGACTGAGGTAACAGCACCCCCTATAGGAACATACACTGCAACTCACACCGGTCACAAAAAAAATAAAAAATCAACGGCAAAGATGCAGAGAAAGGTTAACAGATTTTCTTTTTATTATACATTAAATAGTACTGATGAAATTTGACAAAAATATAGTGACTAATCTGATCCCATCACACAGCACGGCCTCTTGCAAGACTAGTTAAACAGTGGTCATTTTCTGCACACGATCCAAACATACTTAATCTGCAGACTCATACAGGGAAAATGACAAATGGGATACAGAAGCACTCATTTAAATGAAAAGCAAAGGAAATGCATCTTTCCAATTAGATCCATACAGTTGTTATCGGACATATTCCAATTCATTGTTGTTGTATTTATGAAATCTTATTAGTACTTGGCACCAAAAAAAAAATCTTAAATATTTTCTGAACAGTGTTTAAAACATGAGATTCATGTATTGCATATATAATTCATACACATTAATGCAAAAACGAAGATGCTGAAAGATGGAATGATATTAAAAACAACAGGAGATGTAACCGAGATTTCCCAATCCGATTCGAGATTTGATTTTAAACCTGGCACAAGAGGATAGTAGCTCCCGTCATGTTACAAAGTTTCTGAAAGCTTTACAAAACAATCAAAAGCTGTTGGAGGCGGCTACAGTTAATTAAAAACTACTAAAGATTATTGGCATGTTTACTGACAGCAATAGAGCATCGTTTGATTAGAGGCAGAACTGATGCCACAATCAGAGGTGGGTCCTCCACAGGAACGCAGACTGGCCCAGGATACCTGGACATCTCATCATGGGCTGCCAGGGATGTCTTTGTCCCAGAGGACAAAAAAGAAACAGGTGTGGTGGGGTGGGGACAATTTAGAAATATTTAATAGCTGTTAGAAGTGGGCTTGGGGGATCTGAGGGGTGACAGAGATACAACAGAGATACGATGAGAAAATTGGGGGACATGATCGAGATCACTTCTGCCCCCTTGTGGCCAAACCATTTTCTGCAGGAAATTCAATTTCACAGACTGGCCTGTCACCAGCAAAACCCCACAGCCTAAACCCCATCAGCTGCTATTCATATCTCCTTAAAAGCAGCTAACCCTGGTTCCTTGGCCCAAACGGATCAGGTCTGAAACAGGAGTCACATCACACAGAATGGAAGGGGCTCATCTTGCATCCCCATCCTACACTAAGAATAGTACATTAGGACAGCCTAAAAAACTAAACCCTTAACTACACCATTAAGTAGAGGAGAGAAAACTACTTTTTTGTATCCCATTAAAATTGGAGCATACACACACTTCCTACTAGACTGCATAAAGGACACCAAGCACTAGTGGGAGCTCTCCTTAACGTCACCGGCACTAGTGGGAGCTCTCCTTAACATCACCGGCACTAGTGGGAGCTCTCCTTAACATCACCGGCACTAGTGGGAGCCCTCCTTAACGTCACCGGCACTAGTGGGAGCCCTCCTTAACATCACCGGCACTAGTGGGAGCTCTCCTTAACGTCACCGGCACTAGTGGGAGCCCTCCTTAACATCACCGGCACTAGTGGGAGCCCTCCTTAACGTCACCGGCACTAGTGGGAGCTCTCCTTAACATCACCAGCATTTCGACCTCATGTCCTCTTTGGCACCTTGCTTTAAATAGCACAGATGCTGCCATCATTAAAAACTATATAAAAAAAATGAGAACTTAATCATTGGACTTTAAAAACACCCCTTTGAATATCATTAACGTGTTTTTTTTTTTTCCTTTTACCAGTCTTGCAGTGTGATGCTTACACTGCAACCAGCCTTGCATGTCACATTGCATCTGATGCTGGGGAGATAGGCCACACCCCCCAGCAAAACCACTCACACTGGGGGGGGTTAGGTGAGTCCCCTGCATGGAGTGACACCGCTGAGGGGGATGCAATGAGTGGTGGGGGCGGGGAGTGGGGTTAATTTCCATAGTGGCTTATAGTTTAGTATAAAGCAGAGAGACGCACAGCTGTCAGTCAATCAGTCAGGCAGGTCACCCCGCAGGCAGGAAGGCAGGCCGCCCCGCAGGCAGGAAGGCAGGCCGCCCCGCAGGCAGGAAGGCAGGCCGCCCCGCAGGCAGGAAGGCAGGCCGCCCTGCAGGACTAGGCGCTCTCCCTCAGCACCCGCCGTCTCCTCATTCACAGGAGCGTGCACTTGGCCTTTGATCTCTTCTTCTTCTTCTTCCCCTCCTTGCTCATCTTCTCCTTGTGCTTCCGGATCTCTCTCACTAGTGTGTAGAAGGCGTCGTCCACGCCCTGGCAGGGGGCAATCACACAACACGTGTTTACATACAATCCTGCAGTGCATGCCGGCGGACACCATTTAGGAGGGGGCTCCAGTGGATTTAACCGAACCCAAGTTTCTAGAACCATCCTCCTCCATAGACACAAGCAACAGGGAGCAGTGCCTTTGTGAGACTTTAGCTATGCGGATTCGTCACACGTCGCTACTAAGTAACGTGATACATCCATATCAGTCATTTTTATCATTATTACACATGTGTAACACAACCTAGAAAGTTTTCTTGTGGTAAAGCACAGTTGCCACTCGGGTATTTACACATATCGCTGCCAGTGCGTTACATGACAAACGATGCTGCGTCTTCCCCGATGGACGCACAGGCAAACATAACAAGCCTGAAAGTTCCAGTAGCGCCAGTGTTCCTGGCTGCGTACGCCCTGCACATTTCTCATTCCCCTAGGAAGTTGACGCCTCACGATTGCCTGCTCTCCTCACCATCAGCCCACCAAGACGGGAAACAGCGGCATGCTTTCTGTAAAATGCTGAGGGAAAGGAATTCGCATATAAGCCAGAACCACACCTCCCCCCCCCCCACCACCCAAGACCAGTGAGTATTTGTTGCTAAACCTGCACATCAAGTGCAGCAGGCGTCCTCAAAATCATTCCTTAAAGAATGTGTCTGGGATACTATAATGACAAAACCTTCTCAACGGCAAGGAAAGCACAGCATTGCCAGGACGGCACGGGCAAACAGGCCAGGCTGGCGATTATTTCACTGCTGTGACGGTAAAGCCGACAGCTAACACAGACCGAAAGAAGAGGCACCATTTTTGGTTTTTACTTACATTTAGTCTGTACCACTTGTTGACTAAAACCTGACAACTTCCTCACATACCTACCAGAGCATGAAGTGAATAAAGAAAACGCTTAACACCTTGTGGGGGGGCGTTCTCATGCTAATGTCAAACCTGATGGTTAATGTAGACTGCAGATTCCAGGCATACCACAGCAACACAGACCTGGCACGAGTCTGCACAGTGCCTACTCACTGCGCCATTCTACTCCTGAACTTCAACACTACCAGACTCAGTGACTCTTCCCCTCCGCACTGCCCAGACACCCTCCTAACGTGACCCACCCCAGGCCTGGGTGGTCGGTGTTCCCACCTGTCTGGTTTTGGCCGACGTCTCTATGAAGGGGATGCCGTAGTTTCTGGCCAGATCTTGGGCCTGCTTGGTGTCCACCGTCCGCGATGGAAGGTCACACTTGTTGCCCACCAACACCATGGGGACGTCCTCAGAATCCTTCACCCTCTTGATTTGCTCTCTGTAGGGGAGTTAATACATTTAAGGCCTGGTTTAGATACCATGAATATCGATGCTCAATGTCGCCCCCTGCTGGTCCAATGCGTGTGCCACATGCAGCCTGCTGGTACCTGTAGTTGTGAATGTCCTCAAAGGATTTGCTATTGTTGATGGCAAAGACGCAGAGGAAGCCCTCCCCGGTCCTCATGTACTGGTCTCGCATGGCGCTATACTCCTCCTGACCTGCCGTGTCCAGGATGTCCAATAGGCACGTCTCCCCGTCAATCACCACCTGCTTCCTGTAGGAGTCCTGTGAGTGGGGGGAGGGGGGGAACGTCAAGGAGTCAATTAGCCGCACGCACGGAAGCCACCAGAACCTTCACTGGCCTGGAGTTTGACTCTCAGATTAACTGCTTGCCGTCTCCGGGGGAAATGATACAGGGCTGGATTAAGAGTATTAAGTGCCCATGAGCAACAGCTCACATGATGTCACCTCAGAAAGGAACAAAGCTGATTGGTGGCTCACAGAATTCAAAAAAGCATCAAAAGCAGGGGAAATGTTACACAGGCTTTTCAGTGAGTGTCATATTGAAAGAAAAATATACAATCATATTCAATACATTACATATTAAATTGCATTGACTTGCTAAAAGACATTCATGAATAGAATGGGGGGGGGTATGGGGGGGGTTGTCCTGCCCATATGGTTAACTTGAGAACATTTTAATTCTTTTGTGTTCCCATCAACTTAGACACACACAGGGATTCGAGCCGGTGACCTTCCGGTGCCAGTAAGAGGCCTGACCCACTGAGCCGCAGGCCACCCAGGGCATTGAGCTGAACGCGAGGGCTGCGTCTCAGGCACGCATACCTCGATGGTGGGGTCGTACTCGTCCACGAAGTGGTTCTGGATGAGTTGGATGGTGAGGGCGCTCTTCCCCACGCCACCAGCCCCCACAACCACCAGCTTGTACTCCGTCATGGCTCACCTGGAATGGGAACATGCATCAACGCAGGCAGGAGAGCAGCCAGGAACCTGCGGGATCTCCAGAGCCACCACCCCCCCCGCTGGGAATAGGCCTTCCGCTGAAGCATGCGCCGCGCGACCGAGAAACCCGCCCGACTGGTCCTCTCTCCCCGAGTGCCGCATGATCACCACCAAGAGACTCAGAGAAAGGAATTACAGCGAGCGCAGTAAGCTGGCTACCACATCTGGGAGGACGTTTTAGGGTCAAAGGGCATCCGGGGCATACCCTAAAACCTACCACGCGTCATACCATGGCGACAGCAAAAGAAGACATTTGGGCCTTAATCCCCATAAGCCCCAGGCACAGCTACCATGTGGAAACCCCCAGTTTAATAAGACGTCAGCACCTCCCCCAAGTCTAACTTACTACCTCTATACAGTAACACCTCAGTCGCGTCTGCCCGCCGTGAGACTGGATTAGCACAATGAACCGTGCTGGCAAAACCAAAAACAAACAAAAAAAACCCCTCAGTTTTCTGAACCATTTCAGCAGCAAATCCTGGGCAAATGTGATCGTCTGTTTCCAGGTCAGCCAACCCGTCACAGAGAGTGAAAATGTCTGTGATTGCCAATTCTGAAAGGGTTATGGTTAGCGGGCAAATATTTAAAAATACATTTTAAAGTTACATACCATCAAAGCACTATTTATATATGAAAAATGCGTGATCCATCAGTAAGGGTACATTCTCTTCAACAAGAAAATGCTGATTGTAGTCAGGATGTTGGGAATTACACTTAATTTATTAAACTTGGAATTTAGAATAATTGAAATGTCAAAACTGTAAATTATAGGTTTTGAAGATAACAGATAAAAGGACAGAGATCGACCTTGGCAGGACACACAGTGCGGTTCCCTTGGACAATATTTGAATTTGCATGCAATGAATTCATGTTTTATTAGAGATTAAGAGCTCTGTGTTCTGCGTTGAGATTTATGGCCACGACTGACACTCTGATATGTCAGGTACTGTGGCACGCGCAGATGGCTGCAGCTGGGTTTGATAAGTCACTAAAAAAATACTAAACTTCAATATGATTCGTAATTACGGCAGAATCGACGTCATGTAGCCTGCCAGGAATAAAAGGATCCATTAGTGCAAAGGTGTTTTATGGCCCTACCCACAAATTAGCCAGAGGAGCTTAGAAATGCTCTCCGGATTTGTCCCGCGTAAATTGCTGTTTTTAAACCAGCAAATGTACCTATTTGCCTCTTCTTGCGACAGGAAGGAGTTACATTCACTTTCAAGGTAGACGCGTCTTCACCCACCGGCCACTAGATACGGGGCCAGCCGTTTCATTTTAGGGAGACTTCACTATAGATTACAGTCTATGACGCCAAAGACAGTGAAAGAAAAGCTACCGGCAAAAATGATAAGAATACCTCCAGATTTTAGGAGACGATCTATTGGCAATATAGACCTTTTCCGCATCGGTACATGATCATCATTATCATGATCATAATCATCATCCAGCGTTTACCATAAACTCAATGGCGCCAGGCTTTAAACATCGATTAACACGTTTAGGGGAAAACGAGCTGGATTCTCGTCCTCCTCCAGCACCCGCGGCCTTTCATCAGTAACGAGGAGCCAGCAGATCCACATGCATTAAGGGGGAAAATACGGACGCGTTAAGGCGACACCCCATTTTCCGTCCATGACACCGATCGGATGCTGTGTTTCAGCCGAAAGAGCTGCAGAGCTCCGCGGGGACGAAGCGGCCAGGAAGGTGTTTAAAGGCGAAACGCTCTCCGATGGGGGAGGTGGGACCCCTGGGGACCCCCGTGGGCTCACAGCCCCGCGCCGACCAATGGGAGCCCTGCCTGCGTCGGGGACATTTTTCCATTTTCTTACAAGCGACTAACTCACTTAAAAACAATAAAAATCATGATTTTTTTGTACATGAATGCAAAGAAATAAAATATCGCCGTCCGCAATTCAGTTACCGATGCAAAAATACGGTACAGAAGTTTTACCTTTTTGCTCTCGGCGTGTCGCGTCCGACGTCCCCCAAAATGCTGTAAACTGTTAAAGTCCTATTTTCTGGGCGATTCCGGCATCTTGCGCTTCAGCCGCAATGTATTGCGACGGTATCGGTCGTGTAAACCAAATATTACTGAAACCGCTGAAAAAACAGCAAAAAGGAAACTTAGTTTCTTTTAAAATATCCTCGTCCGGCCTGCTCATAGCGCAACCAAGCGCACATTACCGGGGAGAATACGAGCTACATCGCAAAGACGTTACGGGAGACCACTTACCCAGAAAAGCAAAGTGCTGCCCAGTTTGTCTGGTGGTTTCCCCACCTGGTCTTTCCTTGGCCGATCGTTTCGGATTATTGCACCATTGTATCTTCTGTAAAATACAGATTATTCCAGACCCAAAGGGGAGGGGCGTGATATTACTCCGGCCGACGGTGTGGACTGACAGACGGCACCAGCTCAGTTATTAGACTTGCTTCACCAAATTATTTTAGCAGAGGCGTTATGAGAAATGACACGGAACGCTCAGCTGGGGGGAAGGCGACTCAGGGTTTTCGGAATCTGATTCTCTATGTTAAAAATGGACTGTTATCAGGTTAAATAGGTACTTTTGAAACATAATCATGAGCCATGGATAAATTTATATTTAAGGTGTCGTTTAAAGGTCATAACTTCAGATCTTGAACAGTAGATATATTTAATGGATTAAAATAATACATGAACGAGAAAAACGTAAACCGGGACTTTAAAAGAAGTTAAGGCAATTTCTGAAAGAATCGACCACGTGTCATTTTAACATCCGTGCTAATTTAACACGAGCTCCGCCAGCAGCACCGCTAAGGAAGCGCTCGCACTGCACAGAGCAGAGCGCCGTTTAAATAGGATCTATAAATATACCCGGAAGAATTTTAAGATTACGTCACCAATTATGGGAAGTTCAATTGCTCTACAGTCTGTCAATCAGGCCGATTGGGGCGGGGCGAGCGTACGAATGCGCACGCACTCACGCCGACGTTTGTCACGAGGTTCCTAGGATTTCAGATAGCAGAACTCGATGTAGTATAAGTACATTACTTATATTTGCACATTTGCCATAAATTATAAAACATGTATAAAACATACAACAACCTGTACCGCCTTTTTCTTACAAAATATAACAAATCTATGTCATTATTTAAATTTTTAGACCAAAATATTTTCAGCCCAGCTGGTGTCTTCTTGGATATCTAATTAGTTCTGCTGCCCAGTTATAACATAATTAATGCTAATTAATCATGCTGAAATTAAGAAAATAAAGAACGGCACTGCTTTCTTGTAACAACATTCAGGAAAGCACTGTTTTAATATGTGTTTAATGGAGCAGTTGAGTAAGGAGGTCCTAGTGTGGCCACGCCCACCTCCGATGTCCCAGTGAACGGTGTCTCTTGGCAACAGTGGCGGTAGATAGTGCGAAACTTGTTGAGGCAGACCGTGTGCTGGTAGAAGTGGCACAGGAAGGGGGGGGAGGAACCACACAGTGGAGGTAACCCACAAACATCAGGTCTACATGGGACTCGTGGAATATAACACACAAACAGACAGACACATTCTTACTCACACAAAGATACACACAGGTTCGTAATAATATCTTTGTGGGGACCCTGCATGAGAGATTGGGTGGGTGGTAGCACTGGGGGGGGGGTCGCTTATCTAGGGGTATCTTTCTGCATTGTTTCTTTGTTAAAAATACCTTGCTAAAATGATACACAAACCAATCCTGCCCTAATGCATCTTTTATTCAGTCCTATAGCCTGCCAGCTGTATATATAAGGGACAACCTGTCTCTAAGCTTAAGTTAAATAAATCATGGGAAGATTATCACATGTCCTAACCCTACTGATCAGAAGTCAGACCTCTTAGAATGTTGGTGGCTCTTCCAGGATAATCACCTGGGCACATAAACAATGGGATGTGAGAAACCGTCTGTTACACAACGATGACATCACACATACAGATCCTCACAGATAATGGCCATACTGGGGATGAGGGGCCTTTTCAGCCTCGGGGGTGGGGGAGGGGGAGATGTCTGCATCCTGGCATCTGGGGAAGACAGGTGCAGTGACACAACGTTTGGTCGTCATGCATTGTATTTAATGGGATTAAATAAATCCCTAACACCAAAGCGTGCAAGTGAGTTCACTAGTAAAAACTGTATGTAATACTGCCAAGGTGAGGTACGTAGTAATACCTACAAGTATTGTACTGTCGTTTAGCTGAGATGCATCGGTAGCTAAGGGATGGGGTCAGAACTCCGAGTGCCTCACTGTGAAAGAGGCCTGGAAGGACACGAGCGTCCTGGGGGAACCAAGAAACGGGACGTCCCGTTACACATTCTGGTGCAGATGGAAGTTCCCGATATCGCACTCCTCCCGAGAGGAGCTGTGCAGCCTCACGAAAAGCCCCTGCAGATGCAGCTCCGCAATGCGGACGCCTGCGATACCACTACAGCACTGTGCTCTCCGTCAGCGAGCAGCGCATTAGCACTGAGGGCTCCGTTAACAGACAGCTTTATAACAAGCATGCATGTCAGCGAGCAGCATTAGCAAGCAGTGCTTTGGCACTGAGCCCTCTGTTAGCAAACATCATTAAAACATAAGGCGGCAAGCTAGCAAGCAGTATTGTAACAACGACGCATGTCAGCTAGCAGCATTAGCGAGCAGCGCTTTAGCAACAGCAGGTAGCTTTATAACAGGTACGCCTTGGTCAGCTAGCTGCGTTTTAGCGAGCGGTGATTCAGCGCTAAACTCTCTGCTAGCAAACAACATTATAACAGGTATGCATGTCACCTAGCAGCATTAGGTAGCAGTGTTGTACACTGAGCCCACTGCTACCAAACAGCATTATGTAATAGGGTACCAAGTTAGCAAGCAGCACTATCGCCCTAAGCTTTCCGACAATGAGCGCA
>JAODJW010000001.1:7188725-7203916 GCA_026777045.1 Hyperopisus bebe | reverse complement strand
TACCAAACAGCATTATGTAATAGGGTACCAAGTTAGCAAGCAGCACTATCGCCCTAAGCTTTCCGACAATGAGCGCAATTACAGCCTAACACTCTCCATCACCGACATCACTATTACAGGGCTGTCAGCTTTAACATATCTGGTGTGACACTCACGTTTTCAGACTCTCACGCTCACGAAAGAAATCTTACGACAAATCCATATTAATCCATTATAAACCTAAAATGATCGATAAAACCGTTGGGACGGTTTGCAAACCCTACAGGCTAATTGCAATGTAATAAAACTCTTAGATAAATGCAAATGCGTGTGCAAACTTGTCTCGAATTGAAAATCTCACGCCAGCCAGCTGACCGAATTTGGCAACCCTGCTATAGCGTTTTAGTATGATACAGTTGTCCTCTAAGTCTAATTGGCACCAAATCAAATTGATCAATAACCCGACGACCCTAGATGGGTTTGATATTTGAGGACATTCAATCTATTCCAGCTTTAGTCAATTTCACATTTTAGCCAGTCCAATTATAAGTTACTAAGATAAAAATAATTGAACAATGTTACAAATTAAAGGTAACATTTACCTCTGGCCGTTTAATAACTAATGAAATTTAGTGCTTTTATGTGTCTGCATTACTACTCGTTATTACCAGGAACAATTCTGAACTTGGCGTAAAATGGATGAATTATAATCAAAAGCTTTGCAGGCACATCAATCAACAATGTGAAGCTCTGCTTTAGGGGATGTTCATAGCCACTACTGCAGTCGTGCAGTCACTGTTCACACCAAACCAAATGCTTAAAAGACAAAAGCAGCCTCCCAGAAGACCAGCCCGGCACGGCATAATCTTCACTGTGCTCCATCACAGTGGATGGCTTGCATGTCTTCTCATAAACACCAGAGGGCAGTAGTTGCATTTCACTCTGTTTGGCGAGCACGTTCCAGGTGTCCCAAGCCTTCAGTGTTGGGGGCATGTCCAGGGTAAGGGGCAAAGTTCTTTGATTCAGAGGTTTGTGGTTATGGACTGTAAAGAACTGGATGTTAATGTTAATATGGCCTGTTTTGTGACCAGGTTGAGCTATAAGATTGTGCTAGCCAAACTTATCATGCCTGATCTACTTGCAGGCAGTTCTCCAAAGACTGCTAGCGCCCTCTAGTGTGGACTTGCTCCCTAGGTTACCTACCATCCTGCAAGGCCACTTTTGTCAAATATTTGATGCGATGAAGTGCATTTGGTGGTAGGCATAACGTCAGTCGCAAGAAGCCAAGGAGAGAACAGGACCTGGACTGAGTTCTCCTGCCTGTCTCTGTCCTCTTGCTAGGTGCTGTGTGTGTGTGTTTGTGTTGGGCTTGTGTGTGGTTTAGGTTTGTATTACATTGTGAGGACCAGATTTCCACCACAATGTAATAAAAACTTATTTTGACATTGTGGAGACTATTTTTAGGTCCTCACAAAGATCTGTGAATGCAATGGAGTCTCATTTGTAGTTTGGTTACTTATGGTCAGGGCTGAGCAGGGGTTAAGGTCATCATGTTGGGATTAGAGTTTTCCCCATAGAAATGGAGAGTCCCCACAAAGATATAATTACAAACCTG
Source organism: Hyperopisus bebe (assembly GCA_026777045.1). NCBI lineage: Eukaryota > Metazoa > Chordata > Actinopteri > Osteoglossiformes > Mormyridae > Hyperopisus > Hyperopisus bebe. Next base: position 7,202,322 of record JAODJW010000001.1, on the reverse strand, counting down.
TGTATGTGTGTGTGTGCAGTTCAGGTCTGGAGTAACAAGTGTATGTTTCCAAGAGAAAGTCTTGTGTGTGTGTGTGTGTGTGTGTGTGTGTGTGTGTGTGTGTGTGTGTTTGGAATGAGTGAACACTTGTTACTTGGTGCATCACTGAGCATCACATGTGTGACCTGTGTGACGCATGAATTTTCCATTTGGTTTAATAGCTCTGAGCGGTTTGGTTTAATGGCTCTGGGTCATGTGCAGTGATAAATTATAGAGAACATGCAAATTCTGCAGAAACAGAGCTGGGCAATATTTCAATTTATTTGTAATGAGATGAATGGCATATGGCTGAATGTCGCTGTGTTTGTAATGTTATTAAGTGGAAAGGGCTCCAGAAAGACTCTGGGCCCAGTAACACTGATGTTAATGAGTGTCACCTGACTGGGGAGACCCCCCTGTGCCTGCTGCTGATTCGGCCTGAAGATCGGGGCCCCGCCCCTCCGGCGTAACCACACCCTCTGGGCATGATGACTCCCACCATGCTGTCCCACGATAGCTATTCCAGCATCAGTCATGAACATTTTAGAAAGTACCATGCTTGGCGTGGATACGTTACGCTTTTAGCGACAAGATCGTCGGTGGTGAAAGGTAAAGCGGATTCTTTATAAACAGCCTCCCCTCTGTTACTGCCTTGTACAAATATCCTTATCCAGTAATGTTAATGACATGGCAGAACCGCCTTACTGTCCTGCCACATGCCCTGCCATTCATGTTCTCCCCCAGGACTGGACTGACTTATCTGGGGGCCCAAGGCTAACATCAGTATGGACACTCAGGTGTTGCCGATTAAAGTACCTGTTCTGTTTATTCCCGACACAGAGTCGAGGCTCTGATGTTTCCCGGGGCCCTAGGCTATATCCTCGGATAGCCCGCGCATTAATCCGCGCCTGGTGTCACCACCCACCCGATCTCCCATGATCCTCTTGCAGGGTGTCCTGGAGGTGGCTCGGGGGTCCGCAGGGTCCCTGGGCTCAGCGCTTTCCGGTAAGGTTGTTACCCCCAGACGGAGCCTCCCGTGTCAGGGTGTTTTTCTGGTTACAGATCGTTACACTCCGACCCCTGGAGTGAAATCCGTGCGGCGCAGTGCATGGAGACTGGAGGCACATGACCTGCATCACGGCCCGATTCAGCTGCCCCGATTTCACGGACAGCGGCGTTCAGCTGACCCAAGCTGGGATCGGAAGCCCATTCCAAACCCAGAGACGCAGACTCAATGGAATACAGAAGGTCATGTTCTCAACCCGCGCTGTCCCATCATGAATGACAACGTTCAAAGCTTGTATAAAGATTTAGGCTTAAACTTAAAAGCTAAATATGAAGTGATATAAGACAGCTAGCCTGATTTATTTTAGAAGCTCCTGGTTCTAGAATGGAACTGTAGAAATACTGTAATCTCAATCTTTCTCCAGTAGGGGGCCCTTGACTTCCATAACAAAATCATAACACCTTAAACCAATTGTTTTCACAACCTGTCAATTCACAATCTGTCAATATGAGGTTTTTCACTTTGAGGATATCTTACAGTATATGTATCAAAAAGAATACACGGTTATGTAAATGACCCCCTTGTACGGCACAGCGAAGGGTAACTCTAACTGTAACAAGTTCCAGCGTCTGTAGATGGGATTGTTACAGAGGAGGGCTGCTGTGGACATCTCACAGGACTGGGAATGGAAGGGCGGGCTTGCTGACAAACATCAAATTCACCACATGGCTGTTAGGAAAGAACACATATCCAAAAGCAAGAGAGCAGCCCGCTACAAGAGAGGGGGGGTCCCTTTATGATGTCACAAGCAAATGGAATTAATGCCACGGCAATGGTGTTTTTTTGTCAATTTAAATAACAAAGTAAGTCACTGTAATGAAAATGAACTGACTTATAATGAACGGACATATAACAATCATCAGCCCCAATCCAGTCTCTTAAATTCCATAAACAGTAAACTTGTTAATTTCAGTGTCTGTGCTCTATGTGTTGGCTAGCTATGGTAATTATCTCACTTGCACCCACCATCCACTGGGCCCTAGGCTTTGTAATGGGATTTGTCACTGTGACATACTGAAACGTGCTTAATGTGCCAGGTTAGAGCCCAACAAGCACAACAAAACCTGTTGTCTCACGCCAACAAAAGGGACACTCTACAATGCGTCATTCCGATTTAGGGACCGAGCGCACGGCAGTCGAGATCTTAAAATAGCGTGTTTGTCACACTTTTGTTACCCTACAAATGGGATGTAAAGCAGTAAAAGCGCATTCGCTCACAACGGACTGCAATCCTATTTGTCGTCCTTTTATAGCCACTGCTATAAGAAAGAGATATAATCTTTGTTTTCCATGTTTCCACGAGAGGCTCTTAAAATAACTTGAAAATGGTTGTTTGGGGAAGTATTCATTCCCCGGCAGTCTGAGGGAGGCGTCCACCCCTGACTTATCTGACGAGATGAGTGGAGCTGCTTTTGGTAAAGGCTTGGCCTATCGATGGATCCCAGGAGGACTGTGAGAGCCTCTGTACTCAGGTTGCTGGTTAATGGGAATCAGCATAGGACGGTTCGTTCTGAGGGTGCTCGTTAAGGCAGGACTGTACTCTGGTGAAAGTGAATCCCAGCAGCTCTGGCTTATATAATTGTAATGAGAAAAGTGATGACAGAACAGACTGGAAAGGTTTTTAAAATCTAAAATAGAAAGATTACTAGGGAAACCAACAGAAAATCCAGGCACTGCCATATTAGCCCACCTGGTCCCACTGCCGGTCACTCACTAATGACGGTGAGGGTCGGCACATTTCGGTGAACTCTTCACTGTCACCTGGGCCTCCCTCCACGCCGCGGTCACTCACTCACCTGACCCCCACACGGCGGTGCCAGAGCCGCTGGACATGGAGAAGCCAGGATCCGAACCGGCATGGATCAGAAGATGGCTAGGAGGATGCAAAAAGTACCAGAGATGGTTTAAAAATACAAAACAACACACCAGTGAGTTCTCTTTTTAAGACAATAGGAACATGCAAGAATTTCTCAGTGTAGTCATTGGTCGACCAAAACTACACACTAAACAAATTATCCAATGAGCTAAACTCTCCTGATAAATTAGCATGTTCTTTGTTTCTTGCACAAAAAGCTGCAGAATAAAATTAGTCTTTCACCTGAAGTTCTCATCCCAATGGACCTTTATGTGGGGGGGGAGGGGTGGCATCCTGAAAGCCCACTCATCTGTAAACACAATTTGATGCATCAGCAAGTTGGGGAGTGACGTAACACTTGGGGAAGGGGGGGGGGGATCATTTCCTATTTAAGAACTGAAGGAAGATGACTTTGGAGCACCTTGAAGTTTTCCACCAAAATGAAAGCTTTGGTGCATGCTGTCAGTGCAGCATTGCTGGTGTGTGTGTCTATCACTGTAGCGGTTTGCAATCAGTCCAACACATTCCTTTTTGGTGCACAGACACAAACAACTGTCTGCCTAATCCTCAGTTAAACACACTCATTGTGGCCAATCAAAATGCATCCTGGGAGCAAACCATAGGGAGAATATGAACCTAACAACTTAGAAATAAATAAACAGAAATGTGCTGTCTGGGAGCACAAACATTATGAGACAGAGGGCATTGAGAGAGGACACTGCTCCCCCCCCCTCCACCCCCGCTTAGGTCAAACAACATTATCAGTCACATTCTGGATCTGGAAGCAAGAAACCACAGAGCTTTAGTGATTTGGTCTTAATTATCGCTCCCAAAGGCCTTTTCTGCTCAAATTAGACCTTTGCAGTATGTCAGCTGCAGACCAGTGTCCAGTGTTGTTACAAAGGCTTCATGCTCACACAGAAAAAAACAGGATATTAAGATCATAATATTAAAGAACAAGCAACCAAACCACACAAAAGGATAAACGGATTAAAACATCAAGCCCAAATTTTAAAAAGATTAAATATTATGTAGGTTGATATGTGAGTTATCTGAGCGGAGATTATACTCAAGTAGTAAAACTCATAATAGGCCTGAAGTAATTTCACATCATCATCCACTACAGCGTTTGATAGTGCGGGAGATTAAAAATACAGCATTCAGCAATCAGGGAATTGCTGATGCGAGGCTGCAAGGATCATTACTCATCTGCTGATGCTATGCAAAGAAAGTGTCTTTCATTCATCTTTTTCATTTTTCAGTCGTTTTATGGATTGACCACTATCCCATTGGAAAGGCTATTTTAAACACCATCTGTGCGCACTCTGCACTTTCCACGTCATTAAATAATATAAATAGGTATTACCAGAAAAGCGGTAAGACTTTACTTAAGGCCGTGTTTTTAGTAATTTATAAACGCATTCATAACACATAACAATGCATTCATAAAGCGTTATAAACACAGTTATAAATACTTATCAAAAGGCATAACACATTATAGCCATGTGTATTATGCATTATGACTGCCTTATGAAGCTCTCATCTATAATGCGCTATAGATAGCTTTATAATGCATTATAATGGTTGGTATAAGCATTAAGGATGCTTTATTATTCCTTATAAAGGTACCTATAGTGCATTATAGATGAGAGCTTCATAAGACAGTCATAATGCATAATACATAGGGCTCTAATGTGTTAGGCTTTCTTATATTTATAGTCATATTTATAATGTTTTACGAATGCATTATAATGTATTATGAATGTGTTTAAAAATTACTAAACATGGGCTTAACTAAAGTGTTACCAATCGATCTTATTCATGGAAAAACACTACTGCATAAATAAAAGACAGTGATCTGAGATTTTCAAGGCCAAATAGTGACCAATAATTCAACTTACATCTGACTCCAGCGAGTACTTGTTCAAAATGAACGGCTGGGTGTTTCACTCTTTACGCTGCATTACATTCATCGTGTCTCAATGCCGGACCGTTTGGCACTGAACCGCTAGGCCGAGGTTTGGTTGCCATTGTGAGTCCGGCCATGGACCGAAATTCCGCTGCTGCAACAAAAATTAAACAAGCTACTCAAATAGTTAATAAACAAAACATTTCCCCCGAAACTGTACAAGAGCAATACCCAGATTATAAACATCTTAGTAAGTTTTACCATCTATGACTTGTGCAACTGCATACGATCCAATTCAGTGTCGGACCCACACGCTCTTTCAAAGGACCAAGGGCTTAAAATCAAAAAGCCATCCAAACATTCAAACATAAAGATATACGCACGTTCGACTTATACAAGGAAATATTAACGTAATAGTAATAGTAAACATGATTAAAAGGACATCATAAAGTAAAACAAGTAACAATCTCCAAAAGTTAATTGCACTTTCGGAAACTAATGTTTTCATACACGTATACATATATTAATCAAGCCAAAGCCACGTATATTATATAATATCCATGAACAAAATTTTTTTTCATCCTGTTAGTGCAGGTCATAATGTAGTGTGGATAAGATGTACATCAGTGTGCGCTTGTGTTAGCGGGCAAAAAACCATTGTAGCAAGAGTAAATTGAGCCTTACACTATCATAGCCGTTCGGCCGGGAAAAATACTCCACCAATCTACACAATTACAGTAATTTCGTGCGCACCCTGTCCTCCCTTTTCGCACACGGTAAGAGAGCAGCTCCTCATTGCTGTGAGCACCGAAGCTGTGCCGAGGGCGTGCATTGCAGCTTTAAATAGGTCCACAATGCTTTGCGTGGTCCCCCTGCCGCTACGATGTGTTTTACTGGCAGGGGCTCCCATATGTGGCATACATACGGACTGCAGCAAGCGCCGCGCGGTAACGTGCGCGCTCGGTGACAGTGACAGGGAACTTTATCAGGGCAGACATCGCCGAGCCGACACCTTGTCCCCTGGTATACCTATCTCTGTTTCCTCCATATATTCGCCTGCTGGATGGTGCAAATCGGCTTTTTTGGTGTGGACTGTGAAGAAGTAGGTAAGACTTGATTTCAGTCCAGAGATTACTAAAGTGTAATTCGAAAACAACAGAAAACGGTTAAAATGTGCATCTTGTCACATATATTGCGAAAATAGTAGCGTTTATGTCATATAACGATTATAAGTGTAAAAAGAAAAAAATCTGATTTGATTGGACCTTGTAGGAAAAGTGATTATTGAGGATAAAATAGTTTTAATTATCTCCACTGTTTTGCTATCCCCGCTAATTGGTAAATGAACACATTAGAATATAGCATTTGTCGTGCCCAGTATATTTATATATTTACTGAGCTTTCTGTTTGTTTTGTAAATGTAACGAGGTTAATTTAGTGTTACTTTTATTCTGAAACTTTGCTTTTTGTCGAAAATAAGCCCAGCAGCTCAATTAGTTGGTGACTAAAAGTTTCTCAAATAAGTCACTGGAGACGCTCGGATCGCGTCATCTTTATAAAAGCAGCCAAAAGTAGTTACTGGGGAAAAGCGCGGTGTTTGTGAGGGATGCTGGAGCCGGACTGCTCAGTGATCCCCGGAGCCAGGCTTTTTTGGGGATGGGAGCGCGTCCCCGCGGCGAGCGCTCCGCTACGCCCGCCGCGCGGCGCTTCTGCAGTGAAGCCGGCTTTTTGGCTCGCCGCTCGGATCCCCTCATCTTTCCCATGTGTTACCGCTGCAATCCATATTTCACATTGCATACGGCCGGTTGATAATCTGAGCGATGGTGACTGAATAATGGGATTCAGGTTTAAACCTCGACTAAGTTGATATATATAGAGAGATAATTTAAAAATCATGAATAATTTGCTGTTATTTACATGTATTAGACAGGGGCCGCTGTTTTTTATTTTTATTTTATTTTTTTAAATGGGCATTGTCTTGATTACTCTGCCTTGTAAAGGCGACTTTGTTATATATTTTAAGCCCATACTATGGATAGATTGTTACACCACATGGATCGCTTCCTTATTACATGCGTCTTCTTCAGGTTATGCGATTAATTAAATATATTAGCTCCTGGCTGGATCAGCCTTATTAACGAACTGATTATGTGAGTCCAGATGGTGATAGGTTTGGATGACAGCAATCAGGCCGCTGTCAAGAACTATGGAAATTTGTTTTCAACCATTCGTCTGATTATTAATTTCCCAGCTCTTCATGTCATGAATGCTCGCGTAAAAAGAAAGTTTTTATACTGAGTGGGTAAATAACGCGCAGGTGTTACTGTGCACGCTGTAACTATTTTAATAATAAATAATTTAATAATTTTTTAAAGCTTAAAATGACAGCAAAAAAGTTAAAGTGGGCTATTACCAGAATGTTAGTTAAAGAAGCATAGGTTTAGCGTTCATACAGGACGTCCTAATTCATATTTATTTCGCTCCTGTTTCCTTGTAATTTCGCTGGTCTGTTTTCACCGTCAAGTTTCCCCGAACTACCTCTGTTTCAGCATGTTGTCAGTGTTGTCGTAAATTGTGTTCAGTTTAGTGATAATCCTAATCAATCAATTCACATATTGTGTATTCTCCCCGCTCTACCTATCCTCTGTGTTTTATTAAATTTGGAGCATTTTGGGGATACGTATTTATAGCCTGTCTCTGAAGGCAATTACACTGATTACAAGGGAAAGTAAATTTTGCTATTGTTTTGACCCAAGGAACGGTTTCGTGGCATGAATGACAGCCTTGTAAAAGGAGTGATTTACGATGCTCTAAAGAATAGTTGGTTGTTTGGTAAGTGTGGAAATTGTCCATCTTCACTCTGGTACTTAAACAAAGTTATTTGGAAAACCAGTTTTCGTTAGTTGGCATTGCGGTAAATGTTTAGCAGTGTGTTCAGGTAATGGCAGACGTAACAGGTCTGACAGTAGACATGGGTAAATATATTTACATATGTGACAGACAGAACATTTTCTTAATGATATCCAAAGTTAACGGATAGGTTTATTTATTTATTATTTTATTTATTTTTACGTAAATTCGATTGTGTTCTCTATCCTCTTTTGGTTGTAGAAAATGAGATCAGGATTGAACCTACGCTGGGTCATTGACTTTCTGCAATAGCCGAGTTTCTCTAAACCTGACATTGCCAGTTTGTCATAATCATGACCAGGGTCTCGTTTTCTATAGCCGTAAGTGTATGTTTGTATTACATTCAGCTTTACATGTATGTATAAAGTGACACCTGTATAAAAAAATGCCACTGTTGTAAAATGGCTAGATAAACAAAACAGCATTAATGGATCTGTTAACCTACCCAGGCAGCACAGGAAGACAGCCTGCATGGAGATGCCAGTCCATCATAGGTTGTACACACCATATTAGGAACACCAGTCCACCCAAATGCATACTTGTAGACTAAGGGAGGAATGCAAAGTAACAGAGATAGAATACGCAGATTCTTCACGGTGGGGTGGGATTTGTGGCCCAGACTCGGGGCAATCCTCCCAGAATGCATCATGTTCACTGCTGGTGCCGCTTAAGCATCTCTGGGTGCCGTACAGGGCGTTACTGGATCAGTCTCAAGGCTCCTTCGTCTGCCTACGTGACGGGGCAGAAGCCAAGTACATTCTCAGCTCACACCACACCTGTAAGGTTGATCTGTAGGCTTTTTATATACAATCACGACACTCGGCAGCAGTTTGGCCGTGAATGCCAACAATGTTAATTTGCATCTCTGGAACAATTAGCAGTGATTCAGGTTCTTTACATTTATGAGCTGTGCTGTGAGGATGATTTATCACCTGCGAGTCCCGCACGGTCCTGAGGATGAAGCGTGTGCACTCACTGAGTCATCCCACGTCAAACTCTATCACGGAAGCCTCCAGGGGCCTGCGAGTCAGGTGTCTCTTTGTATAATGGGTAGCCTCCCGCACCTTGCTGCAAAATAAAGGAAAACATGTTCCTTACGCTTCTGGTCACCATGGAAACCAGCATTTCATTACGGGGAAGCTTTTGGCGGCCTGTGGTGCAGGATGCGAGTCGATGTTGCCAGAAATATGCCCTCTGGTTCCCCCGGTTCCTCCGTCTTGTCTTTCGGAGAAAAGACCCCAGTATGGCAGGCAGCCTACAGGGTTTGGCTTGGTGAGGTGACTTTGGGGTTCCCACGTTTGCCGAACTGTCCACCATCGCACGGCACCGGGCTACTGCTGGCTCCAGGCTGCCTGGATCAGCCCGGTAGCTCCTTATCTTCTGCCAGATAACCGTGCTTGTTTTGGACGACACCATTGTCCACATCCATCTGGTCCAAAAAAACAGCTCATTTTCCAGGTTATCATATCAACGGCCACTGCTCTGAAATCTGTTTCCCCAGAGCTTTGTGCTGAGATCTGGCGGGTACAGCGCATAAACCCATAGCCAAGCTCTGTAGCCGGAGTAAAAATGAAGTTAAAAACCTCATTACTGTGTGAGAAGGCCCCTCTCTGGCAGGTGTTGTGTTGATCTTGGCCACTAAGTGCATCATGCAGGTGTTTTCCATGTCTGCAGTGTAGGGCAGAGTGAAGCCTAGTAGGTGAGGGGTCTGTGCCTACGTGGATCAAATCCCATGGCAGGCAGAGTAATGACATCATTATTAAAGCAATGACATCACCATCTGAGTAATGACATCATCATCAGGCCCATGAGCAAGGCTCTTAAACCAACCGCTGCTGGGTCCTGGCTGACTCTGCACTCTGACCCCGGCTTTCCTGACTCGTACGTCGCTTCAGACAAAAGCATCTGCTAAATAAATGTAAGCAGGCCTGAGTGCTATTGTTTGGATTCTTATCTCACAAGAAACTGAGGCCCTTCCTGACTGGAGGGGGGTACACGAGGGGGGGATGGTGATAAGGAGTATTTACTGGTAATGAACAGCTATCAATATGAGATGGATCTGCAGCTGTTCAGGGGTTAGAGGTGAGTTAGATTCCTGGTGTTTTTTCCTTATAGCCAAGTCACACCTGTGTGTTGCCGCAGTATAATGAGAAACAGCTCACAGTGTGGGGGGGCTTATGCCAATCCGGTGCTTAGATGGAGAAAAACCATAGAGAAGGACCAACCTGTCCAAGGACTGTGGTATATATCATCCATTCATTTGTCCTTCCATCTTCCAATAACTCACATAATACAGGGTTTTGGGGGAGACAGTCACCAGTTCATCCTACACTTCTTCTAAATTTACAGTGTTTACTTGAAAAAATAAACTTTGTTGTACAAAATCATTTTATTCAGAGATATAACGTGATTTTAAGATGTAAAGAACAAGCAATTAAAAACTGAACTGTTCCAGATATGAGTGGAAGTAAATTGTGTTTGAAATGTGTCCGATCCGGAGGTAAATAAACAGCCCTACTTATCACCGTGACAGATATTCCCCAGAAAGTGTCTCTACATTATACATTTCGATGGTTGACTAATTGACATTTTTTGTTAGTAGAAAAGCCCCAACACATCAGTAAATATAGGGCTGGCCACCATTTAGAAACCATACCGTCGTAACATCCTGGAAAAACATTCTTTTTACGTTATCATCACATTTTACATAACTTATTAACTATAGTCTCGTAATGGGAATGGAAGCATTGGGAGGTGAGAGCTCGCTACCAGGTGATAAATCTTAAAAATAGAAGCAGTGGTCTTGAAAAGGTTTTTTTAGGGTGTATTTTTAAAAGATTGTGAATCGTGGCCTTTGTAATGCATCAGGGTGCCAAACCTACTTCCCGTGAAAAATGAGGCCACCAACGGTACTTACAGTTCTATGTGAAGTAATAAATTAGCCTATAAAATCAAAATCTGGGGAAGGTTTGGTAGCAAGTGACAGACCACCTCTCAGCTGGCTGCGGTCCTGCAGCAGAAACAAATTAAAAACAGAACAGGATGCTAAAAAACATGCATTTTTGCAAATAAAGCCCCCTCTGCCTGATCCGCATACAGCTGATGCGCAGCCACACTAGCCAATAGCTGTGTTTTCCTTCCAATTTCCAGCTGATAAAGTGAATTTGCAAATAGGGTGTGTTTCCATTAATGGGTGACATGGGAAAAATTCTTTCCATCTATCATCCTCCAAGATTAAGATCCATGTCGCCTACTTCAAAATAGAGCTGGCTTTCCACGAGTTAGCAGCCCCAGAAGAACGTTCTGCGTATCCACCAATTAGCAAATTCGCTTTCTGTCACAGTTTTGCTCATCGTGTCTTTTTCGACTTGCCACGAACACCACCTCCAGTGAATGTAAAAACTTTTTCGCGATAGCTGACTGTTTTCCATTAACAGGTTTTCAATGCACATTATCAAAATGCGCAAAAATCTAGGTCAAGAGAAACATCGCTATTTGACACAGTATCTGGAGTGACTCTGAACAGGCTTCTCGTCATTCCTTTCGAGTTCCAGAGCAAATCAGCCGTGACGCGGTCGATTGAGTCCTCCGCCATCCATGTTTAACAATATACTTTAGTTGAAGCCTCTTGATTCTCTAACCATTTGCATGCAAGAATCACAGATGGCACAAGTAAGCAGATGCATAAGTGTTTAAACAGAATAACACAGTGTTTCTTATTATAGCGCATGAATGGCCTATTCATCATTCTCTACCTTGAAACGATCAATTAACTAATGGACGAATTAATAGAAATGTTCATTATTAATTTGTCCTGTTATAGGATTCACAAACAATACAAATGTCATTTTTCATTAAGTAAATGTAGGTTAATTAAATTTTTAAATGGAAAAACATTCCCTGGGTGCTTTCATGCAGGCTGTTAGGTTTTAGCGTCTTGTGAATGCAGCCTCTCCTGAGGTTCTCTGTTCGTTGATTCCCCCTCGCCCTTGTTTCCGTTTCCCTGACCCCATAATCCCATCTAGATCCCAAGATCCCTCCCATTCCCTTCAACTTTGCCGTTTGTCATTGTTTTGCTCTGCTGAATACACATATTTTTAGACCTGGACGTTGGGAATAATGTTGGCGATGTTTTTCAAGAATCACAGTATGCAAGACTCAGATGTTGACACAGCCTTAACCCTAGAGGCAGTAGTGGAGCCCTTACTTGGTTGAAGCTAAATGAGTTTCGCTTAATGTTGTGATGTTTCTGGGGGGTATTTCCTGCTCTGGGAAGTAGCTAGAGACTCTGCAATGTCACCTTAGTGCCCCCCCCCCCCTTCAGGGACGGGCAAGCTATATTATTGGATTGTACGGCAAAATAATCAGGATCCGCTGCATTCGCCAGCCTGCAGTAATGCACTTTTCCTCGCTATACATTAATGGCGCTGTCAGTTCTCCCGCACAGAAGCAATATAGTGTTGCATTACCATGTAGGAGCCCGGAGTTCCACTTTTACGCCGTACACAGTGCATTTACACTATCTGCTGGTCTTGCTCTTTTTCCCTTGAAGCCACCAGCAGCAGCTAAGCAGTTCAAATGCGCGACGATGGACTTTTTGCTGATCGGTTTAAAAGGGCGTAATGGAACCTGACCTCGTTGTACAATCACTGCACGCTGCGACAACCCAGAAGCGGCCAGTTCAAGAAAAGGACAGACTGGCCCTGTCCCCCTTATCGGTGGGGTCATCGGGGGACACGCCACAAACAGGTGGTACTGAAGGACGCGGGGAAAGTAATGAGCCCAGGTCTCCTGCGTGGGGCGCACCCTCTGGACTAGGGATGCCGTCTTTCTCTGTGTCTGACAGCCCCTACAGCAGTCAAACGACACTGCACTCACAGAACCAAGAAGCACCGACCTTTCACTTCATCGCGTTTGCTGAAGCTACGTCTGCCTCGGTCTCCCGTCGCAGTGGAACCTCCTCAGTAGGAGCACTCTGTTCCCGGATTTAGCTGAGATCCAGACGGGGTAGCTGTACTCTCCTTACGTTGGGATGCAGGAGACCAGCAGAGGTGCAGATGTTTGCTGGCGGTTAAGGGGCAGGAGTTCTGATGCCCACAGGCCTGAAGCAGGAGGTGGCCTCCTCAAGCTGCTCCCTGCGTGGGATGCATCTCGCTCCAGAACTAACAGATGGTTTTCTGCTCTCACCTGTACCCAGGAAATATCGTCTCCTTAATCCTATTCCAGAGCTGATTGGATAATGCGATTTCCATACAGCCGTGAGCTCACGGAGGTCACCGCCTGATGGAGAGAGGTCCGCGTCCCGTGGTGTTAGCGCGACTGGATGGCAGAGAGAATCCCAGGCCTGTTACGGATGGATCCACTGAAGGGCGGAGATGCCCTGAAGGATGGTAGGGGAAGACCTATGATGTAGAGTGAGATCCAGAATGTTGGGCTGTGGTTTGGTACTCTGTCAGGGAAGGGCTACCTTCAGGTGTGGCAAAACGAGATTTCATTCAAAAAGGATCTGAGGGAGAAGAAAGCAGATGGGTCCTTCATCTCTCAGATGCTCCCACAGCTCATGCTTCCACGAGGAAATCTGTTCCGATTCCAGGCGCTGCCACGTGACACCAGATGACCGTATCTCTGCGGCGTGGATCGGCCGGCCAGGAGGAGGGGACTCGCTCTGCACCCGCTTCCGTCTGAGGAGACACAGCCGAATCGTTAGTTTACCGAAGTGGTATTTGGGAATAGAAGCCTGACATTTCACGGCTGTGATCCTGGGCCCTCCTACCCGCACGCTCGACGGCTGCCATCTTGGAAGGCGCCCAATAGCGTTCCAGCATACAGCGTTAGCGAC
>JAODJW010000001.1:7155936-7186197 GCA_026777045.1 Hyperopisus bebe | reverse complement strand
GGGGGGGGGGGGGGGGGGGGGGGGGGGCGGGTCTGAGGAAGGAAAAGGGAGCAGGGAGGCAGTTTGTGTGCAGAAACAACACAAGCATAACCACTACTGAGTCTCAGAAACAGGAACCTGGACCTGGTAAACCAGCAGCCTTTCATGGGTGAGCATTTTTTTTTGTTACTAATCCTACTTGAATATACCCCCCAAACCCAGGGAGGGGCTCATCTTGCCTCCACCTGCAGTACTGGAGTGGAGGGGGGAATAATTCTACTATTGTGAAGCTTCTGTGTTGTTGTAAATGTCAAAAAGTTACCAGCAAACTGGTAAATCTCGTGGGAGATTTAACCAAGGAGTTAAATCAACAAGGACGAAAGTGGACAGTCATACTGCAGGAGTGACAGGTGCCTGTAGAAGGGTCTCTGCCGTAAGAAAACTACACATCACTCTTCTTTTGGATCTTGCTCACTCTGCCCATCAGAGAGACAGAAACAGGCTGGATGTTTGCCGTCGGAAAGCGGGAAGCACAGCAAACCTGAGATCACTCACGCATTTCCAGTCACTTTGCATTTTCTTGTACTCGCACTTTTAGGAGCGCAGACGCTACCGTGACTGAATAGGGGCACGACTCCGAGGATGCGGCCAGGCAGTTGCATGTTTGCAAACTCTGCGTGTGATTCATTAGGCTGAGTTTTAAAAGGGCTGTCAGAGATCCGCAAAGAAGCGTTAATTTCACAGGATTACGGGAGTTCTGATCTCTTTTTCGGAATTCTTATAGTCAGTTTCTGAAGTGGGCTGGAGTGCCTCTTTAAAACATCTTTGCGGGTCACGTGAATTACTGGTGATGTAGTAAAACACAGCTGCGGCCAGTCAGGTGTGATGTTTACTATCATTCACGGATCACAAAGCACCACGTTTGCTTATTCCAGTCAAAGACGCTCTACCAGTTAAGGTATGCTGATATGTTGATTATCAGGTTGATTATCCGATTGATTATGAGGTTGACTGTCAGGTATAGATGTCTGTGGGGTGCGAAGCTGGGCATTCCTGCTGTCAGAAGAGCGATGCAAGCAGAGCCACAACACTCTGGTGTGCATCGCTGAGGCAGGACAGGTTGAAAGGGCGTGTTCCTGTCTCGGGGAGAGAAGGACCGCAGGGAGACTGCAGATCTTCAGATAGCACCACGAGTAAAGGTCACATTATCTTTTTCCAGATACATCAAGGATCTGAGGAATCCAGCGAATGTAACCCTCAGCTATTTTAAGTCGAATGCAAAAAAAAATAAAAAATCCAATATTGTGTCTTTTTCATAAAACTTAACACAAGGATAATTCAGTTTTTTTGGCAAATCATTTTATGACTTAAGAACATTTGGATAGAAAGTGTCTGCTATTATGGAGTTAATTTTGAAATGCGCAGTACAAGGAATTCCTCAGCACACCTTCACATTCTTAACAATGAAAAGAATCGTGTGACCAAATTCGGACTGTAAGCTGCAGGGTCTAAGTTTGGAGTAGAGGTGGAGGTTAACTCCCCTGGAGGGGCCCGCTTCTGGAAGGTCTCTCGTCCTCAAATCTTACCGTCTGAATGGATGTTCTGCCGTCTGTGTTCTGGTGTAGGGAACAATGCAGCTTCTGGATGTAGGAGAGAATCAGTCACCTATCTGGGAAGTGGAAGCTTGGCCTACGCATAGCTGGCCAGTGCGTGTCTCTGTGCCTCAGCACTGCATTGTTTGTGTCTTTCAGCGAGACGTCGGCTCTTTGTGTTGGTGTGTCTGTTTGTCTTCCTGTCTATTTGGACTTGTAGTGTCTACGCAAGGATAGTAATTACAGGAAGTTCTAGACTCATAGAAGTTCTTTTCCAACAAAACCTTAGACAAGTCACATTTTACGTAAGCCAAGAGCAGCCTATACTAGTAATTTGGGGGAGGTCCCTGGGGTTAAATCGCGTGTGACTCAGTGTGTGTGTGTGTGGTCCAGGTATATATTACATTGTGGGGACCAAGTGTCCCCACCATATGAGAAAAACCTGTTATTCTGATTTTGTGGGGACCATTTCTTCGGTCCCCACAAGAGGAATTTCAATTTAATAACCACCTGTGACTGCAATCAAAAAACTAAAAATGTCCTAAGTCTTGTATTTTGTTTTGTTACATATGGTTAAGGATAGGGCTGGGTAGGGATTCAGGTTGTCATTACTGGGATTAGAGGTATACCCATAGAAATGAATGACAAGTCCCTACGAAGATATGAGTACAGGTCTGTGTGTGCATGTGTGTGTACGTGACTCTGCGCGTGTGTCTGCGCCGAGCCTCCCAGAATCGGCCAGGCTCCTGCCAAGACTATCGAGGAGAACGGGCATCTTGCCCCAGGTGAGTGCCAGGTTTGGGTAGCTTTGGGTAAGACTCTGTCGGGAGGGAGATTGGGCCAAGCCCGTCGGGGGGGCGACGGCGACACCCAGGAATCGGTGCACCGGAGCGTCGGGCGGCCGCTGACAGGCGTTAATGAAGACGCCCGAGTTTGACTAATGAGCTGGCAACAGCGCCTTAGCGCCGAGGACCTAGAACCGAAGATGGATAGTCGGGCGCAGTGGAACGGCTCGTTTACAAGAACTGCACATCTACTCATCAGGGAGGGTGGCCGTCCTGGGGGGGGGGCTGTGATTTTCCAGCTCTGCTTTTTTGCTCGTCCTGTTCTCGGGACGGCTTGGGCAAACACGCAGACATGTTTCTCCACTGAACTGCTGAGCTGCTCAGGCTGTTTTCTAGTAAGAATTCTAAACTAGTTAGAACCACCAGTGTAACTGCCAGTGCCGGCAGTTACACTGCTGTTATACAATGTGCAGATTGTGGAGGAGAACGAGCGTTTTTTGGACTGTGAGACACTCCTCCCACCGCCCCGGCAGTCAGATATGACTTAGCTGTGAGATACCAGCAGCAGAATCGCAACAGTCTATGAGTCAGAGGCCCAGGGTTGGATCTTGGCATTAAATCCCCCCCCCGGGTGTGGCATGGAGACGAGGGAGGGGCCTGAATGCCACCTGGTCCCCCGCTTCCTGGCTCGATTCCTCTAAACCGGCCAACTGCTCACACCTCGCGTGGGCTTTTTTAAAAAGCCCAAAAATAGGGGCTCAGATGTCAGCGTGTGCCTCACCGCGGTGCCGGTAGCACGGCCGGGGAAAGGCCAGCAGTGGGCCCTCGGGGTCTCTCTGGCAGGGCCATAAATCCAGGCGGGTTTTTTTTGGGGGATTGCGTTTCTGGGGTCAAACCGGATGCATCTCAGCGGAGGTGGCAGCTGCAGATGCTGAATCGATCCGCCGTTTCTCCCCTTTCAGCGGCGGCGTGATACTTGGGACGTCCGGCATTTCTGGAGATCCAGACGGGCGTAAGGAGCCGCGTGAATCCCCGCTAAGCAGACGGCGTTCCCCGCAGATACCCAGCCTTCCCCAGTTCGGTTTGGAAACGCGAATGGGTGAGTCAGCGTCTTCCGGGTTACGTACCGTTCTCCAGTCTTCAAAACACACGGCGGTGTCCCAGTAGGAGTCGTTCCGGTTTCGTTGGCGTTTTATATTTTCGTTCATTTACACATTTCAAATCGCTCTCCCCAACAGGACGATGGGGGGGGGGGTGCGGGCTGATCTTCTGGGATGGTGGCTGTGAGCTTGTGCGGCAGGTCCTGCCGAATCGGAATTTTAGAACAGGTCTTCTGGGCCTAAACGCAGGCGATCCCGGGAGAATCCCGCCACGGCAGAGGCCTCCGTGTCGCCGCTGCTGACAACATGGCAGCTCAGCTGCGGGATGAGGCGGTGGATCCAGCCTGCGTGTCTCTGAGCTCAGCTGGGGTCCCTCCCCCAGCCCTGGGACACGCGGCGGCCCGGGGGCGTGTGTGATTGGCCGCCTGGCCTCTTTTACACCCCATGCTGACGGAGAGGCTCTGGATCACTGGGGCTCTGATTGGATTTCGGGTGGGTGCATCATACCGACCACTGTGGATCTGGGCCGCTTCCAGCTGGACCGCGGGTGTGAATCAGGGGACGTCTCCCCGGCTTTAAGGTGACGCGATGAAGCTCAACAGTGTCTGTAAACAGAATCAGCAGTGATGACTCTGCTATATAATACACCCGGCAGCAGATGAATGCATAGGCCAAATTAGACTGCAGCCCAGAGCCCCCAGATATGCAAATCCGCTGCTGTACACACATACCGACGCTCCCCGAGCGACGATGGGGTTACGCTCCGATAAACCTATCACACGGCGAAAATATCGTAAGGCGAAAATGCATTATAATACAGTACACCTAACCTAACAAATGTCATAGCCTTAAACATGCTTAGAACACTTACATTAGCCTACAGTGGGGCAGAATCATTAATGCAAAGCCCATTTAACAATAAAGTGTTGAATATCTTATGTAATGTATCGAATAATGTGCTGAAAGTGAAAAACAGAATATGACAGGTACTCCAGTTCCAAAGTCGAAATATCGTAACGCGGACTTTCGTAACCCAGGGAGCGTCTGTAATCCTAAGCGAGCGTGTATTTAGCGATTATGAAGATCTTCTCTTTCTTTTTCCTCTTCTGGAATGAAAACTGCGGGCTTGTACAGGCTGGTTGCTCCCCCGGTCCTCCAGAGTCCCCAGTGCCCGTCCATCTGGCGTCAGACATCGTCCTCCCCCCCCCTCCCAGTGTCCCATTTGTCCCCTTGAATGACTCCATCACTCTCTCTGTGCGTTTCTAGTGGACCAGATGGCCCAGCGAGACAGAAGGAGGGTGATCACAGATAAACCTCACAGGCCGACAGCAGAGCAGTGTTAAGGCCACGCATCTGCCGTGGGGGTGTGCACCTCTGACCCCATCTTCCCCTCTCCCCACAGCACTGAGCCCAGACTCTCCCGGTTTCCCGGTACGTGACATGGAGGAATGAGGTTCGACGGCATGGAGCTAAAGGTGTGGGTGGACGGTGTCCAGCGCGTCGTCTGCGGGGTCTCTGAGGTCACCACATGCCAGGAGGTGGTGGTGGCCTTGGCGCAGGCCATCGGTAAGATGCTGGGTGGGAGCTCAAGGGGGTGGAGGCCTTATTATTTTACTGCAAACTGCAGACCTGACATATGCAGTCAGCACTCAGACACCCATGCAGCCTGCCCAGTTGCATGATGAGAAACCTGCCTGCCGTGGTCCTCCGTCAGGCCGTGGCTGTATTCACAGCCCTGAGCTTCTGCGGTCTGGCCTCAGATACACACTCATCATACTGTCTTTCGAATCTGTTCACATCTGTGCATTTCGAGAATTCCAGCAAGCGGAGGCATGTGCTTCCTTCAGAGATAAACATCACGGCCTCGTCGACTTGTTCCGTCTGCCTCTACAGGCCGCACGGGGCGTTACACGCTGACGGAGCGATGGCGGGGAATAGAGCGCCCCCTAGCGCCCTTCGAGTGCCCCATCGCCTCGCTAAACCAGTGGGGCCCGCATGCTGGAGACGTGCAGCTGGTGCTGCGGCGGACGGGGTCCACGGCGACCGAGCGGCCTGCCTCTGACGGTCCCGCCCACATCCCGGAGCGCGTCCTGTACCGCCAGAGCCTCCCCCCATTGGCCAGGCTCCGCCCCCCCACTGAGCGCTCCTTCAGACGCAGGGAGCCCAAGCGCAAATCCGTGACCATCATGAGCGGCGCCCGGGGCTTCATGGACATGTTTGGGAGGTCCAGGGAGTCGGAGGCCAAGCAGCACCTCATGAACCATAGCAACAGCATCGCCACGGCATCAGGGCTGCGGATCAGCCCAACCCGGGAACTGGCCCACCTGGTGCAGCTGCAGAAGGAGAAGCTGCGGATGCTGGAGCAGAGGATCGGGGGTTGCGAGGCGGAGTTGCGTGCCTGGGCGGAGCGCGGCGGCGGAGCCACTGGGGTGGGCACCTTCATCAGGCTGCAGGAGGAGGTGCTGGCCATGCAGCGCAAGGTCCAGAGGAATGAGGTGGAGATCAGCGAGGGCGAGTTCTGGGAGAACGAGCTGCAGATCGAGCAGGAGAACGAGCGGCAGCTGCGGGAGCGGCTGCAGGGGCTGCTGCGCCGCACGCAGGACTGCGAGGTGCAGCTGGGCTCCTCACTGGGCCGCATCCAGGACATGGAAGCCGGCGTGCAGGCAGAGCGGCTGCAGCAGGAGACGCAGGAGATGCAGAAGTTGAACGAGGAGGAGGTGCGGGCCAGGGTGCTCAAGCTGAAGGCGGAGCTGGAGGCACAGACGCAGCAGGCATCCAGGCTGGAGAGCAGCTGCAGGGCCGTGGAGAGATCGCTGGGCCAGTCCTCACGCCGGCTGCAGGTGAGCCACTCCTGTCACACAGCGGGTGGGGATGCGGGTGGAGGCAAGACCCAT
The DNA here is from genome assembly GCA_026777045.1 of Hyperopisus bebe. NCBI lineage: Eukaryota > Metazoa > Chordata > Actinopteri > Osteoglossiformes > Mormyridae > Hyperopisus > Hyperopisus bebe. Next base: position 7,179,847 of record JAODJW010000001.1, on the reverse strand, counting down.
CTCACCAGGGGCGGGGGGGCAGTGCAGGTGATAGGCCTACAGGGCCGTAACAGCGGGGTGCTACACACAGGTTCAAAATAGCAGATGGCTACAAGTGAGATGCATGCTGGGATACATTAGTAAAGGGGCTCCAGGAAAAAAATTGCATGTCCTAATCCAGCTACATGACAAACAAGACATTGAGGACTGCAGATGAGTGTCTGTATGTGTGTGTGTGTGTGTGTGATGTAAAGGACACAACATCCAAGCCCAGGTGCACATCATCATGGAAACTCTAAGACATATTCTCTCCATTTATCTGCATCACAAAATAATGCTTCTGGTGGAAAAATTCTCAGCTTCTCTCAGACCCGGTATGTGGAACTATCCACACCGAGGGCGGGAGCGAGACCAGGATCCATGGAGGTCCCAGGCCCCCCCCCTGGCGTCTGGGGGCCCGAACGGGGACAGAGAATAACACCCGGTTTGATGTGGCCATGTCACTGCAGAATGTCGTCCTTTTCAGGAGCATTTTCAGCTAGTGTCACTTCTCCTCCCTGCTGCTGTTTGCAGACTAGCATAAATTTTGACTGGGACTCTCTTGATAAAAGTAATAATTATATATGTAGTTAACGTCACTGTACTTCTCATTATATATAAAGAGAGCCTTTTATCCAGAGCAATTTACACAGGTAAAAATATTATGCATAATGTTTTTATACAGCTGCATGTTTATACCAAGCCTTGCAAGCAAATCTGAGTTGTATCTCAAACACATTTAACATTTTGCTTGGGTAGGGGAAATGGCGCGTGACATTTTACGCCATAGGACCATGTCCCCGAACTCACTGTCCCCTCTAAAATACAGCGGCAGAAACCCAAATGAGAAACGGCAAGTTCAGTTCAACCTGTGACGCCATCTAGTGGAGAAACCGGATATGCACTTTCGTTAGCTTCAGCTGGGCCGTAGCACTGCAGTGCAACCTTGTGCAAAATAAATGACACCCGTTTACAGCGTGACTGAGGAGGCAGCCAACTAAGCAGAATTTTGCAACCGACGACCGCGATGGTTTCTCTCCATGTGGCAAGAACCGCGATCGCCACCGACCGCTCCTCCATGAGCTGTTAAAATGAAAGCGTGTGGGCGCGAATCGCCCCGCAGGAGAAGGAGCAGGAGCTGGAGCAGCTGACCAAGGAGCTACGGCAGGTCAATCTGCAGCAGTTCATCCAGCAGACGGGCAGCAGAGTCAGCGTTACGCCCAGTGAGAGCAGCGGGGAGCTCGGCCGCGTCAGCCCCGGAGCAGGTGCAGGCGGCCGCCGGGCGCACACCTCGCCACCCCGGTGTCAGACTGACAGCGCCAACACAGACAAACGCAGCAGGGTCCCGTTCACGTGTGGAGCCAAGATCTAATCACTAAAACACCCCATGGGTGGTATCACACTTATATGTAGTTAGTATAATGCATTATTGCAATATGAACAACCAATTTTGTCTAAATGGCAGTTTTAAAAAATGATTTATGTGATATAACGAATGCAACTGTTGCACAAATGGAAGAAGTACCTCCTGCCTTGTTGGCCACGTAAAGCACACAAATAGCGCATAATTATACTTAAAGGAACAATGAAAACGGAAGAAACTTCAGGCGTATAAGCTTGAATTATATATACTGAAATCCATCACTCTTTGGCATGCGCAGTGTTAAATCACGCTGTTTGCGATGCTCATTCAAGGGCGGTAAAAGACACGTTAATGCTAGTTAATTTGCCTTCGGTTCCTGAAGATTTGGACACTATTTTTAGACATCCCGCAAAATACACTACCACTGCTGACACCTAGTGGTGAAGATAGGCACCTGCGGGTTTCTCAGTTTTTCTGTTCTAAAGCCTGCACAAATCGAGATGTTGAGCCATATCTAACAATATCGTTCGTTTCAATTTTGCTTATTATTTTAAAACAGACATTAACATCGTTACCATCCCCTACTACACTTCATGGCAGCGTCAGCTGTATTTTTGGGGGAGCTGGGACTTTTTAGGGGGTAGATGCAAGCTTCTCACTAAAACGGCAGATGCAGATGCCCCTTAGAATAGGACAGGGCTGCCCAATCCTGTTCCTGGAGAGCTACCCTCCCCCACAGAGCTTAGGTACAGCCCTAATTTAACACACCTGATACAGATAATCCGGCCCTTCAGTTATATCTCAGTATTAGAGTCAGCTATGTTGAAGTTAAGCTGGAGGGCCTGATTATCTGTATCAGGTGTGTTAAATCAGGGCTGTACCTAAGCTCTGTGGGGAGGGGGGTAGCTCTCCAGGAGAGGGTTGGGCAGCCCTGGCTTAGGATATTACTATAATGTGTGAAAGGATGTAAAGGCACCATCCCGCTTGGGACTCAACCCAACAACTCTCTGGTTATAGGTCTGTCTGCCACTCTGACCCCACCTCTTTTGTTGTTTGCAGATGCTGCCACCTCACTGTGGGGCTCCCTGAAGCGTCCGGCCTCCTCTCAACCTCTATCCACCAACAACCTACAGGACCAGGAGGGTCACCTGCCCTCTGGCTTCAGCCATGAGGGCATCTATGTGTGAGCAGTGGAGCATAGCCCCCCCCCTGAGGAGGCAAGTGACTTCCTATTGGATGAAGCAATTCACTGTCTTCCGGGAAGGACGGAACTAACCAATCACAGCCTGTGTTTTTAAATCTGACAGTAACACTGCCCAGGGACATTTCTAGCTTTTAAACATGCCCGTCGCATCTGGCATGGAGAACACGCAGACCAATGCGCCGAGTGTGAGAGCCCAGCACTGCGAGCCAGCTGCATGTTACTGCATTGATTACATTTCTTGCAGCATGTCTAAGAAGCATCGAGTCCCTCTGGAGGACTTACAGCAATTGACTTTTCACACATGTAGATCCTAGTAGATTAACCATTTTAGAGAAGACCACTTATCTGCCTTAATCCACTATGACCTACAGATATAATGTCAAGTAATAAAAGCCTTTGGTTTAGTTTCGCATTCTATTTGTGAGCAATGTACTTGATCCCACTCAAGATTCTAGAACTATGCAGCATCAGTAAATGAAACTAGCAAAAGGTAGGCTATTGGCGTCGTACCTCTGATACATTGCAGCTAATGTGAAGTGTGGTGTTCTTGGAAACATCACTCCCCTTCTGTTAAATTTGTGATTTTATGGTGAGGGTTTTGCTACATATATTTCTCTTAAACAAAGCAAAACTTTTCTTGGTGGACTGCATGAGTACATTATGTTCCTGATGGATGTTCATATTTACTTTACATTTGCTCAGCTGATTTTCTAAAGCAGGACTATTATTGCCCGTATCTGAGCATCTCGATCTAAGATAGAGGTAAATCCAGGCTGGGCCAGCAGGGGGCAGCACAGAACCAGTACATTTTCTTAAAGGCTGGGCTTTTCTACGAACGGTGCAGCGGAGGAGAACTGAAACAGCTTCTCCCAGTTCAGTCTCTCATGGCAACAGAGATCACAATACAGGTAGAAAAGATATATATGTACAGTGTTTTAATATGTGCATTCAAGTCAATTTGTAAAATACAAAAAAAAACGATCTGTTTTAACTGCCTGACACCCGGTGCATCAATTGAAAAAGCAAGTGCTTTTCCACAACTTTATATCCCTGTTCTTAGGGCTCTAGTTTTAAAGGCAAGACTTAAACGAAAGACGGGTCCCCGTGCATGCGGCACGAGCCACAGGGAACACGGTCTGCACTGATCTCTATGCATTTCCTCGACACTTTGATGCACTACTTATAATGAAAACCCTGTATTCTTCGCTTCTCCTTCTGCTATATTCAACTGTTTTAAATAAAACTTCTTTTTTATTACCACATTTGTTCAACATAAATACAAATTCCTTTTTTCTTTTGCTATTCTATACGCTATCCTTCGTTATTCAGTTTTCTTTGTGGGCGCAAGTGCGCTGCTGATGTACCACGAGATACGGAATTAAAGGTCACCCAACTGATCACTCTAAAACATTTTTTTCTCTAGCAAAATGGCTAAAATACAGGTTCACCTCGTGTGGTTGGTTACATCAGTCACCTATCACATGGCGCTGTGTAAATTATGAAAACACTTTGACCTGGTTTCCAAATAAGCAAAAGGCAGAACTGAGAACTGTGGCAGAGCAAATTGGTACCACGCGGAGCCGAGGGAGGAAGGGAGTGATCGACCTGGAAATCACCACAGCTTACAAGAACACTGTCCTTTTAGGGACCTGAGATGGTGCTTAGCTCTTCTGTTCATAAGTCAAGGGTTTGGCACCGGTCTTCGCAACAATGTTATTCTCTAATTTCTCACTGAACATTTTTTTCCCGAAGAAACTTGATTTCCCCCCATTTACGGACCTACATGTTTCACGGGAGCAGTTTGGGTCGCCTGAATGAATGGTACGACAGATTAAAACATTCACAGTACAAACATTGGTCTTTAACCTCCCTGTCGTCAACTGACCCATTTGAATGTGAACTGAATGAGTTCATGATAATTGCGAGTTGAGACGGAAACTCAATAAGCCAAATAGAACACAAAGACAAATATAAACTGAAATTGACTTTTAATAAATGGTTTTGCCCAGCAGATGACGCCATTACCTAATTTTATATTGCTCAAACCAATACCCGTAGACAGACAAGACAACCTGAGGATATTTCAAAAGACAGTTTCTTCTGTATATATAATAAATTTTAAGATTAATTTGACATTATTTCAAAATATAACCTTTTTATTACTTTCAACTGCTTATTTCCCAAGGTATATTTTACTTCTACTAATATGAGTCTTAGTGTAGGCCTAGGACCATATATTGTGATTACCTGACACTCAACGGGGTAAATAAAACTCACAATTCGGGAGCAGAAATGAAGTCCCTGAGATACGTGTATCTAGATGCAACATATGGGTTTGAGGCTCAGTGACCAGTTTGAAGTATCCGTCATATCTATATATATATAGATATATATATATATATACACACACACACACGCTTCAAAGTATTCATTTTAGATATTCATGGTTATTTTATGATTATGGTTTTCGGATATTTTATCCAAGGGGCTGCCTGCTCTCCCTGGATCCACCGGTCACGTTTTTCATCGAGCAGCTCGAGGGCAGCACGTGCACAATGCCGGTTATGTAACCGCGCGCCGCCGTGGCGACGCTGCGCAGTCAAAGCAAATCGGCGCTCCGGTTTGCCCGACCGTGGCAGTGCGCAGAAAAAAAAAATGAAACGCACCGAATTCACAGTCACGCAAGACGCGCGTCGCTGCTTTCTGCGAAAACACGGATAATGGCTCAGCGATGCAGAGCACCAGGTAAACCTGCCCTCCCACACCGCCTTTCTCTCGGCTCCTACCTGCCGCATGGCTGTCTGCTGCACATGGGCGGCTGCGTGTCCTGTGCAGGCGCATGTGATGATCTTGCGGTGACCCTCGACCCCCCCCCTCCGGGACAGGAGATTAGTTACGTCACCGTCTAGCGCGGCTCTGCCGCCATGAACTCGGGCGAAGGGCAGGGGAGCTGACGTGGATCGGCCGTGGCTGCATGCATGTACCGCCAGTTTAATAATTAACACCGCGCAAACGTCTGGTAACCGTGAGCGTATAAGGGGTTTAGGTCGGGTGAAAGTCCGCGTTTCCGGTGTCGGGCACATTGATTTAAATAATTCGGCTTATTAACTTATTTTTGAATCTAACAGCACTTGGGATGGATCGCGGAAGTAATAATTTGCGCATTTTTATCTCTTAACGAATAAGCGGTAAAACAGCACCATCATAACTATGCGAATAAAACCTATGCAATCAATGTTGTAGAAGACAGTTTGAAATGGATGGGTACTTAATAATATAAAGGCAAGAGTCTATTTATAGGGGGGACGAATTGAGCCAAATTAAATATCGGGGGGGTTCACGTTCCCTCTATCTCACCCCATTCCTACAATCCTGCTTGCAATGTATGTATGCATCGTTCGCCATAGTTACATAACACATCTGCATATATAGGCTATATAGCAGTAGCATTATTACAATTAATCTACGTTCTACAGCTGGGAGTTGGATGTAACACAAAGTTATAATGCAGTACCTCACTTTCACAACCTCAGCCACATTATTACCGACACTAGGCTATAATATTACACAGTATTTTCCTAATGAGTGTATGTGCACTTAGTTGATGTAACCTCGGAGGCGGACATCGTGTGCAGGGAATAGATTTTTCTGGATGAAACACTCTGGAAGATCTTAACACTGCAGTGTCTAGTTTATTAGCCAAGTCCCATTGAAAATAACAGTATATCATTTTCTGCTCAAAGCTATTCGTAACTGCTCGGTCGAATTTCGCCCTATATATGAATTGCCTTAACTTTTTTTAATGTGCACATTTTAAGTGAGCATTTGCTTGTTTTACAGGCACAAAGTAGGATGACCTCTCCGCCCACCTGCTTGCGCGTGGCATGGCCGATTTGCGGATCACCCTGGCTGAGATCCGTCTGTAGCCGAATACTGGGAAGGATGCACAGCACCATTTCCCAGGGTTAATGAGGTTCCGCTTTATTTATGGCAATATTTTCAGGATTAACCTTTGGATAAAAGCCCTTGCTTTTCTTCAGTGGCGCCACCAACAGGCATTCTGTGTCCTATGAGACAACCGGAAGGCACTGAATCCTGCAAATAGCCTACGAGTATTCTTAGCAAGAACGCGACGTTTAATCGATTAGTTAATAAAGAATGAGACTTAAAACATATGTTCTATTATTTATTTCGTGACTTTTTAAAATAAGACAGTTTTTGCCTAAAGAGCCTAACAAAAACTACACACTTAATGAAATTTGTTAAAAACGCATAGTTTATAACTACAACAGACATTTACTTCATTGTGTTTGCAAACTATGTACACATACAAGCTACTACGTTTGGCAACAGACCATTAAAAATTCAGCTTTTGAGGCAAACACCAATGAGCAGCACTGGATATTTTTTTAAAAAAAGAAAAAGAAATATACATATCTTTGACTATTTACAGGATAAGTTTATTGTGAGATTGTCGTCTCTTCCAGAACATTCTGTGAAGCCACTCGTGCAGCTGTGCCAGATCCTGACTACAGTCAGTATAAACACTTCACCAAAGACCTCTAGGCAGAAGTCTGGTGTTCAGTCCCGAATCAGGCTTTGTTGAAAGACTCGACATTCTTGCAACATCCTTGGTCGCCCATCCCCATATTCCACATGTAAGTGTTGTGAGCGTGACGAATATGAATTTGGTAACTGGAAGCCTGACACACCAAAGAACAGGTACCGTTCCGTTTTAAAGCTGGCGCTATTGATAAACATATTCATCGATACATTAAATATGCGTGCACGCCAAAAATAAATGCTCCGTTAATAAATTGCAACAATTCACAATTGTTAACATAGAAACTAAACTATAGTAATACATCACGTTCAAATTAGGAGCTTGGAGCGAAGTCAGAATCTGAAGGTAGTATTCATCCGGGAACTTTACCGCCACACCGCCTATTAGACCTATTTGGTCACGGGTCTCATACATCCCAGAGCTGAACAAAGCATCTCCGGTTCTTGTATCTTACTATTTGTCAGTCTGCACTTGTAGTCAACATTTCAATGTCTTCCACATCTCAGAAACATGCATTGTATGTTAAATAGCATGGCTGCAGTGCCACCATTGCACACACGCATGTTTGTCAATGAAATGTCTGTCTCGTAGTTTAATTAATCTAAATAGGAAAATATATTCCTGTCTGGATTATAACAGGGACAGGCAATGGTGTAAAAAGATCGTTTTTGAAAAGCATGAACAAGTGCACTTTACCTTGCAAAAAGCAAACACCTGGAATCTGATAATTAATATATTTATATATACTTCCATATTCATTAAAAATAAGTTACATTCAGTATCAAATTTCCACTAAGGTGCCTATGTACCTTTCCCATGTCTTAGTATCAGACACGTGACCCGCCGTACTCTACGCAAGCGCTCATCTGCGCTGGATACATTAATCAAACCAAAAGTAATTTTGATCTTTTGTTGAAAAACTTTGCCCTTAGGTCAAAACATTCTTTGACAGTTATGATACAGACTTAAATATTCATCAGTCAGTTGTTACATTATATGCTAAATCTATAAATTGTAAACATAGCACTTCAACAGAATAAAATTAATGTCCTGTTAACTGCAGTGTTATTTTGAACAAAGATATTCTTTTTTCTATTAAAATAACATTACCGTGTCGTCTTCCTCAGCTAAAACTATCATAAAAATAAAGACTCACCACTTAACTGAAAAAACGCGTTTTGAAAAATATATGGGGATAAAATGTGGGCATTGAGTGATTTAGCACTCGTCTGCTTCAGTCTTCCTGGATTCACCGTAAGGAGATTCCATGATCTGACTTTCTACAGGTGAAGCTGCCTCCGCCTCGATCGGCGTTTCCAGGTTGGGGGCTTGGTTGTCGGTATTTTGGGAGAGAGATGTGAGCCCGAAGCTTTTACCTACAGAAAGCGCTGGCGACACGCCCGGGAAGGCTGCAGCTGCAGCCGCCACCGCCTGCGCGGGGAGTCCAGGGTACAGCAGCGGGAAGGGGTTTGTCACCGCTGCCGTGGCGGACAGCAGATATTTTTCCAAATTGGACTTGTCCACAAAAGGCATGTAAGACGCAGCTGCTGATGGGTTAAGAAAATAGAAAGGCATGCAGAAAGACGCTTGTTGTCCGAAAGGTACACCGCCTAGTCCCATCAATGAGTTTAAAACGGACACATCAGATCTGCTAGTCGAATCAGATTTAAACATCGCAAAGTCATTGGGGTCCAGTTTCGCTCTCTTGGCTCGGGGCTCGTCCCCGTACTCTTGCTTAATTTTAACCGGCTGGGGTCCGACCGCCTTTGCGCCGTTACAGTCTGGGTCGGCCTTCCATTCATATTTCTCCACATCTCCTCCATAGCCGCTGTCGGTGTCCGTGTCGTTTTCGTTCAGTTCCCCGATATGAGTCCTTTGGATAACGGGAACACAGTTCGCCTGCGTTTCCGCTTTCTGACCATGAGCTACGGTAGCGCTTTTACTGGCCAGGAGCTGCTGGGACAGCAGCTGGGCGCTGGGAAGGAGCTGAGCGCAAACTTTCTGGAGGTGGTTGATTAGCTGAGTGCATCTCTGGTCCCGGGCAGTCCAGTTCTCGGACCTGTTCAGGAACTGCAGCACTTCTTTGGCACAAGTTTGAAAGCCCGAATGGAATGCATCTAGATCAGCCTGGACACACGATTTTGTCGATCGATCACCTACGAAAAGAGCATTCAGAATTTGAAATCAGATTTCAAATATTTGAAAGAAAAAAATAAAAGCATCGCGTCATACTAAGTATTGCCGAAGGTTGCGTGCATTATTTGCATCGATTAATATGGTCGCGAATAAGTCAAGTTCAGCCTGACAGGAGCCATGATGCCACTCACCGCTCTCCAAAGCGATGATCTTCTTGTGCTGCTGCTCGGTGATCGCGGTCAAGGCGTTTACATGTTTCAGCGTCAATTCCAGAACCACAGCCTTCTCCAAATGCCCAAGCGTCTATGTAAGACACAATCACACAACATCAGGTAACACTGTGAACTTTGAATAAACATTGATTTTTAAAATGATAGCCCTGCACCACGGAACTGGAACGAACGGAGAGAAAACTTGCCGTCAGTTTCAGGTGTTCCGGTAACAAATCCTTCAGCTGCCCAATACACTCATTAATCCTGTCTCGTCTCTTCTTCTCAATCAGCCTGTGTGGCAACTTATAGGCGTCCTGTTGACAGAAACGGTTAGAAGCACGGGTGTGTATATCAGGGGGGGAAAAAAAAATCAATGATTATTCTAAAATAACCCTCGCTTTTAAAATCTCGTGTGTCACATTCTTTGTAAGGTACCGGACAAAACTTTCCCCTACCTTGGCGTCCTCCCTCTTCACCACCCGCTTTGTTTTGCACATGTAGAGAGATGAATATTCCACCCTGTTATTGGAAAAAAAAACATTTAATGACAGATGCCACCGTATAAATATGAATTTTCACGAATGTCATGCAATAAAAAAATAACTTGCCCAAGGAAATCTGCCTGATCCAGCGATTGTCTGTCCTGCAGACGTGATATTCTGTCGTCCATAACTTCCCCGTTTCCAAGTGCTTTTTCTGATTTTTATTATTAATATTCCAGGGCCGATCGAGGCGTCGCACCGGAGACACACGTCCGGCTCAGTTGCACTTTAAAGTGATATATCCACTTTCCTCCGCTGACACTTTGGAGCCAGCTTTCCGCGCGCACGGCGCACGCGCGTCTCCGACCAGCTTCCAGCTCACGTGTAAAATGCACCAGCGAGCAGAAGCGCAATTACGGCCTAATTAAATCTCGTGGCTGTTTATTCCCCTCAGTCAGTCCCCGATGTTGAAGTTGTGAACGAGGAATGCCCTCCTGAACAGAAGCAAAACTGTATTCTCGCATTAAAAGTTTTACCCAAATATACGTCCCCAAAGCCCTCCTCCCTCCGCGCACACCACATGGACGCAAATGTGCCAGGGCAGGAGCGGACGGCTCCTCCGCGATATGCTGCTTTTCCTCCGCTATCGCGCTGGCGGGCTACTCCTCCTTAACCCTTCCCTGCCCGCCCGATGCCAGCCTGTGCGGAGGTAACCATGGCACCAGGAAACACTGCGTGTGGAAACATGTGCCGCACATGGCAAATATAGGACGGACTTATTCTCATTGGGTAAAATCGAGCTCGTGGCGACCAATGGTGTTTTTGGGGGGAGATTTTAGTTTTAGTTTTAATAAAATACGGTGGATCAAGTTGGTGGGGTACGCAGCGGGAAACACTTCTTGAAAATAGAGTGGGGATGTTACTTTATTTTGAAGATGTTTCTAATCGCTCAGAGGTTCATTAAATGATTAGTAGGCCTAAGTAAATAAAATCAAACGACTTTAGGCAAAGGCAAGCTTTTAATTACAAAGATCTACTGGAATATTTAAGCGTCACGAATAACAGTGATAATGTAACAATACCAGTGTCTGTTACTTATGCACTAGACAGACAGCTCACACATTTTCAAACTTTAAAGGTACATTTTACATTAAGATTCCATCACGACCATAATTAACAAACGCTTTTTCGCAATCCAGTTTACAAACCGTTACTTTTTTTACAGTATTTGTATATTTCGGTATGATGATACATTCATGTTGCCATCAGTTCCCCCCCTTGCATTTTTAAATTGTTCATAGATATCCCGTAACCTCCCAATAAATACGGACGGCCAAAACACCCGTACGTGTCACTTCTAGTCCCTTCTGACATAACACTGACGTAAATGTATTCTTCTGTGTTTGTGCGGATTTCCGACGGATGGATTAAGAGGCTGGAGGGATGAGTTTCGGATCGTTTGGTGACCTCCGAGCCTCAGTTATGGCAATATGAATTTGGATAAACTAGTGTCTGCTGCTGGAACCAAACACGACAACAACTTAATCCGATTTCAAAATGGCAACTATCCGGCTTTCAGAATGATTGGCTCATACTCGTAGGTCACATCACTGAAAATAAATCATGTGATTCCTCCAAGTAATCACGACATTTATAAGATCGCGCAGCAATACCTTATCATGGGTCGTGTAACGTAACTTCGGTTCTTCTGTTAATTCATTTATGACTTTCTATTACTTGCGACCAACTTCAAAGTTAAAATCTTGTCCCTAATTCTTGGATGTAACGAAACCTTTCTGCGGTTTTGTTCCCATTAAATTGGGGGGAGAGAAATGACGTAGGTTTTTAAGATCTTGTTAGTGAGATTTGCAACTGATTTTTGTAATCATCATTGCTAAATTAGCTATGCACAATGTGGCATATGTATGCAAACGGCTAGATTAAGATATGCAGGGTTTGTGTCTTCATACTAGGCACCTCCTCTGTTCCTTTACATCTCTCCTAGTGGCTTGAAGAGTTTTAACCAAGCTGCAGAATCAACAACTCAGCAGAGATCTACTCCCCCATAATCACCATGCAGCTGTCTGGAAAGGAGACCATGGGGATGTGAGTCTTTCTGACATCAGCTCATTCTCAGAACTGACTTTGCCTCTCTGGGATCACGGCAGGCCTGGAACCAACTCAGGATCCACAGGGCAGGTGACACCGTGGATAGGATGCCAGTTCAGTACCAGCCACACGTATTGAAACATCAAGAACAATTTAGAGCAGTCATATAAACCGCACGTTGTTGTTTTTTTTTAACACAGAAAGGAAATTGGAGTCCAAAGAGGAAACGTACAGCAGAACAGGGAGAACGTCAAACTCCATACGCAGAGACCGGGGGCAGGACTCAAACCCACAACCCTGGTGGTGTGAAGCCACAATGGCACTTGGCTGATATTAGCATAGTATTGGCACTTTTCTCCTGGCATACAGGAACCGCCTCGAACCCAAACCATACCATGAAGAGACACTGGGTATAGCCTGGTTCCGGTTCGCTTTGATTTTCCATCGCAGAAGGGTCGGCTTGTTAAAGGCATTGCTGGGTTTGTGGAGCGGCAGTGACTTAAAACTGGAGAGGCAATTATTTACTGGCCACACGGTGCACATCATGATTCACTGTGTGCAAATTTCCGCTAGCAAGTGAGAATCGCTGTCTCATGTTAGCATCAAATGCTAGCAGAATTAGCATTAGCTTGCATAAATCTGCATTATGAATCCATTCCATTCGGCTGTTTTATAGTACTACAAGTTCCAAGTTATCAGGAATGCATCAGTGCATTTTGACCAATCAGATGGTGGTGATGCAACCAGCTCAGTTTGGTCATGCTTTCGGCTTGGGTACGGTTCAGATGATTTGCAATGGAAAACCATCATTTGGCGGTACGGCTTGGTTCTTGGTGGCAGTGGAAAAGCACTATATGAGTACAGCTTCTGTGTGTAGCATTGCTGATAAGCTGGTCTGTAGCTATTTGTCACTGCTGCTGCAGCCTGGCTCATAGTCGGGTCATTATTGATGTCATTACGGGTGCCCCAGACCTTAAAGCTGCAGCCCAGGTTGAGTTTGTTTACAACACAGGCTGTCAGCCCCCTCACTAATGAAGCTCTATGGAGACACATTCCTCCCATCGTCTGGGCTGGACAGCCGACTGCGGCTTGGTCACACCCGAGCACCGTCACCCTCGCCCCTGGCGTGTCCCAGGAAGGTCCCGGACCATCCCGTGCTGCAGCCGAGCGAGGGACTCACGAGACCCACCCCCACGAAAAACAGCGAGGACTCTAGCGCCCGTCCGCCCGTAAACAGCCTGAGAAAAACAGTCCAATTAGCCGCTGTATGACAGTCACATGGGGCTTCCGCCATGGACAGCGAGACCTGAGAAACTCGCCTGGACAGTAATTGTATTATCTGGCGCCAAGTCAGTACTATGTTACATAACCTTTATTACAACCCTTATGTATTTTCAAGAAAAAAGATAAATCTGCTTTAGGGAATAATGATACGTGTGTGTGTGTGTGTGTGTGTGTGTGTGTGTGTGTATTTAGGGGAAACAGCTTGCCACAGGAAATTGTGATTGGTTGTTTATAAAGCCCCCTCTGAGTTATACGTGGCCCCCTTAGGGACATATTGTCGGCACTCAGCCTATGACACAGCAGGGCTACGCTCCAAGCATGCGGAGGTCAGCTTTGAGGGCTCCTTGAATCCGGCTTGTCAGCCCCCCGTCTTCTGCTGCGCTTTTGTTTTCCGGAGTCATTGAAATGTTAATCAGTAATGGCCGACATTCCGCAAGAAATTCCCATGGCCCGATTCTGCTTTTTCAACTCGGATGAATCACCAGTGCCTGAACTACTAGCGAGCATCTATACTTTCGACAGAGAGCGTTCGGGACAGCTAGAAATGCAGCCCGGTGGGGGCGGGCAACTCGGTTCCTGCTGGAACCGTGTCATTTCTTTAACATGAACTTGGATCCTTTATTAAATTATTGCTGTCAAGTTACTGTGAAATACACAGGATCACATGTTTTGGATCACAGGCTACGGAACGCGCTCTGCCTGCAGGCTGTGGAGCGATGACGGGCGGCCGCCCCGCCTGATCTTTAGTCCCTCCTTGGCTTTTGTCCCGATTCTCCCCACGGCCACCAGTTCACCCACATCACTGGCTGGCCGCGCCAGCCGCTAGCTTCCCAGCTCGTTCCCGTTTTTTGTTCACTTCCTGACCGCTTCTGATTAAACGTTAGCTGTTCCTGGCTGAATTGTGAGCTTTTTTTTTTTTCCTCCTCATTGCACGGAGTGACAGCTGCGGACGTCGGAGTGGGGAAAAAAAAAAAGGCGCCTCCTTTCAGAGCTGACAAGGCCCATCGCTAGGCTGCCTTCTGGCGAGATCCAGGGGACGGGCCGACAAGCCCCGCCCCCTCGTCCATGTGGCCAGAGTTCAGGATCAGCTCCAGGGCTTGGGTCCAGATGGAATGGCCAACCGCCGACGGTGTGTGGGAGGTCGGGGAATGTCCTTCTCCCTTATGCGGCTGGTAAGGCTGACCGACGGTAACCACGGTAATGCAAAGGAGCTCGCTCGGGCGGGGGACGGGGGCTGGGGGATACAGATGGACAATCCAGTAGCTTGCTGACATTTTCTGGACTGATGGCACGAGCCAGGTTTCCACAGTTACCTGGAGAAAATGAGGCTTCAGGGAGGATCAACATCAGCCTGATTATGTACCTCTTGGGAGGGACCAGCTATTAAATGTTAGCACTTGGAAATATGATTTTGGTTTCAGATGGTCACCTGATACTTACATATCTTATGGCTTCTTGTAAGATTAGTTCACCAGGCTAGAGCTCATTAACTAGGTTACTCATGTTTACCATACTGTCTCTCTCTGTCCCCAGTTCTCCTTCAGACGCAAGGATGTCTCTCTTGTTTTGTCTCACCATCCTACATATTTAGCAGACACCTTTATCCTAAGCCACATACATTTTTTTGACAGAGCAGGGTCTGACACTCCCTGGAGCAATTTGGGAGGGAAGGGTCTGGTTTAGGGGCCCAATGGTAAAACCACTACACCAATGCCGGGATTCGAACCAACAACCTTCCGATCTCAGTCTAATCCACCGAGTCGCACACCAGCCCCCCTTACCGCTGCCTACCCCTCCCTCACTTACCGCCAAGAGTAGCAGACTCTTCTTTCCCATTACTCTGCTTTCCCACCATCAGAGCCCGTAAACACCCCCCATAAGAGACCAATCAGATGCTAGGTCTCACCCCAGGTCGCCATGGGCTCCCCCCAGCACTGCGTGTCACCTGGCCCACATAGTCAGTAACGTGACGGCAGAGACATGCTTTGTGTAAATGCACCCCAGGGGGCACAGAGACATAAACGCCATTGACAGCCACTGATCTTCAAGTGTGTTTGCCTTGAAAAAACTTTGATTTTTTTTCCCCTGGCAAATGCTGGCCATTTCCCAGCCAATGGGGGGGAGGGGGGAACTGGGGTGATTTTAACTCGTGTTTGGAGTGTGACCAGCAGTCTGACTGTGACCCACCCCCCCCCCACCCCCCATGTGACTCATCACAAGCAGCAGATATATTTAGGTCTGTTTGTATCTCCAGTCATCAGATTAAATGAGGGGGTTTACATCTGACTTTTGATGAAGAGCGATTAACAGTCAGTCTGTTAATGTTACGAAATGCTTTGTATTCTTATTTACCGACAGGTTCACGCTTTCATCTCCCATTCAGGACCCTGGGCTGAAATAAACATTATGAGAAATTGTAACAGTTTTATTTCAATTATAACTACATGCATTTAGTTTGTGAGCCATTTTTTTCTTTGTGTCACGCTTCATTTTCTCCAAAAATAATCAAATTTTAGGATGACTAAACAGATTAAAGATATCTTTTAAGTGCAGCTGTTTAAATAAAGAACCCGGTTGGTATTTTATTGATCAATGAAGTATCACATTTTTAGTTTTGATGTTGGGATTTCTCCTCATCCAAATAACGTAACACCGACACATCACACAGCATTCAAACATGACTGTCATACATAAAAATACATATTTTCTTCTGCCTGAAATATGAAGGTTTTTGCTGTATAGAACATATCCTAAAAGAGATCTCATGACCAAACACAGTGAACAATATTCATTGAAATTCACATGTTCTTTAGATTTCCCTCATTTCAGAGGAAACACATTGCCATCCATTTTTGTAAGAGTACATAGGAGTTCGATACCCTTTCTTGCTCACCTACGAGAAACACGTGTACAGGTGGGAACTAAGCTTTGAGTCACAGCGCTGACTCTCCACTTGCCCAGCATCCCTTTGAGCAGTTTTTGTAGTGAAGTGGGCAACAGTGATATGATCACTCTGCCTGCCTCGGGACTCAAAACACTCTGCCTGCCTCGGGACTCAAAACACTCTGCCTGCCTCGGGACTCAAAACACTCTGCCTTCCTTGGGACTCAAAACACTCTGCCTGCCTCGGTGACCTTCCCGGACAGAGACATGGATTCCCAACCCACAGAACCACACAGCACCAAAAAAAGCCAAGACATCTTCTATCATTCCGTGCTGAGGCTTGATTTCACGACTAGCGCAGCGTACGCCACCATGTTTAAGAGAAGAGGGAAGTTCTTTCAAGTGAAGCAGAGACAATCCATATATGCTTTGGTGATGAAATTTAAAGTTTATCACAGTAAAATGCTACGCAACACCTGAGGGACAATTTCTGGACTTTGAATAACTGGGGGGGGGGGACATTTGCAAGGGAAAGGACTCATACATTTTATTATTTGGAACTTTCTGGAATAACATGAGGCACTTTGAGTGATTGCTGGACGCCTTATGGAGTTTTCTTCACGCTGGTAGTACGCAGGACACGTCTGCCAGCACAGTGTGAGAAACATCTCTTGTCCCTGTGCCTTTGCGGAGGGCTACAGTCCCGGTGCCACACAGGCGTCATATTTCAGGCGGCAGAAATAGACCTGGTGGCACTGCAGCATGTCAAGCTGAGATAAAGACCGCAGTGGAGCTGAACAGCAGGAGAGCAGTGGGAAGATCCCCAGAACCTCAGGGCCGGCTGCAGAACTAAATATGTATCATCCATCTCTCCATCCATCTTCTAGCTGCTTATTCCGCGCAGGGTCGATGGGGGCCTGGAGCCCGTCGGAGGCAGCACAGGGTACGAGGCCGGGGTACAACCTGGACGTGATGCCAGTACATGATAGGACACGTACACTGACACACCCATACACACACACACACACACACACGGCTATGTCATCATATCTTTTTGGGGACCGCTTATTCATTTCTATGGGAAAAATGCTAACGCTAACTATGACAACCTTAACCCCTACCCGGCCCTAACCATAACCATGAGTGATCAAACAAATACAAGAGTTTTGCATTTTTAGTTTTTTCATTGCAGTCAGGAATTTTTATAAAATAGAGTTTTCCCATAAGGTAAAAAAATTGGTATTCATCACGTTATAGGGACATTACCCATAAGGTAAGGTGTACCTGCACCGCACACACACACACACACACACACACACACACACACACACACACACATACACACACACACACTTACCACTTTATTAGGTACACCTGTTCAACTGCACGTTGAACATCTAATATCTAATCAGCCAGTCATATGTCAGCTACACAGTGTAGAAAATCGTGCATACAGGTCAGGAGCATCAGTTAATGTTCACGTCAAACATCAGAATGGAGAAGAGAGGTGATTTAAGTGGCTCTGAATATGGCGTAATTGTTGGTGTCAGATGGGCCAGTATGATTATTTCAGAAACTGCTGATCTGCAACAGTAACTCAAATAACCCCCCGTTACAACCAAGGTATGCAGAAGAGCATCTCTGAATGCAAAACATGTCAAACCTTGAAGCAGATGGGCTACAGCAGCAGAAGACCACACCGGGTACCACTTCTGTCAGCTACAAACAGGACATTGAGGCTACAGTGGGCACGGGCTCACCAAAACTGGGCAATGGAAGACTGGAAACATGTTGTCTGGTTAGATGAGTCTCAATTTCTGCTGCGACATTCAGATGGTAGGGTCAGAATTTTGTGTAAACAACATGAAAGCATGGGTCCATCCTGCTTTGTATCCACAATACTGTGGAGGATATTTTCTTTGCACTGTGGGCCCCTCAGTACCATCGTATAAGTGCCACAGCCTACCTGGGTATCGGTGCTGACCATGCCCATCCCGTAATGACCACAGTGTACCCAGCTTCTAATGGTTAGTTCCAGCAGAATAACACGCCATGTCACCAATCTCAAATCATCTCAGACAGATTCCTTGGACATGATAATGGGCTCACTGTACTCAGTCACCAGATCTCAATCCAATAGAGCAACTATGGCATGAGATGGAATGGGAGATTGGCATCATGAAGATGCAGCAGACAAATCTGCAGTGACTGTGTGATGCTATCATGTCAACATGGGCCAAAGCCTCTGAGGAACGTCTCAAGCACCTTGTTGAATCGATGCCGCAAAGAATTAAGCCAGTTCTGAGGGCAAAAGGGCATCCAACCCAGTACTACAAGGTGTACCTAATAAAGTGGCCAGTGAGTGTATATAGGCAGTCCTCTAGATAGGAAGGAGATCCGTTCCCTAAGTCAAATTTGTAGGTAAATCGGAATGATCATTATTTAGCGTCAGTTACTTAAATGTCTTAGTACATAGTATATGTTTTACCTTTCTACACATATAAAACACTTAATAGATATTTCCAAATACACTACATCTTAATAAAATGATGAAACACAAGAAAATAATAATACTAGTAATAATAAAATTAACTACATATGGTATATCGAGCCGAAGAACTGCTGAAGTCGTACAATGTTTTCATGAGCGTCACAAAGTAGTGCATGTCATGTTATTACGAATCATTGTATTTAACCTGAATCTTTAATATAACAGGCTTTATGGCCGTCCGTTCGTACGTACGATTTGCCTGTTAATCAGACGTTCTTACCACGGGGACATACGTATGTATGTACTTACGTATGTGTGTATTATTATTATTATTATTATTGTATGCCATTGGTAAAAGTGGTTTGTGTCTACTACAAGATTAACTGAGAACTATACCAGTATAATATATTCATGTAAAATCTCAAACAAAAATTTTATTTATTTTTATCGTCTTAAAATATAGAAGGTGTTTTTTATTTAGCCGCAGGTTCAGCGTCGTAGCGGCCGCACCGCCTGGTCACATTGCCGGTCACACGATAGCGCAGCAGCGCTTCACTTTTCCAGATCAACAGAAATACCTTATAATTCAATTACAGTGTCAAGTTAAAAAAAAAAAATCTGGAGACAGGAGACATCCTCTCATGGGAAGCGGCTCTGCGCTGAGCTTCCTGCGCATGGCGGTGCTCAGACAGAGCCGACAGCTGTTAGACAACTCTCCCGCTGTTACGGCTTCACGTCTGGCATTTGGAGGACGCAGCCGCTGCGAGCCCCCACGCGGAGGGCCACTGATCCGTCATTATGTAACACTGATGGTGTGAAAAAAAAAAGCGGGAGAGTGACAGGCCCTCAGCGTGGCGGAGCAGCACGCCTGCAGATACGGACGTATCGCCCACCCCCGCTGTTCAAACCCGCAGAGCATCACACGTCTCATTAAGGGCGGGAGTGAGGTGATCAAAAACACACAATGGCTCCGGACAGAATGTACTCTTTCCCGTTTTATTTTCGGGACTCACGGGAAGCCTGCGCCGGGCGCCCGCGATATGCGCACGGCTTAGTTTCGCGAGGGAAGTCGAGTTCCGCTGACGACTGGCTGCCCGACGCATGTAATGCGACATGAATATTTAAATGCGAGATGCGTTTTATGTGCACGAGTGTTTTTTGATATTTATTTATGCTGTGAACGACGCGGGCCGCCAACGCCGCATCGCGATTGAGGGAAATATCTCATACCTGTCTGCTGCTTCCTGGCTGCGGCCTGCAGATCCTGAACATCTGCCAGGGATCTGCAGCAGCAGCAGCAGCAGCCGGCTAATCCTCCCCTTCAGCCGCTCAGTCATCCAGGGGGGAGGACAGGGTGTCAGTACCTACACGCCGGGGGTGGGAAAGGGGAAGCGGGCAGAAATTCGGGTGGGGGGGGGTAGTGTGGGTTTGACGAGAACTTGTTGAGTTTTACTTACGGGTTACTTTTGGTCACTGATGTTGCGCTGCTATTTAAAGGCCCTGTTTTTGCCATTGGTTTGTTTACTACCAAAAAAATTTGTTGGCCTGGGCTCTGCTGTTTGATGTTCTGGCCTCTACGTGACACCTTCTTGTACAGCGATATACTGCGATGCTAATTGGTTCCACGGGCTTTCCTGGTTCTTGTGGAACAGAACAACAGTCCAGCTCACCATGATGGGGCTGATATGGCCACAGGTTACTGTCTTTTCTCACATTTTAATGGAATAAGGCCTCTACCCTTGGTTGGAAGGGATGTTTCAAAAACTACGGGGATTATGCTTCTACTGGGCTGTTGGGGTAATTTTGGGCAGCATCAGATGGACTGGCACAGGGGAGGAGCTGAAAGCCTTGAAGATGAATCACGAAGATCCCACTAACTGCCACCAGAGACCATGACAGCCGCTGGAAATGTAGGAACCTGCAGGTTAAAGCCTCGAAGACACGGGTCCTTGTTGGTAGCTTGGTTCCGGTGACAGAAACTTCACTGGCAGGTAATTAATGCAATTACGACCCTGGGGTCCCTCCACTGTACCGTGAAGATCAGATCCAGGGCTTATGTGCTCCATCCTGTCAGTTAGCATATAGCAGGGTGGGTGAAAGATAAAGGCTGATCTCAGGCAGTATGGAGACACGGGACGCAGGCAGTTATGTAACCCTTCATACGACACAGCAGGAGGACAGGAATGGTTTACAGGTTCGCAGAGACACAGTTGTGGCCCAAAGCCTTCCCTGTAGGCCCTCCATCTGCTCTGGGGGCTTGGGTCAAGCTGATTCTCTCGGCAGAGCAACCGCCCCGAAGGGCCCAGGCTGGGTTTGGGGTCTAAAGGGCTAACCACGGGTTTTCGAAGTGCGTGCCCCTTTACCGAACTGAGGAGTTGTCTGCAATCGCCGCTCTGCATTTGGGGGTGGACTTGAAGAGCCTCCGACGTCCCGCTCATCCTTCCACGGAAACGCAGAAGGAGACACGCTACAAAGAAACGTGGTGATGCTTCACGCACAAAGTTATAAGATAGAAAAGCATAATTATTTCCACTGCTGTCTATTTAGCATTGTATTTTGGCCGAGAATCTAAACTCTAACCGTAACTGAGAATCTAAGGTTACTTACATTTATAAATATGAAAGATGTTCAGGTCAATTTATGCAAACTTGGGGTCTTTGTGGAGCTTTTCAGGGACAGGAAGTGAGACGGGTACACCGAGCGTTTCCTACTGGCTGAAAAAAATAATTTGGAAAAACATTCCACCCACACACCAAACACTCAGTTTCTTCAGTCCTACAGGTTATGAATGCTCGATGAACATTAATACAAACATCAAATAAAAATGGCATTAACCTCAATTCGCATGCAAAAGGACACTGCAGCAGGAATTAATGTAATGCTCATATTAATACGCAAACACAGTAGTGTAATCCTCCTTCAATGTTCATAAGCCACATAACAAAATAAGCCCATTGCAGGAGCAGTAATCAGAAAACCTCTCAAACGTGCATCAAAAAAACCCTTTTTTAGGATGAATGCAGACTCCAGAAAGGCAATGTTTGTGCACATTCGTGTGTGTGTATGTGTGTGTGTGCATGTGTGTGTAAGGTTACAAGCTGCTAGCTGAACTAGATTATATAACAGTGGTCTAGCTGTGTCCCTGATGTGTTTGCTGGTTATCAGCTGCCATATGAGATGGGTTATGTAACTGACGTAGCTTGTAGCTGTGACTGGCAGCGATTGTCGCGGTAAGTGTCATAATGGCGCATCGGGGCTGCACGCGACTCGTGACAGGACTCTACTGAAGATCTCAGCCACCATAAGGCTCAGCAAAAGGAGTCAGATACTGTAAGTCAAAGAAGGGCTCAATTAAAGGAGTCAGATACTGTGAGTCAAAGAAGGGCTCAATTAAAGGAGTCAGATACTGTGAGTCAAAGAAGAGCACAGATAAAGGAGTCAGATACTTTGAGTCAAAGAAGAGCACAGATAAAGGAGTCAGATACTATGAGTCAAAGAAGAGTGCAGATAAAGGAGTCAGGCACTGAGTCAAAGAAGGGCTCAGCTAAAGGAGTCAGATACTGTGAGTCAAAGAAGGGTTCAGCTATAGGAGTCAGACACTGAGTAGCTGGCTGTCTCACTCTCCATTGTGCACACTAAGCAGCTGGGCTGTTTCACTCTCCATACTGTGCACCCTGCCTCTGTGCTGTCTCACTCTTCATGCTGCACACTCTACAGCTGGACTGTCCCACTCTCTATACTGCATTCCCTGCAGCTGAGCTGTCACACTCCCCATACTGCAGACCCTGCATCTGGGCTCTCACTCTCCATATTGCACACCCCATATATGGGCTCTCCCACCTTCCATACTGCACACCCTACTGGGCTGTCTCACTCTCTATGCTGTGCACCCTACATCTGGGCTGTCTCACTCTCTATGCTGTGCACCCTACATCTGGGCTGTCTCACTCTCCATGCTGTGCACCCTACATCTGGGCTGTCTCACTCTCCCCACAATGCTGGTGACAGTCGTCTCCCCATCCATGGTTCTGGCAGGGCTTCGTGGCTCATTCTCCAGGTCACTTGCTGCATGACACTTGACAAATACAGCCGCCTGTGTCAGCATCTTTATGAGCGATAAATACGTCTCGCTGTCTGACCTGAGCTGCAGGGCTGCGGCCAGTGAGTCACCTGGTGTTTCCCTGCCCCCCCAGGCAGCGCTCAGTGGCATTTGCGTCGTTCATCCCGCCGGCCTGACAAACACTGCCTCTTGCTAGCGCTTACTAACGGCTCCAAACTCCACCACAGCCAAACCAAGACACAGAGGGGGACAGAGCCTCATATATGCTGCATAATTCAATAAATAATAAACTATTGCTGGCCCCTTGGAGTGCATTGTCCTGTGCTACATTTACTGCTCATATGTTTATTTCCTCTGTTTATGAATGGTTTATGAATGGTTTATGAATATGTCAATGAAAGACTGATTGGTTCTTCAAGGGTACAGCAGCAGAACCCGGCTTCAGATTGGACCCATTAGTTATTCCAGGTGGACGACCGACCGCAGCGCCTACCGCAGTTGCTGTCTGTGGTGCATGACCCATGTGCATATAAGGGATTCTGTAACCGCGGTCCTGAATTACAGGCAGGCCATGCACCTGGAGCAATGACACACTGAGGAAGTGATTTACTCTAAACCAAGGGCCCGATTGTCCGGCTCAGACAGCCGAACGGCCACACTGTCACAAGCCAGACTCAAGTGCTGCAAAAGCCACCAGTGCAGAACCTCCTCTGATCCAGTCCTCCAGTGACCAGCAGCAGAAGAGGAACTCTGGGTAATCAGGGACCGTGGGTGTATCTGCAGCCTCAAAGTGGCCACAGCATTTTCATAACAAACTTCTGACGTCGTCATCTGGGTCCCATCCTTCCCACGGGTACGTGGAGAGGCTCATAGACGGTGGATGACAGGGGTAACCTCGACCCCAAAAAAGCAGGAGGATGGAAACAGACTCCAGCATTCAGCCTGGGGCAGGAAAACAGAACCCGTCTGCCTGGGAGACGGAAAAGCTCACACTGTCTGCGGCGGAAAAAAAAATACAGCGAAAGTCAGCGCGCCCGGAAGCTCCCAATCAAAAACGTCTCACTTCTACGTCTCGCGGAGCATGAACTGAAAATACATCCCGCAT
>JAODJW010000001.1:7134329-7153381 GCA_026777045.1 Hyperopisus bebe | reverse complement strand
GGGGGGGGGGGGGGGGGGGGGGGGGGGGTTGGCGGCGGCACAAGCACGGGGGCAAAAAAACAAATTAGCGTTGCATGTGACGGCAGCTGATGGACTCATTTCCAGTCATTTAGCCGTCGCACTGATTGTTGGCTCTTTGTTCCCCTGCATTTTTTTTTTGATGCAAAGCATGTGGGTTGTTAACCTGGTTACGCTAACCTGGTTAGGCCCTGAGAAGGCATGGAGGCTTTGAGGGCACAGATAGGGGGCGCCGGCGAGGCGTGTAACTGCCACACCCGACCACCAATTCATAATTATTTTCATATATTTACGTTATTTTTTATTAACTGGTGCTAAATATTTTTTTTTCTCTGACTAAGAAATGTGAAAAGGGGGAAAAAAGACACTTAGGTTCATTAAAGACTTAGTAAAACCCAAAAACTATTCCCAGGTCAAACAGGAAGCAGGCAGCTAGGGACACAGGTGATACGGGAGATAAAGTGTTAGGAAGGATGGGGGTCGCTGCTGTGAGGTGGCCACCCCCAAACCACACCGGGCCTCTGATCAGTATGCGTGTCAGAACCAGGCCAGACACCGGGATTGAGCAGCGTCTGCGACACGCCACTTTAGAGTCTGTTAGCGCATAAAGGACTCCGAAAGAGGCTCATTAAGGTCTTCTAAAATACTTTCAAAGAGAGCCGAGCTCATCCCTGGGTCTGTGCGGCGGGGGGGGTGGGTGAGGTCAGAGCTGGGCAGGAGAAGTTGGCAGCACAGCAGTAGCAAGCAGGTCACAACCCTCAGCTTGACCAGTTGGGAACCTTTCCATGCCCACTGTTAGCCGTGGGTCATATCAAGCCTGAGATCAAACCCCGAGAAAAGGCAACTTGTTTATAATGAAACCGTAGGTTTCTATGGCTTTTCTAAGAGTCTGTGAGCGTTTAAAGGGAAAACACTGATCTTAATACCACGCCCAATCAACTATAATTCCAGGTACAGAACGGTTGCTTAATTTGATATTCAAAGCAGATTCCCAAAGGCCTCCCCAAGCGCTCTCAGCCTGAAGTCGATGTGTAAACAGCCCTAAGCACTTAGGTTTCATTTTTCTAGGAAGGATGAGGGGACCTGGACAGGAACGGGTCAAGAGCCCAAGTCACAATGGTCAGGGTGGTGACACAGGGATGACATTACAGCACTCAGCGCGGTCAGACAAAGGTGAAGTTCAGGGTCACCTCAAGGGCAGACCAGGTCAGGTGACCAGGCCACAGAAGCTCTTTTTTCATCCATCACTGGCTCCCCAGCAAAGTTTAAGCCACAGCCACAGGAAACAGGCCTGGTTTTTACCACAGACGATTTGCAAAGTGTGAGTGTGGCTGAGCTTAAACCTCACCACTGTATCTGCACTTACCTGCCAGGCTTTACAGTCACATGACTGCAGTATTCAAATGCCGAGTGAGTATTCGTATGCTGCACTGAGAAAGTACTCAGTACTCAAACACTACCCAATGAGCAGGAATTCATAGGGCGATTCACATGTAAAAAAGGACCCCTTATGCTGACTTAAGATTGATATCCTCCCTCTGTTCTATATGTGCGATTGTTTGCATGAAAACTACTATCACCAAACGAACACAAAAACCTACACATGCTATTTCAATCAATGAGACACCAGATGGACACAGGCTTTAACCACACAGCACACCAGATGGATGTGAGGTTTAACCTCACTGTTCGAACATTTACAAATATCACACAATTGCATATTTGATACTGCTTTTATTGAAGCAGACAGTTACATACATGGTGTGATATACCTCCATTACGCACACACGCATCAAAACCTAACCCAGATAAATATGAACTAATTCCCATGCCATTTTAATGTTACACATTCCTGCTCTGTTAAACCTTTTCTCAGAAAGGGGAAGGGAAAACAGAGAATAAGACAGAAAGGGCAGGAAAGGAAAGGGGACAGAGAGAGAGGGTAAGCGAGAGAGAGAGAGAGAGAGAGAGAGAGAGAGAGAGGGAGAGAGAGAGAGAGAGAGAGTGGTGTAGCACAGTGAGGTAACATGGTGGTCCATGTGACAGCGGCTCAGACTGCAGGATGTTGTGTAACCACCCGCTGCTTGTTGTTCCCCAGCTGCTCAGCAGACACAGTTTGCTCCAATCCCGCCACTCCGCCGCTCACATGGGCTGTCACGTGACTTGTCACATGGCCCATCACATGCTCCCTGCGCCCTTCCCCCGGACCTCAGGGGGATCTTCATTCACTTACCAGGGCCGTGAGCCAAAATGCAGCTCGAGGCGGCGCGGTCAGGACACACACACACACACACACACACACACACACACACACACACACACACACTCACACAAAGACACACCTGTCCCTAACTGCTGCTCCACTCAAACCAAAAGTTAAACACATAATACATACTTGCACATACACACACGACACACGTGTACCCCTTACACCCAGTATATACCACACACAGGACCCGCTATTTAAGCTCTAGAGAAAAGCCCAGACTCCTTCCGTAGCCCTCGGGGGAGGGGGGGGGGGCACTGCAGGGGCGTGGCCTGTGCTCACACTCCACCCCCCACTTGAGGCTGAAACGAGTATCCCCAGGGATGTCACTAACCTCTTACTCATCGCCATGTGACTCGAGGAAAACGACACTCGTGAAAAGAGTCGTTTCAGCTCGGGGACGGGGAGTCACGAGAAGCAGAAGAGCAACACAAAAACATGTCAGTCATCGGCGCCTAATTGGCGCAAAATCACGCGTAGAGTCATGCAGAGACCCGCACCCCCGAGCGAGGGGTCAGAGGGCGGCTGCAAGCCGGCCAGCCGAACACGCCGGAGCACAGGCCGCGAAACATGAAAGGCGAGCCGACAAAAACACCCCTCTTTACACGTGCCGCAGACTCAACAGTCGGACCGAATCGTCAGGCCGGATTATCAAACCCAGCACTCAATCCCGTGGTCAGGCCCCTGGGTCGGGGCTAACGATCAAACGTAAGGGTCAGACCCCACAACAAGACTCAAGGATCAGAGCTAATGATCAACCGAAGGATCAGAGCCCACAAACTGAAATATGAGAACCAAAGGTCAAACCTTAGGGTCCGGCCCATGATCCAACCCAAGGATCACATCCTAAGACCAGACCTGCAATCCTCCCTCCAGGACTACAGCCCCCGACCAGCAAATATCTCCTTGTCAATAAAATGCTAATAATATGCAATGTTTTCAGCAGGAGGTTCGGGATTCACTTTCCAGCTCATATTAGCTGGGGTGACCTTGCTCTTAACCCAATAAATTGGATGCCACTGACTTAAGAATGACTGAGATCTACCTTCTCCTGTCAGCTGAAAATGTTTGCTAGTGACACCAAAGGAATAAGACCCGGAGGAAACGAAAGCCAGCGGCGTGACACGTGGTAACGTGTGTCTGAGACACTGATTCTGCAGAGGCAGCCACACCAGAGGTGGCTCCATCCCAGCCACTCTGCATCTTCTTGATTCCCATCAGCTCCAATTGCCTGGGGCACTTGCCAGTTCTGCTATGAGACTGACCACTAGTGGCAGACCTTGGAATGACAATAATCTCTGTCCTGCAACAGGACAGCAGTGGAACTATATTATACTCCCTTTTTGTCTTCTGGCTTAATTCCCCCCCCCCCCATATCATTAGTCTCACACACTGACCTCCTCCGTATGACCATCCTTCTATGCGTCTCTGTGGTCAGTACACAGCCCCACATAGATACATACTTATGACCAGCCTTAGCAATATTTTGTTTACATAAAATGTTGATTTTAGGTAAATCCATGACACCATAAAACTTTCTGACCAGGCTGTGCACACTTACGGGGGGAGGACGCCAGCTGGAATTGCATTGTTGCATTTAAGGCGTGCTTAACGTACCACTACGCATCTTTGAACAGCCTTTTCAGACTCGCCGGACAACGGGACGACGTGTCGGAGACCCGGCCACTTCCTGCCGCTGGCTTTTTAGGAAGAAGCACCTGGTCCTGGCAGCTGAGCTGGCCGTCAGCCAACGATGCGTCAGGAAGGGGCTCTGCGGCAGGGTCCGGCCCGGGCGCAGGGATGCGTGTCGATTTGCATGCATGCGACTATCTGGGGATTCAGGCGGCTCGTGCCGGGACTTAATCCAGCTGCGTGTCAGCTAACGTGACCGTGAGAGAAAAGGCGATGCAGACAAACACAGCGGGGGGGGGGGGGGGGATGGGGGCGCACACCTCTGCTCAACATGTACTGCTTATTTTCATGGGTTTTCCACCTCTAGGGAGGGAGGAGGGCTGCGTGACCCCCCCGTGGGAACACGAGGGCTGTCTCCTGAAACGCGTCAAGGGCAGAGCGGATGGCAATTCCTCGTACACCGTCCCCAGCTTACATTTGCTGTCCTAATGAGATTTCCCACATATGGAGATGATCGTAACACAACAGCAGGATGGCCAGAGAGGAGTGAGAGCAGAGAGTGACAGACAGACAGCTGGGGACGCCCAGATCGCGCATCGGAGGTGGGAAATCGCAGTTACACTAAACAGGCCAAGCCTGTCACGCTGTCACTGTCACTGAGGTCAAACTGTCACTGAGGTCAAACTGTCACTGAGCTCACGCTGTCACTGAGCTCACGCTGTCACTGTCACTAAGGTCAAACTGTCACTGAGCTCATACTGTCACTGAGCTCATACTGTCACTGAGCTCACACTGTCACTGTCACTGAGGTCAAACTGTCACTGAGCTCATACTGTCACTGAGCTCATACTGTCACTGAGCTCACACTGTCACTGTCACTGAGGTCAAACTGTCACTGAGCTCATACTGTCACTGAGTTCACACTGTCACTGTCACTGAGGTCAAACTGTCACTGAGCTCATACTGTCACTGTCACTGAGGCCAAACTGTCTGTCATGGAGCTCACACTGTCACTGAGGTCAAACTGTCACTGAGGTCAAACTGTCACTGAGGTCAAACTGTCACTGAGGTCAAACTGTCTGTCATGGAGCTCACACTGTCACTGAGGTCAAACTGTCACTGAGGTCAAACTGTCACTGAGCTCACGCTGTCACTGTCACTAAGGTCAAACTGTCACTGAGCTCATACTGTCACTGAGCTCACACTGTCACTGTCACTGAGGTCAAACTGTCACTGAGGTCAAACTGTCACTAACCTCATACTGTCACTGAGGTCAAATGGTCATGAAGCTCATACTATCACTGTTACTGAGCTCAAACTGTCACTATCACTGAGGTCAAACTGTCACTAAGTCCACACTGTCACTGCCACAGAGCTCACACTGCCACAGAGCTCACACTGCCATAGAGCTCACACTGCCACAGAGCTCACACTGCCATAGAGCTTGCCCAATCCCCGTCATAGAGCTCTCACTGCACTGCCGCTATGGAAGTGAGGTGCTCCAGGATAGTAAGGGTTAACTCCTGCAGTGAATGATGATCCGCTCCCGCCCCCCCCCCCAATCGGCTGGTGACTCATCCCCCCGGCACACCAGACAGCACGTCTCTCCTCTGCTCCTGCTGTGGACCCAGCGCAGACATTATGTAAGCTCTGTCTGTCCCAGCTGCAGCTGCTCAGAATACTAACAGCACGCGCAGGGCGTGTGTCACCTTTTATACGGGCAAGAACACACCCAGGAATCACTCCCAAACACACCCACCCCATCGCTGGAGCACTCCTACGGGCCCATACTACAGTCAGAAACACCCAATCATAATCGGTAACTGTTGTACTCAGGGTCATGGGTATCTGACACCTTAGCAAGGATACGCAGGGTGGACGGTGCACACTGGGGGGTGTGAGGCTATCATGGGGCTCATACTCAGACAAACATTCACACAGCGAAGCAGATCTGCTCACCTTTAGCAGCTGAGAGGAGACGGGAGTAACCAAAGGCATCAAAAACCAGAGACAATGAACTCTTTAGCCAAAGCTAAACTGAACAGCCTGCAGTGGATCAGGGAGCATGTAGCTCTTCTTTCAAAGGGCTGATGGATTTGAGGGAAAACACTGCCCTCTACTGCTTACTGTGTGCTGGTTCGACTGGGTCGTCAATGACCCCCCAGGAGCAAAGGGAGATTTTAAAGGGAAACCAGTCCTCCCAGCACGTGATGCTGAAGAGGTCAGAGGTCAGAGGTCACGGTGTGAAAGGTCAGCGGGACAGCATGCTCCAAAATGCGTGAACAAGCATGGAAGAATAATACACAATACTAAGGAGCTTTAAAGGCGTCGGCGCACCGAAAGCGTTGCGCTTCGTTTCTTGAAGTGTAGCTTTTAGAAATCCGGTCTCTCACAACTATCTATTGCTGACTTTGCACAGCTAAATTTACCCCGACAGAAATCACAAAAAACTTACTTAGGGGGGCCCTCCTCTCCCCTGCCTTTAGGTGGGGCAGCACTGGATAATCCGTGCCACAATCCAGCCCCTTTTGTAAGAAGGGGCTCTGCGCCTCCATGACAGCCTGCTAGAGCTATCAGACCAATAGACTCATGGTCCCAGTATTTTATTCCATTGTCTTATCAATTGACCATACTGTACTAAATTGATATTGCTTGTGTAATTCACTTATATGGCCACGGAACCATTACCCGATGTTATCGGAAACAGGAAATATTTCTAATAAATCCCTTAAATCAAGCCCTGGGCCTGACTGAGTAATGATTAACCTAAGATATGTGGGTCCACAGTCACAACACGCTCACCTTCAAATAAAGTACTGTAGCAGGCTGTAAAGCAGAGAGAGTTTATGATGAGTTTATGATAAACATGACAAGAGGCAGGGGAGGGACAATGAAAACCAGACTGCTGAACCGAACAGCTGCTGGGCTATGTGTGCTGACTTTTGGGAACATTAATATCTTGTTCCTTCTATCGCTGCATGAATATTTAAACCCTTTATGAATGGGCTTCCCCACTCTGCAGATCTCCACAACCATGCCACACTTCCCCCACAGATGATCTAGAGCATTCTCCCTGGCCGGTGGAGCAGTTTGGGGCTGTATTGCTCAAGCCAGGTCCACAGTACGGTTGTAAAGGGGCGGGAAATTTCCATAAACTTTCCAGAAATTTCCCATTCCATGGGAAGTTAAGCTGGGAAATTTTGGAAATATCCCAAGTTTGAAACTTTCCATGGCAATTCATGGAAAATTCCCAGAATTTTGCAACCCTAGTCCTAGTTTCCTCTAACCTTGAGTCTGTCAAACTTGTGTAGAGGACAGACCTACATCACACCACAGAGCTGAGGTTCATACAAACCAGCAGCATCTGCATGCACTCAGGCTCCCAGGCACGCGCAGGAAAGAGGAAATTATTCATGAGTGGGGCACCATCGTGCCTCGACCAGCTTCCTCACTGGCTGCCAATCTCTAGCAGATGCTGAACTCGTTAACCTAAGTGCTGTCAGCAGTACTGATGAGTTCACCGCAATGACCCTTATTAGCCACTAGGGGGCTCTGAAAGTCTATTATTCACGCGGCAGTGCCCACCAAACCGGTTGAAGGATTAGCCAGGATCGTACCTGGTCCTCCTGCCTGAGGGCGGCCTTTGCATCCAAACAAAAGCAGTCGACACGCAACTCTTAGGCAGGGCTAAAAAAAAAACCCATCACATGGCTTAATCACATGACCAAATCACCAGTGAAGAAGTAATAGGTTCGTTACAGTATCTATCAGCAGCAAGGTGCATGTAAAGAAAGAGAAGGGGACTCCGCTTGATAACCCCAGGCGGGGCCGCGCTGCCAGGAAATTAAAAGCGAGTAGAAAGCGCAGAATAACAGTCTGCCGTCACTCGTCTTTGCGAAGAATCTTCACAAAGACGTTCAGGGATACATGGTTCTTCATTAACATGGCATGTTAGCATCATCATAACCAGTGGGCAGATATTTTTTCCACAGTATGTGCAAAGTTGGTGGAGATGTGTCTAAACACCCTCACGGCTATTTGTAAGAAAAGCAATAAGTGATTCCGCTAATTATTAATGGATGTTGGTATTGTCTTTTTTTCACATGGACATTGGAAAATTTTATTTATAAATAAAGATAGTAGGAATATAATTTTGCTGTGCGTTTTTTTTTTGCTGTAGGTTAGTTAAAACAATTAAAGGAGGTAGTGACGTTCTACACCCACTGTACATAAATATCTGTGTATACATATTCAAATTAAGCAATATGTACAACTGGAATTCTGAGTCACTCTAAATAGGTGTTGGCCGGTTTCTGAGCAGCCTTACCTATGAACGGACCGCGCCGGAGGCATAAGTAATATTTTACAAGAGCAAAGATGACATCAGCGTGGTCCACAATCTGCCGATGTGAAAGTCAGGTCTGACTCGTTCTCGGGGTGACGCGGGGTAACCGAGATACACCCAGAGTGCGGGACTGCGCAATGGAAGCCTATTAAACGCCACCGTAATGGTCGGGTGACTGTAAGACAACCCTTCGGAGGAGCGGCACCGGCCCGGCATGTGTGCCATCAGGAGCATCACCTTGTTCGACGGGCAAAGGCTGCATACGGCCTTGAGTGCAATCAGGGACGCCGCTAAGGACCAGCTGTACCGGGATGTTATCACGTTACGACAGCGGTGAATTATGCAGCAGAGAAAATTTTTACAGGAGGTATAATTTTGCAGTACTGCGCGCTCAGCAGCCACAACCAGTATCTTCCGACGAGGGATTTGCTTGCCGAACTGGAGAAGCAAATCCTGACAAAACAAACAAAACAAAGCAGCTCGAACTGCGAGCACGAGCCGTACATTGTTCTTTTACAATAGACCACACCATCCACCCACATCTCACCCACTTAACCGGTGAGCCGATCCCCGGCGCCACAACGTATATAGGAGTACAGCCGGATGCCGGTTATACCATAACACTATTTAATGGGAATCAATCAATTTTTCATGCCGAGCAAATGTTTTCTTGGTCACCGTGGGATTGTTTGCTGCCCTTTGGACACAAACCCCATTGAGAAAGTGGCTCAATGGAGGCATGAAACACTGACTTCTGAGTACAATTTTACATTCAACGTTTGATATAAGAGCACGCACAGTCCACAATTTAACATAAATTCTGCTAACCAACCAAATATATATATATTTACAAAAAAAAACAGCAGATCGACATACACTTGAATTTGCTTAGAAACGCTCCCTTGGTGGCCTGTTTCACATGACCAGCTCAGAATCACTTATATATTTTACAAAGCGTCTGTTACGGCGATAGTGGAGTTCTGTGTCCCGTTGCCGTGTGACCAAACAGTAAAGCAGCATTTTGTTCCAGTCATTATCTGCCCCCCCCCCTCCGCCACCTCCAGCTAACGACGGGGAGTGCAGAAAAAAAGACCTGACGACTGGTATCTCCCGACCTTTGTGTCGTACGGGATGTGACACGCCACGGGGTATGTCGACACGGCCAGGAGCGGGCGGCTCTCTCCTCCCCTCCAGCCGGCTTGCGGAGTGCGCATCGCTGACAGCCGACGGTCGGCGGACAACCGTGAATCACGGGGGAATCGGCTCTCTTCAACCAGTTGTTTCTGACCGCTTTGTTTCAGGCACAGGTAGATACTCTAATACATACAGATACAATTCATAAAGATAATAAAAAGCAGCCCTGCGGACATTTGGTCAGTTTTAACTGAACTCTTTCCAGGGCGCTTGCGTTTTACATGGACTGCTGTCACCTGAAGCGACATTTGCGCAACTCCGAGCGTCTCTTCCGTATTATGCGCAGCTGTCAGCAGCAGCGTGTCAGATGAGCGATACTTTCTAGCATTGAATCGTTCATATTGAAATATGCAACCGGACGTGTTTTTGGGACAACCTCTTTGGAAAGCGCCGAAGGTTTCGTGGATTTGCCGGGGGTAAGTGAAGCCCCCTCATTGTGCCCCGCAGATATTATATATGCGCCGGGGGACGTTATGCTGCCCTCCGTACGCACGGCTGGTTACTCCGGGTCGAGCAATGTGTTCCCTAATTAAAAAATTATTGTAACATTAGTAAGACAAAACATGTAAACACACCCAACAGTCTGTAATGTTCCCCTATATTTTTTACAGGTAAACATCGGAAAATTAAGTGTCCGCTTGCATTACTTATCATTTAGTAGCATAACTTTATTACAACGCGAAAATATGAAAAATGTCGTCGGAGGAACACACCACTACAGTTTGCGAAAACGGAGCGATACTCGAAGAAACTTTGGACGGGAGCTACACGGAGGGCTTCTCGGGGAGGGATGGCGTGGTGGGGCGCTCCGTGGCACAGACTCAAACGGACCTGCTGCTCTTGGAGGACAAAGAGACGCAGACCAGCGCCCCGATCGTAACGTGGATGGACGATCCGAGGTCTCATGTAAAAGGGAAGCACGCTGCGCTCCAGGACCAAGATGAAAAGGCCACGCCGTTGTTCCAGTTTAACAGACAGGCGGCAGCTCGGATTTCCACGTCCCCCACCTTGAGGAGGATGAGGAGCAGCGTCCGACGGCCCGTGAGGGCCATCCAGGACCACAGGAGGGGGAACGGCACCCAGGAGGACTCGGTCACCTGCGAATCCCCAGTTCCGGGGAACGCACTTTCACCCCAGTACAAGCACGGGTTTCTGTTACCGGTACCCGGGAGCTGCCCGGAACCGGGAGTCCGGCCGAACGGGGAGCAGGACAACCAGCCCGCCTTGTCCCCGATGGAATCCACGAACAGATCGGGTAGATGCCATACTCTGGACAACAGTCTGATTCAACAGAGAAAAACGTCATGTAGTGTTACTAAACCCGTTTGCGGAACGCCAGAAGTGGAAGAGCACTTGAATCAGGTAGTGTGTGTTTAGTATACAATGAAAATCATATTACCACGATAAAATACTGTTACTGATGTCCATTAGTATGCTTGCTTGAGAACTGGAAATGGTAGTTCCTTTAGTTTAACGTCAGATTCTGACCTGCTTTAGATATCCACTGAATCAGCAGGTGCCCCCAGCGGCGTCCCGTTGGACGGTACCAGGATACGAAGAGAGCCTGCCCCTTAAATTTAGTGTAACCCCGAGGCAGACACAAACATGAGCAAATGAGGGAATTATTACTGTTAGCGGAGATTTAGCAAGTTTGAATTTGATCCTATTGATATTTTCATTAGCCGCATCGACCGACTGAGGTATTCTCTGACGTTAAACTGAATTGTTTATTTATATGTGGGGGTTTAAAAATGCAATGAGTGTTTTCCATGTTGTCAGGTGCCCGAACTGTCTTTCTGGTCGCGAATTGCGGCGATTGCGAGAACTTAGCGTCATTTTTGCAGCCTAAATTACCGCCTGAAATGACATCAAACTGGCCATGACTAACCAGCTTCTGTCTGTTTACTTTAACAGGCGACGGATCCATCTCAGGAACGGTAGGTAGAGTCAGTCTGATTTAGTGTTGCTTCAATGCTTTGCATATTTCCAGAAGTGAAAGCTATAGTTTGATTTGAATTGAGCTTCTCACTGGCTGGCCCAATAACCTCATTTGAATGTCAAAGCTGTGGTTGGACCAATTATTCAAACATTATTTAGTGGGATGGATACAAACTGGGGTATCTTCTGTTTCTCACCTGCCCAGAGCACAGTGCACGCTAACCTGGTTAGTCTCGTACTCATATGGTCTGCTGGGTTTAAAAGCACACCTGTTAGGAGGCTCCATTGTTTGCTCCGCTGGGCTCCAGACCGGCAAGTAGGACCCGAGGAGACCGAGTTATGTCCTCTGCCACCTTCGCTGGGCATGAGATTCATGGTCACTGGAATCTAGGGATTCCGCTAAAATCAGGAAGCAGCAATTAACATTAGAGTTCTTGTGCTTCATCAGCATGGAGTGCTGACATACTGCACATATTATCCTGTGCAGTAGCCACTGGTTTGCGGAATCGATTCAGTTCTGACTCACAAGGTCCCGATTCTGTTTGATTTCCGATTCGATACTGATTTGATTAGGGATATTTCAGTTACAAAACCAGTTATGCTTGGATAGGAAAGGGATTCTAATTCTTATTGCTGTAAATTGTAGAAGGAGCCCTCAAACCTGGTGCATTATTAAAAACATTAACATGTGCATTACGAATTTACCGCAAAGCAGCTGCATTAAAGAACTTTCTAATTAACATTACCAATAAATGCCAAGATTGCGCGTCTGGACGATGTCTCGTGAAATGGTTTCGGAGACTTGTGGTATTTACATATGACTTTGCTTTTGTCCAGCTATTCACTGTCTTAATATTTCTGAAATCATAATACTGAAATACACCCAGCCATCTGCCCTTAGGCTCGATGGTACCTTCCAGCAGCTCCTGTCGTTTTTTTATGTTTTGTTTGGGGGGAGGGGTCAGTTTGCCCTGGTAGGATGTTAGAGACGTGACTGCTGTCCCCCAAATGCAGTCATCGGTGCGTCCTGAGCCACGGAACATACTAGAGGCAGGCTTATGTGATCACTGCATCCCAGTGGGTAAAAGGCCTCCATAACAACAGAGGATAAAACATAGACCTTGACCGGAGCACAAGGACGACTTCCTGCATGTGTGAACATCAGGAGGAAGGAGAGCAGGCCGGGTTCTGTGCAGTGCTCAGTCGGCTTGGTTGCACCACATGGCACTGAAGCCGGCCCAAGACTAAGCGTGTTTTAGGCCTGGAGGTCTGGCCAGTGTTTGTCATCCTGGCTCCGCAGGTGGAGTCAGTTTCTGTGCAGTCATTTCAGCACTGCAAGGAGAACTGCTCAGGAGGCTTGGGGCTGAGACGTTTACTATGAAAATGATGTACATTTGAGGAAGCAGGGTCAGACAATCCCTGGAGCAACTGGGGATGAAAGGCCTTGCTCAGGGGCAAGTCGATGACATCACTCTGCCAATCCCACTGGCACAGCAGTCTAACCTGCTGATCCATGCACTGCTCCTGAATCCTCCTTTTACACAGGAAATTTCAAACGCACACAGATGTCAGGAAGCATTCTGTTCCTTGCCGCAACTGGATTCTTCTGGCAAGTTGTGCCGTGTTGTTTCATAATTATTGGTGTTGTTCAACTTCAGAGATGCTCCCCTGCGCAAAGCAGGATGATGGGGTGTCGCGGGGTGTTGCAAGGTCATAAATTAGATAGAGAGATGTGACAGCTACACATTCTGCACCTGTGACAGAGAAACACCAACTGCTGGTGTAGACCTCTAGCTCATTGTCTTGAGCTGTTTCGCTTATGTGTGAAGTAGAGGTGGAAAGTTCAGATCCAGAAAGTACAAATCCAGACCAAGGTTTTGCTTCGACCAACCAGCCGAGTTCTCTGTGACTGTGACTCTTTATACTCAACTGGTTGGTTGAAACAAAACTTTGGTCTGGATTTGTACTTTCTGGACCTGAACTTTCCACCTCTGGTGTGAAGTGACTTCTCAGTTTCTGAGATTCACGAGCAAACCCCTTTACATGCACCCAGAGGAGATGTTTCCAATGGTGGACACCTTGTGTCTGCTCTTTGGATATAGTGCTGACGCTCTAGGAAGACTGATCTGTGTAGTTAAGATACACCTTTGTAAACTTGTCCTGTTCAAGGTAAATTAAGTCATTGCTTTAATAAAGTCATGTCATAACCTCAAGGTTAGATTTTTATCACTGTAAAAAGCGTCACATGACTGAAGGTTGATTAGATCTTTCTCTAGTCATAAATGTTGAAGGTCAGTTAGAGCACATTCATTGCAAGTGACATCTACACTCTCCATCCTACTTTCCTCCTTCCCGCCCTCTTGCTTCATCTCCTTTTCTCCACCTCTCTCCCTCCGTTTCTGCGCCCGCAGGCTGGAGGAGCGGAGACGGAGTTCAGTAGTGATCAGCTTGCCAGGCCTGGACATGTCTCCGGGAGACCTGTTCGTGTCCAACGGGGCAGAAGGTATCCTGTCCTCCATCATTTCAGGTCATCTCCCGTCTGTCATTTCTCTGCTGCATGATCGCTGGCGTTTTGCTTTGATCGTCCCTCGCGTGACATGTAATCACAACTACGAGCCTTTACATCAGCAGAGACCTGATTAACAGGCTGCAGCATGAGCATTTTTACTCAAGGACCTGGGTTCAATGACTGTGAATTAGCCAGTGAACCCTGCAGGACTCACGCCGACTTGCACTCCCACTGTACCATGGAAAGTGCCTTTTAGTAGCGTCCCTTCAAATGCTAGCGCAGCTGAATGCCTGGGTCATTCTAGCCCGACTGGAACCCAGTTCATGTAATTGGGATATCATTTGTCAGTGGCTGCATATTTACAGCAGCACTCCTAATCTGACCATTCATGACCTCTGCAAATCATGTGCCAGACGGGAATAGGGATGTTTCCCAAGTGACAGAAAGTGTTTCCTGGTGTTGTGGAATGTTTGAGGTACAGTGCTTTCAGGTGCAGAGCCCTACCTCACAACCTACTCTTTACCTAGGCCGTGACCCAGGTTAACCTTTCACTGACAGAGCTGTTTAACCAGCTATCTGGCTTCGCCAGTAATCTGCTCTTACCACACGTGTCACACCAATGCATGCTGTCGTTTTTTCTTACCACAGATACCAAGAAGTCAAAGTGGCCATTCACAAGACGTGTTGTGGTAGGTGTCAGGGACCCCCAAGTTTTTTTTTTTTGCAAGATGGGGGGGGGGGGTCACTGGAATCCAACACGTGTGGCTAACACCTGCTAAAACTCAAAGTAAAACTGGCTCAGAGTTAATAAGTACCCAGTCGCACAGACCAGGTTGGACGCTAACAAAGAATTAGGAAAAAGCTCCACTAAAATCAGCCCCCCCCACCTCCCAACCCTCTGCCTGCCCCTCCCTCAGGCCAAAGGAAAGGAGGGCTCTGTGTCAGACGTGATGAAGCACCTGTCCACCATGCAGGTGGAGGACTGGAGGGATACTGAGCTACAGACGTACAAGGTGAGATGCTAATGATCACTGGCAATCCAGCATGACCAAGGTGGCAGAAATTAGCCATATAACTACTAGTGCAATGTTTCTCCACCCCAGGACTGTTCACTGGAGGGCTTCTTGAAGATCCATGGCTGCAAAGGCAAGCTAGAGGGTGGAGATCAGGACCACAGGAGGGAAGAGGCCGTGTGGGAGCTCTTCACTAGCGAGTGTGTGTACTTCCTCGACCAGCTCATGGTTCTGAAAGAGGTGACGCTTCTCGACAGCTGTGGATGCAGATTTTGATTTGCTTGAGTTTAGTGGACAAACTGAGAAGGAAGTACAGCGTCACCAAGATGTTCTGTGTCTGGCAGGTGTTCCTGGTCTCACTGGCCAACTTACAGGAGAATGACTGCCTGCAGGATGTGGACCCCTGGAAACTTTTTGCCAATTTGAACGAGTTATGCTTGGTACGACCGTGCAAGCCACCAAGAAGGTGCACAACCCCAATGCGTGACATGTGTAGCACATCCCAGAGAAAGACCCATTCTAGAGAAGTTGTTTTCATGCCATTGACTTGCAGATCATGTTCACAAAGAATGGTTTTTGTGGCTTAGAGAGGTGTGTCTGTCTCCTACAGGTAAGCTTTGGTTTCCTCACCAGTTTCCTGCGAGTCATCAAACAGTCATGGGATATCCCAGTGACGAGTCCCTCACCTGAACTGGCAGATCTGCTCATCAAGGTGTGTATGGTGACACTGGGTTTGTGGGAAGTTAATTTAGACAGCTTTCATGAGAAAACTGGGTCTCATTTAGTCTACCTTTGGAACCACATCATGCGTGACTGCTGTTCTCACAAACACTGTGACTCATGACTATTTTGAAGGGTTTCAAAGACAGCATCTGTCACTGCCAGCAGAAGTACTGCCTCAACTATTCCACTACAACGTTTTACGTGGATAGCCTGAAACACAGGGAAGACTTCAAGGCCTACGTCAAGGTACTTTGGTAGACCCCTAATGGGACTTGAACCAGCAACCTATAGGATGCAAGTCTTTGCCTTTAACCATTAACTTACCTGCTCCCCACCGAGGCTGTATGGACAGATCCAGGGTTATCTGAGGGGCACCCAGTGGTTGAGGTGCTACTCTCCTTTCCAGTACATATAGGTCACATCCTCTCTCCATTCTGCCCATCCCTAACCCTTCCACAGTGGTGTGAGAGCCACCCAGAATGCCGACGACTACAGCTGAAGGACTTGCAGGTGGCACCATTGCAGCGACTGACCCGCTACCCGCTGTTGCTGAGGAACATCTGCAAGCGCAGCAGCAGCCAAGAACAGAGCCAGGCCGTGGAGGCCGTGGTGGAGATAGTGGACAGAAGCATACGTGAGTCTGTCCATACCCAGCTTTCTGGTTCAGCTTTCAGGATCAGCTTGGGTTGCATGCATTGTAACGTCATAACTCTCACTTGGTCAAGCACTTTTTAATCGTAACTTCTTTGCATCTCCAACTTATTAGCCAATAGGAGCAGCTCTGGCCCAAAACTCAGCTATATCAATAGACAAACACTGTATGACATCATGGGCTTAAGGTAGTTATCAATTATGAAATTCAAACCATAAAACCAGCCAGGACTTTATTCAAGTGATGACAAACGGCACATATCGTGCCCTTTGGTCAGTCATAGGTTAGTGAAGCACTGTAGTTAAATGATCCCAGTGTGCCCATGCCGGTCAAACTGGTTTTGCATGCTGGCCTGTAGCAAGGTGTGGCTCCATTATGTGCGCCACCTGGGTAATCATTCCTGGGAGAAGCCGCTGTTGTTCTGCTGTCAGTGGGGACGGCCAGGAAGAAATGCTGTAGCTGGTGGGAAAAAAAAAAAACAAATCAGTAGCTTTGCAGTTGTCAGGCTGAAAGACACACCCGTCATATCCCACAATACATCTGTGCTGTGGCTCTATCATCTTATTAATCACTAGGCAGTTTATTGGACCAACACCAGTCAATGAAACAGATAGATGAACAACTGACAACACAACTACAATATTTAAATGTACTTTAAATCGAGTTATGATGCAGGTCAGATGCAGGTGTTTTCTGTTCTTAAAGCAATAATATGCATACAGTATGATTAAAAAAAATGAACTGCAATATTTGAAATGGTAACATTTATAGTGTGAATACCACTGTTGCAACTGCTGTTAATCTCGGGGATGATGATGGTGGGTCTGATTCAAATAGGGGGACTGATGGTGTTGGAGATGGACATGTTTAAGGTAATGATGGTGGTGATGTTACTGATGATTGTAAACCTTGATTTTACCCCTATTTGTGTAGAGGAGCTGGAAGGGAAGGTGAAATGGCTGGATAACTACCATAATATTCAGCGGCTAAAGGAGTGCCTGATTTGGCCACAGGTGTGGGAGCGGAATAAGAGGGGCTTCGTTCCCGAGGTACAGCGTCCATTCAGCACAGACACAGGGACCCCTGCCCTTAGTCTGCAATTCAGCACAGATGTGTAGACCTCTAATAGTGCATAGCAGTATTTTAATTCTTCTGAAATTTCAAATACTTCTGATAATACAAAAAAAAAAATGCACACATTTGTGAATCGTCTGCATTCATTGTCTACAGAATTTGAAACACCTCCTCAAGGTTGCAACGCTTGACAACCTCATTACTCACCGGAATATGCTGTTTGAAGGGAAAGTGTCCATCATCGGTAAGGGCCAGATGCCAGATGCCAGTTGCCAACTGACCACAGGGCGGCGCCCCCAGCACTGTGTGAAAACTGCAACCTGTCTCTGCCATTCACAGAGCAATCGAAGGTGCGCGAGGTCCACCTCTTCTTGTTCGAGGAATTCCTTCTTATCACCAAGGTCAAGAGGAATAAGAAGGTAAATGCAGTGTCCGCACTCTACTGAGAGCAGAAAAGTACTAGCAAGTTAGCAAAGGTCACCGAGTACTATCACAGGGTTGCACTTCTACCTCCATGCCACACACCATGAACCAGTTTTTCTCAATCCAGTACTCGGGGACCGGCAGATGATTCACGTTTTTGCTCCCTGCCAGCTCTCTGCCAGACAAGGGAGTGGGGATGGAGCAAAAATGTAGACTGTCTGGCAGGGAGCAAAAACGGGGACCGTCTGTGAGGTCCCCGGGGACGGGATTGGGAAACACTGCTACAAACACATCTAAAGCCTCAGGAACGATTAAGAAAGTGCAGGAGGAACAGGCTTCGTCTCCCGGCAGCACCAGTGGCCCACTGGGCTGGACTCAAACGCAAAGCGACCGGCACTGAGCCAGGAACTGCAGGATGGTTGCACCTTCATGGTCCTGGATCAGCCCATCTCACTGGACCGGCTGCAGCTGAGGAACGTCGACCAGTTAAACGCTACAGGTGAGCGGTGTGGGCCGGGCCGGGCCGTGGCAGGAGTCAGCAGTGTGGGCACATGGCACATAGAGGGTCTAGGTGTCGACCAGGGCTTCTCTTACCCTGGCATGTGAAATGGCTGCCATGCGTGTGGCTGAAAAACCCACCATTCTGAGAAAATGTAGCTGGCATGCTCAAAAAACAAGCAGATGACATTTATGAACTAATGACTGGAATAAATGGATATTTTGCTTTTTATTATTTGACCTCCAACCACCCATGACATGCAAGTGTATAAAGAAAGACCAAACACCCCCCCCATTCGCCGTCAGTGACTCCGCTGTTATCTCTGCAGCGTCTGGCCTGCCCAACACCTTCGTGATCCTGCACCTGAACCGCTACCAGCAGTGCATCGGCGTCTATATCCTGCAGGCAGGATCCGAGACCCTCAAGGTACTGCGGGTGCCCGTGCTGCATGGCCTTGGCGCGCAGGGAGGCGTGCGGGCGGGCACGCGGGCACACACACACCACAGGCCACTGGTGGGCTCCGTGTGGGAG
This sequence comes from Hyperopisus bebe, assembly GCA_026777045.1. Classification (NCBI taxonomy): domain Eukaryota; kingdom Metazoa; phylum Chordata; class Actinopteri; order Osteoglossiformes; family Mormyridae; genus Hyperopisus; species Hyperopisus bebe. The sequence continues at coordinate 7,134,564 of JAODJW010000001.1, read as the reverse complement.
GTACACACATTAAAAGCCAAACCAGTCATGAAGAGAACAGCAGCCTTTCCTGGGATCTGAAGGCTGTTTTCTATCACCTGGGAGAACAGGCCCTTAAATATAAATACAAATAACCCTTTAAAATCTTTAACTGGGTGCCATTACACAAGGGGATTCTAACGTACAGGTTGTCAAAACTCTTGCAGCCCGTTTTTTTTTTTTTTAAAACTTCTCATTGCTCAGAGCAGCACCCGCC
>JAODJW010000001.1:7108221-7131655 GCA_026777045.1 Hyperopisus bebe | reverse complement strand
GGGTCAGACGGAATGTTCCGGAAACTCAAATGGAACACGCTGGCTTGGAGCCAGGCCACGGGAGGGGAGGACTCACCTTCCTGACGGTCACGGAAAAGCCCTTCCCACAGGCCATGCAGTTCTGTACCTCATGGTCCTCCGTCCACTTCCGGGTCAGCGTCTGCGACTGTTTAATCTACGGCCAGAGGGGAACAGGCTTTGCTATTGCTGACCTGCAGGGCTGCACCCTCCCCCCAGCCTCCGACTGCTAAGCCGACCTGTAAAGACTGGTTCTCCCTTCCCAACTCCTGCATGGCAGCGGTGGTGTCGTCCAGCTTGTGACGCATCTCCACCACCCTGGCTTGCAACTTCTCCAGGTCCCCCTCGCCCTTTAGACACCTGGAGGGGGAGGTAGAATCAAATCGCTGGTTTCATCGCACAGAGTTTACATTTAATTAGCCCCAACTGCCCATGAGCGAGGTGTCCCAGCCAGCAGCGGCCCACCTCTCCAGCAGAGCCCGGCGCTCGTCTTGGTTGTTCTGCACAGTGGCCTCCAACACGGCGATGTCGCCCCGCAGTTCGTCCGTCTGCTTCTCCAGCTCGCCGACACGCCGCTGGCTGCTTTGCCACTCTCGTTTCAGCGTCGACATGTTCTCGTTCAGCGCCGCGATCTGCAGCGCCTGCTTGGACTCCACCTCCTCATGGCGCTTCGTCAGCTCCACCTTCGCCTTCTGCTCCACCGCCTGGACACCAACGCCAGGGAGGACAGGGGTCAGACCCACGGGCCCCCGCATGCACAGACTCACACAGGGGCGCACACAGGGGACACGCTACCAGCTGGCCCTCCATCTTGTCCCTCTCTACTTTCATCTCCTGCTTCTGCTGCTGGACGCTGTCCCGCGTAGCCTGGTGTGCCTGTTTTTCCTTCTCCAGCGCTGCCTGCTGGCTCTCCACCCGCCCCTGCATCTCCAGTTTCTGCTGGATCAGAAGCTGTTTGGCCTCCCGCAGCTCCGAGACCTCCTGGACCACGGCACAACATGACCACAGGAGAGGCACTCAATATTCACCGCATCCAACTTCCACACATCATCAGGCTCTGTTTTCATTGGTCAGAGATCTCTCATTACATCACTGTGCTCCATTCTGACTGGCCAGGGGAGATTCCCTGTATTATCACTGTGTTCCCATTTGTCAAACTTCTCTCTCGTCCCTTAGATACAAGGGAGAATGCCCAGACTGACCTTCTCCCAGCGTTCTCCGCTGGTCTTCAGGTCCGTGCTGATCTGCTTCACATTCTTCTCCAGTCGGCTCTTGACCTCACTCAGCTCTTCAACCTTGGCCCTTTCCTTGTCCAGCTCCTGTCTCGTGGCCGCCTGGTGACAGTCACCCACGATGGCACGCGTCAGATGGGCCGGGTGTCAAGCACGCGGCTAGGCGGGCAGCACCTGACAGCGCAAGGCCGACTGACCTGCTGCTGCTGCAGCTTCTCCAGCACCTCCCCCTGCTGCGTGATCTTCTCTTGCCTCTTGGCCACCTCCTGCTCCAGCGACTTGCGGGCAGTGACCAGCTCCTGGGTCCGCTCTTCTTGCCGGGTCAGCTGGTTTTGACTGGACAGCAGCTCCTCCTGGGTCAAAGCCATCTTCTCCTGGGAGGCCTGCAACAATCCAACAAGGCAACCTCTTCAACAGGGCCGTGGATATCCTGCAGAACCACAGTCTTCCTACCCAGCACCGACCCAGGGGAGCTCTGACCGGCACCCGGCGCTCCCACCTTCAGGTCCTGCTGCAGGGCCAGCAGCTCAGACTCCTTGCCGTAGCAGTCAGACTGCAGCTGCGCCAGGCTCTCCTTGACGTTCTCGTGGCTCTTCTGCAACTCTGCCTTGTGGCTCCTCTCTGCCTCCAGGGCCTGGCTCACTGCGGCCAGCTGCTCCGTCATTCTCGCCTCCTGCTCCCGCTGCCGGGTGTGCTGCTCCTTGAGTTCGGCCAACCGGCTCTCCGCACCCTGCACCTCCTGACGCAGGGAGGCCTGGCTGCTCTTCAGGTCCTCCCGCAGCTTCTGCACAGAAGCCTCCTCCTGCTTCAGAGTGGCCTGGGTCTGCGCCAGCTGTGCAGTCAGGGCAGCCAGCTGTGCCTTCAGCCCTTTCTCTGCCTGGAGGACGATAACGGTGATCACTAGACGGAAACTATTCTACCAGAGATAAGATTAAAGCCATCAACGCAAGGAACCACAGCTCAGGGCCCCCCACGGTGCCTCAAAGCCCACCTCACCTCCTCCTTCTGCTGCAGCTGACCCTTGACCTCTGCCACTTCCTTGGCCACAGCCTCCATCTTCCTCTGCAGCTCAGCCCTGCTCTGCTGGTGTGACTTCCCCTGCAGGCAGACATGCGTCAACTACTGCTGCCGACACAGACAGGTTCAGACCCTGGTTGCATCACTGGATCACTGGCCCCGTACCACACACCCTGACTTAACCCAAGCAGACGCCCACCTGCTCCTCCAGAGCAGCCTTGGCACTCTTCTTCTCAGAGTCCAGCTGTGCCTGGACCTCCTTCAGTGCCTGGGTAGCCTTGTTCAGGCTATTCTTGGTGGTGGACAGCTCCTTAGCCAGGGCATCCTGCTCCTGCTGGGCCTTCTTCAGGCTGCTGGCCAGGTCCTGGGCCTTCTTCTCCAGCTCCAGCTTCTGTGTCTGCATCTCCTGGGTCAGCCGGTCGAGCCCCTGCTGCAGGACGGTCTTCTCCCCTTCTCGCTGCTGCAGTTGCTGCCGCGAGGACTCCAAAGTGGTGCCTGTCCTCTTCAGGTCCTCCTGGAGCGTCGAGACCCTGTGGGACAGTGGCAGCAAGCCTGGGATGAGGGTGGTGTGCTCACAATGGGGACAGAGTATGATGGAGAAAATGGGGGCAAGACATCAAGGAGACACCACGGAATGTAGACAGGGACAGCGACCAGTCCATCAGGATACAGACAGCATGTACACACCTCTCCTTCTCCACAACTAGCAGTTGGCCAAGCTCTTTGATTTTCCCATCAGCCTCGGTGCTACATTGCTGGAGCTGCTGCAGGCTTGACTGGGCCTGATCTCGAGCCACCCGTAGTTCTTGCACCTCAGCATCCAGTTTCTACGGAGACAGTTGTGTATCACTCAGGGGGCGGGGTTCTTCAGTGTGATTCTCTCCTTTTGACTGCCATGTTCCCCTTGGTCCACCGGGGCTTCCCATGAAGGACACCGACCTTGATGCGACCCTCAAGCTGCTCTGTGCTCTGCTCTGATGTTAGCAGTTTGTCTCGGCTCTCCTTCAGGTTGGTCTCTAGCTGTCCACACTGCTCCTGCTTCTGCTGCAGCCGAGTCTTGAGCTCCTCCACCTGGGCTTGACTCTTCAGAAGCTCCTACACAGAAAGTCAATGGCTGAGCTACCCAAATAACCCCATAGCAGAGCAATCACAGACCAAGAACAAACCAAAATGCCATAACAACCGCTTAGCAACAACAAACTGGGATCTTGCTTGGTGTATTGGTCTAACCTGCTGCTTATCCTGCAAAGCATGCTGGGCTGTCTCCAAGTGGTTTTGCAGGTCTGCTCTCTGAGCACTTTTGGAAGCCTCGGCGGACAGCAGCATCTCAGTCTTGGCCTTCAGCTGCGAGAAAACCAAAACCAGATAATGTTCCAGTTGGACTGGTGCTAACACGACTACACTGGAGAGATGCAAGACTTCCTAATTAGCATGCTTGTTAAATTGCAGGTTATATATACCTTCCATAATAGTAAGTGCAAGACAAAGACTTGGAATTCAAGGACTCAGACATGACACATGTTAATTACATCACACCTATGCTGTGGTCTAGGTGACCAGCTCTGGGGGAGCAGTACCTGAGTGTCCATCTGGGCCAGCCTCTCCTTGGTCTCACTCAGCTGGGCGGACAGCTCCGAGTTGGATCTCTCCAGCGCCAAGCAGCGGTCTTGCGCTGTGCGGAGGTGGGTCTTCTGCTCCTGCACTTGCTCATGGAGATTCTCCTGGGCCTGCTTGTGACTCTCTGACTGATTCTTCAGCTTGTCGGTCAGCTGCGTGACCTAAAGTGTTTAGACCAATTCTGGCTGAATGGGTAGTCTGGTTTGGTGCATCACACAGGTGTCAAACAAATATCAGGATTCTCAGAGTGATCATCCCCTGCCTCTCTTAGCCTCACCTGCTCCTGTAGAGCATGGTTCTTCTCCTGCAGCTGGTTGAGAACAGCCGCCTCGCCCTCCCCAGCCTGGATCTTGGCACACAGGTCCTCCCGCTCAGCCTCCAGCTGACCCACGCTGTCCTTGCTCTTCTGCAGAAGTGCTTCCAGGTTCTGGATCTTCTGGTCTTTGTCTCCGATCTGGCGCAACACCTGCTCCAAGTCATTCTGGAAGACAAAATGTAATTTCACTAACCAGTCAGTCTCCCCTGATTAACTCCAAACACTCAGGGAGCAACTACCCACGGTGTAGAACCCTCCAGAACACAAAAAAAAGCATTTACTCCAAACTGCTCACTTGTGGTTCTACACACATGACCTGTGGTTCTCGGTTTGGAAATCCCAAATCATACTGGACAGGCCAACATGAACCAGTACCTGTGCCTCCCTCAGCTTCCCCGTGGTGGTCTGTTGAAGGTTCTGGGCCTCCTGGTGCTGCTGCCGTGCCTTCTCCAGCTGGTGCTGCAGGTCCGCAGACTTGGTGTCAACCTCCTTCACCTAAGGGAATACATCAGCGGCAGGTCAGCGTCAGCTCAGAAAACATCTGAGAAAGCAGCAGAAGTCTTCGATCCACACAGAAATGTCAAAGCTGAATTTAATCTCTCTTACCTTCTCTTCGGCCCGGGACAGTTTGAGCTGCAAATCGGCTACTTGCTGCTCTCGATCCTTCAGCTTCTCCCCAGACAGCTGCCTCTGTTCCTTCAGCCGGCCTTGGACCTCCCCCAGCTGCCTCTCTGCCTCCAGCAGCCGGCTATGTAGCTACAAAAGGAGTAGCCGTTAGCATGCCCACTGGGCAGTGGGCCTTAACATCCTTAGCGTGTTCCTTCCTACTTAGCACCCTATTTGAACCCCTTTACCCCCATACTCAGGATAAAGGTTTGGATACTTTGATACAGAGATATCATGTTGCTATGAAAACTGGACCTGCACTGAATGCACGCACGCAGAAATCAGTGCTGCAGTGATGCAATATCACCTGCACTGGCTTGGACACGGCCCACCTGCTTGATCTCGCTCTGCTGCTGCAGATTCTGCTGCTCGCGCTCTTCCTTCTGCTGCTGCAGCTGCTTGTTCTCCACCTTCTGCTGCTGATGCTGCACCTCCAACTCGGCCAGCTCCTGCCTGAGCCGGCTGCCCGCCTGGCCCTTCTCTCCTGCCTCAGTCTGCGCTCTCTGCAGCGCAGCCTGCGATGCCTGGGCTTGCGCCTGGGCCTGCTGAAGCTCTAGCTCTCTCTGCTGCAGGCTGGCCTGTGCCGCCTTCCTGGCGGAGCGCTCGCCGCCCAGGCTCTCCTCCATCTCCCGGCACTCCTGCTCCTTGTGGGCCAGCTTCTGCGACAGGCTCTGTGAGCGAGAGTGGACACATCAGTGGTCCAACTCTTCACATAACGCCATAGCTGCCAGCAAGAAGGATGAGTTTCCAAAAATAAACATCAGCACAATCTTCTCAGTTTCTCCAAAGTCTATCTCAAGAACAACATCCTTGAAACAAGTCCAGAGCAGCTACTTGGAGGTATATTCGGGTGGGGGGGGGGGTGTTCCAGGACACTGCATTCTCTGACCCCATCGCATTCACCCAGAAAATGACAAGCCCCTAAATGCTCACTTCAGTAATGCGGTCTATAGCACTATGAGACTGGGCAGGCCTTGTCCAAACTCCATAAAGGCAATATGGATAATATGCATCAGACACTAGCTTCACGGGAACGAGGATGCCTCAGCTTGCTCCACATTCCCAGGCATCCATCCATTTGTGTGTGTGTGTGTGTGTGTGTGTGGTACCTGACTCTGCTGCTGTAGCTGGTGGATCTGCTGGGTGTACACTGCTGCCTCTTGGGGCCCCTTCTCCAGCTCCGCACGCAGCTGTGAGATGGTCGTCTGCAACACATACGTCAGGTAAACCCACACTCGCACACACGGTGCTGCAATGTTCACACACATGCAAATTCCCACTTGCCTGCCGGACACTCACACATCTACGATTCCACTGTAGCTGACAGACAGACTGAGAGACAAACAGACTCGCAATGACAAGGGGAATGATGTCCCAGGTGCCAGAGACCTGGCATGTGTATGACACTGTATTCATCACACCATCATGCTGACTGCAGCTGTGTCTTAACAGCTGAAGAAACACACACACACAGACACATGCCCCTCCATCCTGACAAAGTGAAGCCCCCCCTTTGTCCTGCTTTAGCTACAGGCTCAGTGAGAAACACAGTACTGCAGAGAGGGGTCTGTACATCAGTAAGACCAAAGGGTCCAGTGGGCTTTGGTGCCAAGATGCGAGAGACCAAGAGAGAGAGCGAGAGAGAGAGAGAGAGAGAAATACAACATTTACCTCCAGATCATGAACCTTCCAGAGGAGAGCGAAGAAAAGGGCGAGCAGGACAGAGAGAGACACACACACAGACACCATGAGAGAGCGGCTGAACAGACATGTTAGCCAGAGCATATTAAGCAAAGCGCAGGCAACAGAGGACAGGTTAGTGGGCAGGGGACTGTGGTAACACTGGGCAATGGTGACACCTCAGACAGAGCACCCCGGGGTGCCTGGGGGGCACAATAAGGCTCGACCCCCTTTAATGAAAAGCAGCCATTCAAAGGCTTTTAAAGAACTAAAGTACAAAAGTGTACCAAGATCTAATTTCCATCTAAAATTTCCATCATGAACAGCAATACCCAAGAGGGAAGACATAAGCTTATTTCGTATCTTAGTTTGTCAACACAATTTGGATTTCTTTAAAAAATTTTAAAAAACTATATTGCAGAAAAGGACTCCTCAAAAGCCTTTAGAAGGGGTCAGCAAAAACCAGAGCGCCACCTGCAGCGTGTATGGAGGGCGTTCCGCCAAGGCCATGTCCTCAATGCCACCCACAGCCAAGCCTCATACACGGCCAGTGAAACCAGTAAGGCATTACCTGGGAAGCGCTGTGGTCGGCCTGCAGCTGCGTAAACTGCCTCTTGAGCCTCTCGGACTCCTCCTCGCGCTCCCGGGTCATGTTGTCCATGAGGGTCTGCACCTGGATCAGCTCCCTCTTCAGGACGGCCACGTCCTCCACGCCGGGCCGCTGCAGCTGCGGGGCAAGGAGCGGCACAGGTCCAAACGACCGTATGGAAACCACACGCACATACATGCGACCCACTCGCAGCTCAGAAAGCTTGCAACATCTGAAGACATCACTGACTACACACAGCTGCCCCAACGCAGCCCACCCCCATCCCCACTGCATCTCCTTCTTATAACTTATTACTCTATTTACTTATCACCACTTAAACTGCACTATCTAGTAACGTCTTGCCTCCGATTGCAACGCCGTCTCTCCTACCGCTTCCCCATGCAACTGTCCCCTTTTCTGCAACCGTGGCATCAGAATTTCATCATGTTCCTTTGACACCACGTGACAATAAAGCTTCAGTCACACCTGAATAAGCAGAGACCCAGAAAGCTACACACTCAGCCAGGTCACCATTAACACCCCTAAAAATGCGGCCCATAACCCTGTCAGCAAACCACTGGAACGAGACGACCGGGGACGACCTCCCGCACTGCACGCCACACAGCGCCACACGGTGGCGAAGCCCCTACCAGCTCTGTGTGCAGGTTCTCCTTCTCCTGCTTCTCCCGCTGCAGGTCCTGGGAGAGACGGGCCCCCTGCTGTTCCGCTGCTTCCCGTAGGCTCTTCTCCTCATCGTAGCGGGACTTGACGTCTGCCGGTTCACAGCACGGGTCACGCTCCTGGCCCGGGGCTCTCTCACTAATGCACGCTCACACACACGCCCCCCCCCGGAGGCTGACACTTGCCTACTATTTCGGTGGCCAGCTGGGCAGCCTTCTGCTCGAACAGATCCTTCATCTGCTTGATGTTGAACTTCTCAGTCTCGGCCTCGTGAAGCTTCATCTCCAGTTCTGCAAACAGCATGCCCACATCAGCATGAACCCATCCCATGATGTTCTCCACCCTAAACACCCAGAAGATCAGCACCATAAACGCACGTCGAGCCCATGGACGTCTCCAGTCTCGCAACACAGACCCCCTGCAGCACTGAACACGCTTGTCTCACCCAATTAGTGCCACGGAATTCTACCCATTAGCAGCCAAACCTCACGGCTGACCTGTGAACTCCGGTATTCACTGTTACCATGGCACCTGTTGCCATGGCCCCATGTTGCCAACACAAAACACTAAAGCGTAAAAGTCAAAATTTACCCGATTCATCAATGCTGGCTTGGCCATCGTTCTGCACGTTCTAGGAGGGAAAAGAAACACTTTGATAGAATAAAACATATTCTCGCAGAGATGTGTTGGTGAATCAGTGCGGGGGATATCAGATCTGTGTGTTAACGAGCTCCACCAGTCAAAATGATGGACAGGAGCTACAGAAACTCGTTTAAATACAAATACACAGCAACTTAAAGGAGCAGCTAATCCTTAGATGTACTTAAATCAGCTTAGCCTTTAATACAACTGACCAGATCATCAACAGCAAACAAGCTCTGCCCAAAACTGATGACACCAACATAAATGAGGAACAGCAGAGTGGATATTTTATTTGCTTCTCTGCATCCACAAAGCTGGCGATGGAGTAATTAAGAGGAATTACTTGCTTCAGCTGCCCTTGAACCTTGTCCAGCTCTTTCTTCAGCTCTCCAGAAAACCATCTCTCTTCCTGGATGAGAGGGGGAGGGAACAGTTAATGCCGCGGTCAACTAAGCAGGCAAATGGGTGCGAGCTGGGAGGAGCTGCAGTCATGGCAAGCCCATAATCACTGGGCAAAGGTGAACAACCGACAGCTCAGTGCCAGACAAACCCCCGCGTTCATCGCCCTGAGCACCGAGCCTGGATTCAGTGCGGCTTAGGCGGGGGGGGGGGGGACAGAGAGATTTCAAACACTACCTTGAGCGAGGCGTGGAGGTCCTGCACTTCCTGTCTCAGCAAGGCAAGATCCTCCCTGTGAGGACAGAGATCAGAGAATGATTCAGACATTTTACAGATATCTCTATCTACGCCCGGGCAATAAACCCAGTATTCTAACAGTGTGTGTCTCATTCTTTACAGGGAGAGAAAACCCAGCACTGACTGTGCCAACATTCAGGAGTGACAGCAGGGGACAGTGATGATGCGGGAGAGCCTGTCTAAAGGCCGGTTCATACTTCTCTGCATGCGTACTAGCGGGCGCATCTGCTCGTACATTTATGACGCATTTGACGTCATTGTGCACCTCTGCGGATGAAAGCCTGCTGCATTCCAAGTTTGTGTATGCGCAGCGGTGTATGCGCAGCTCTGGACACACCACGCATGATCGATTTGCTAGCATAAACATTAAATACCAACATGGATACTTTTGATGAGCATTTGGGGTAGTTTGCAAACCCTACAGACTAATTACAAGGTAATAAAACTGTTACATACATGTAAATGCGTGTGTATGAGAGTGCAAGCTTGAACTGAAGCCTTGAATCGAAAATCTAACACCAGCCAGCTGACTAAAGTTGGCAAACCTGCGAGTTGGTTCTCTGTATTTGTAAAACATGGAGGAACAGACACAAACCTCACTGCTGTGGTACGCGTGCAAGGAATATCAGAATAATAATTGATATGATTATTCTTATTGATATTAATAATAAATAATGACAATAATTAAATAAATAAAAATACAACACATTTTGCGCATGTGCAAAGTACCTGGCTTGACCGGAGGACTACGAACGTTTTCGTGTATGCACACGCAAGTGTGTCGCTCGTGTGAAGAAGTATGAACCAGCCTTAACTGTTAGCATGTGGGAGGTAGCGTCCAAATCAGGAACATTCAGTGCTAGCCTGCAGCATAACTGAACTTTATCTAGGGTTAGCATGCAGAAGGTGCTGTCTAACTGAGCTACATCCAGCGTTAGCATGCAGATGGCACTGCTTACTGAAGGTTTGATTAGCGTTTACACAGTACAAACCCATCTGATTCAGCTTTAAGTACTATTTGTATGCAGTGAGTACTCCTTGATTATGCTATATACAGTGTTAATATGCCATACAAGGAGGGCACTGTTGGATTGAGTGTTTGATGCAGTTTTGTCCTCTGGGTGGCACTTACCTAGCAGGACCCTGGCTTGGCATCTGATCCCCCACCTCGTGGAACAGCTCATAGTGCTTGAACAGCTCCTCAGCTGAGTTGTGAGACTTCATGCACTGGGGGCAGATGAAGCCCTTGGGGGAAAAAACAGACACATGTGCACGTGAAACCTGCAGACAACCATAAACCCCCAACAACAAACCAGCCGCCTCATTCTCTTCCACATCAACCATTATCAAGGAGGGCCAATTCATCCCGGTCTAATTAATTCAATATCAGGTGCAAAACAGCTCCCTTGAGAGGCAGGTGGGTGCTTTTGGCACAAACTGCCACAATACACAGTACCTATGTGGCATGCCAACACAACGAGAGGGCGAAAAGCGCTGAACCGGACGCGGCACTTACCTCGGAGGACTCACTGTTGACGTCAGCAGCCTGCTGGTCAGCATCCGCACCCTGGGAACTGCCTTTCCCAGGCGTCTACAGGAAAGTTGGAATAGGGGAAGGTCAGTCAAAGAAGTAAAGGCTTTTTGCCATTACCTGGGGCACCTCATAACAGGTGGGGGCCCAATCTCAGCCCTGATAAGCTGCAGTCACTGATCCTGTGAACCACTCTAAACGACCCATTTCACAAAAAACGGCTTCGACTGTTTACTAGTGGCAGGCTGGGCTATGGATTGGGGTGACTAACTTTGATGTTTGAAAACATACAGATCAGGGTGTCAGGTCAGCTAAAGCTAATGCTAACATCCCTTCCACCTATACGTCATGCAGCCATGCTGGGGTGCAGACCCAACTGCCTTTGACATCAGGCTGAAGCATAACGCTCAACCCCCAGGCCACATACCACCTCCTGCAGCCACAGGAGGGTGCCACTGCGACGGGGCCATGTCCTTGATCTATGGTCAGCCATTATCACCAGATGTCACCCACCAAAAATACTACTGCGCCACTGTAAGAGAGCGCCCATGAAATCCAAAAGCCAAACACACTCTTTAACACTGCTAAGCCTTGCCTCCATCCCATGTGATACCATTTCCAAGTTTCCAATACAGATGATGTGATTTTGGCAGCATGCTTGCGTGACAGAGGGGGTGGTTAATGGAGAAGTAAGTCTGATCATGTGAGTACAGTGTGGATGTGGGCGGGGGGGGATGTCCCCACACAGAGTGGGAGTGGTACCACATATATGAGATACTGAGAGGGTGAGGTCAGGACAGGCAGCAATGACCAGCAGTGGCATGCAGCATAAAATCCCCACACAGCAGTGGCACCCAACAGGGGGCGACATTTGAAAGAAGCAGGGAAAGAGACCAATAGTCATCCTTAGGTGGTTTTTTTAAGTGACCACAGAGAAGTCTCGTGGCAGTGATTAAGGACAGATCAGAGCAGTTTGGGGCAGTCACTACAAATTCAGACTTGACAATTTTCTCAGAAATCTTATCATTATTAAAGTGGACTGCTAGACGAGAGAATAAGACATCACAAACCAGTGGAAATACATATGGTTTGTTCATACGGGCCGACACTATCTGAACCACACTACGCCTGTTTCGTGTCATTCAAAAATATTTCAGCGTATGTGAGAAGACAACTCGGCACACAAAGACTTCATGAACCTTTGCCAAACGCTTCTAATCACGTCTCGGCGATACAAGACGACCGGAGGCTGACCGGAAAACACTGGTTTCCCCGTGTTTGGGCGTGTAATCACGCCCAAACCTGCATTTTGCGCTGATCCGTTTTAGTCTCGAATCGGAGTGACATTTACAGCCCATCGCTGGGAGGGTACAATGGCCATACAGCAGCCCACAGTTGTGCGGAGGGCTAGACAGCAACGGGGACGTCCGCTTTTCCCGTCATCACCCAAATTGCATCACCAGCCAGTTAGCCTCAATGGGAGAAAACAAATACATATACAGGGTAATATTCCGCTATAGCTACGTGCCACTGATTCTGCAGCTTGTCTGCACGGCCGCGCGGGAGTCCCAGGCGCACGGGCCGCAAACTGCCCCGAGACGGCGGCGGCAGCAGGAACGCCCACACGCTAACGCAGTTAGCCAGACGGCTAGCCCAACGTGTCAGCAAGCCAACGGGAGGGGGAAGCTGGACGTCAAGCGGTCCCGGGCACCGGGCGCATAAGTAGGGCACTGCCCGTTTTTAAATTCCCGGTGATCTCAGTCCTCCAACTCCCGGCCCCCGGGCTTCCAGGCGAGGAAGGGCAGAGGCGCCGGTGTCAACAAAAACGGCGGCTGCTATTCCCGGCCCATAACGCCTTACCATCTGCAATATCCGTCTGAACATGGCGTCGCGCCGTCTTTATGTGTCCACCAAAATCTAAAAAATACTATTTAAAAAAGGAAAGAAAAAAATAAAGTTTATTCCACAATACTCTTCCCTAGCACACCTGACCAAGCCTGCTTGGTTCTGACAGTCTCCGTAAGCGAGCGTAAAACCGGGGCGGGATTGTCGTGACTGTGGGCGGGATTTCATAAGAAATGGCGGCCACTCCGACCAACCGCTGAGCATCGACGTCAGATTAAGCGCGCGTTCTCATTGGCTTAAATGTTAACAGGAGGGGGGGCCTTGTCAGATTGGCAGAAAGAGAGGAAAAAAACTGGAGCTATGAAGCATTCAAAAAGTTAGCATCAAAAATGCTTAGTATCATTTATAAAATTGCTGTAATATTCATTCTGAAATGTGTCCGCTGCGACAGCACTAATTCAGTTTTTTATTTAAATCTGATACTGTCTCTCACCTCAACTCTGTACAGGGCTGCCAAGTTTGGTCAGCTGGCTAGCGTGAGATTTTCAGTTCGAGACAAGTCTGTACATGCATTTATATGTATTACAGAGTTTTATTACTTTGTAAATAGTTTGTAGTGTTTGCAAACTACCCCAACGTATCTAATGTAGTTAATGTTAGGTTTATAATGGAATTATATAGATTTGCCTTGAGATCTCTTACGTGAACGTAAGAATCAGAAGTCTTGAGTGTCACACCAGTTGCGTGAGAGATGACAACACCGCCTGTACAGCAGAGGCACTACATGCAAACTCGACACGGGGGCCGGATTGAAGCCCCGGCGGAGAGTGCTACCCACCGTGACACCTTCACCAGTGACGTGCCAGGAAAACACAATTTCCAGACTAGCTGATTTCTGCTGGCAAAATATATCTGCCAGAATACTGCCATCTTTGTGCAAAACTAAGTTAAACTAAGTCACGATTGTTCTCTGCCAAATGGACTTTAATGACATCTAGTGGATTGTACTGGAGTATATATGTAGGGCAAAATACTATAACCAGGAATACAGACCTGAGGCTCAAGAGAATCCTGACAAGTCAAACCTTGGCATGACCCTTTGTCTAGACAAAATCGTGGTTATTTTGATGATTTTTAAAATAGCTGTAGGCATACCAAACAATTGATTTCTAATTTCAACTGCATTTAATAACTCAGAAGCCAGTTTGCAGTTGTTTGTTCACGTGTTTAATACAAGAGCATTAAGCTGAAGGCTTCTAATTTAATTGCCTTTCCAACATGTGACAGTCTGTGAAGATTTCAGCCCTGCTCTACAGCACTAGTAATCAGGCCCAGAGGCTACCTTCAATTGATTTAACATTAAATTCTGTGATATGACACTGGTCCAAAAGCATTTATTGCAGAATATTATGCACAATGCCATTTATTAATTTTTCTCTTAGAAATATGCATCTCTAATTTGGTGGAGGTTTGTCCAGTGAGATCAAATTTTATCAATTGTATATTTCTGAGTGTTCTGTGTTTGCAATCTAATGTTAAATGTTTAAAACATAAAGCTAGCTATATATAACCTGTAAAATTAAAATCCCCTTCAAGTTTGTCTACTTGAAGTTAATGCTAAATTCTAGCTCATTGTAAATCTACTTGGTGATTTTCTAAGATGATGAACTGACCTGGTTTGCATAAGCTGCAACAGTAACTGGATAGAATGACAGAGCATGAAGGTTCAGCTTCACCAATAGGAGGCTGCGTCCCTGTCATCGAACTCCAACTCCAACAAGCAGAAAATCATTTTGTTCTAGGTGAATCCGAATCATCCTCTATTGGGTATATTTTTTTTGTGGAAAATTAGTTGAAGGATTCAGGAAACAGCTCAAAATCAGTCAACCACATGCAAGTACAATTACAACAATTCCATTGTCATATTAAAGTACTACTGGAAAAATATTATATGGAGTGATTTTTAAATATTTCTAGATCCATCTCAAAAGTAACTTATAAGCTGTCTTGTCCTAAATCTACTTCAGTTAACCGTGACTGGTTTTATGGATAGGACTGTTCATTAAAAAAGATTCAATGTCAGTAGGATTTTCCTAGAAAAATAATTCCTCTAGGTACTCTGGTTTCCTCCCACAGCGCAAAGACATGTAGTTAGAAGTGGAATCTTTCGATTGTGGAAAGTGTGTGTTCACCCTGTAATGACCTGGCATTTGGTGTTTTCCTCGCAGAGGTAAAAAAAAATACACATTTGAATGAATTTCCTTCTTGTATGGGTGCTCAATTGTACTGTTGAAATTCAAACTGCTTTTTAAAGAGCTTAGAAGGTATTTGCTGTGACAAAATATCACAACATAAAGTTAAACAAAAATAAATGATAAACAGGATGCAATATATTTGAGTCCCAATCAGGAAGTACCCTGCTGTGTACTCTTGTTTTACAGTAAACTTTATTGGACAATCAGGTATAGAAACTTATTAATCAAATGCATTCAGCACCATGTAATGAACCTAGATGCTTTGGCCTGCTGATCATATATGGACTGCTCTCATCACAAAGTTTCCCTATTGGTGTTGGAGGTGGGATACTTTAACAGCCCCACTTGTTCCTTCATGTGTTACTATGTTAGTTTACTGGTGATGTGGCTGGCGTTAGGGCCTTATCGTGGTAGACTGGTGCTTGAGACCATTGGATAAATACAGAATTCAAAAGATATTTCTTGAAAGCTAAAACAACTTTAGAAACCGCTCTAGATTTACCCACCACAAAGCTTTCTACCCACACTCCAGCATCTTGCAAATATAGCAGTGGGCTGTATCTCAGAAATTCCCTGGGAGACTTTAAACAAACTAAATAATAAAATGATGTGGATGTCATTCCAATCTACAAAGTTATTATAATTAACACCAGCATATCAAACATGGACGCAGGTCAAGCAATTTTAGTGAATGGTAAATTCACATTGTAGATTATATAGTGTAGTTTTGGTAACGGATATAGCAGATGCTTTTATGTAAAGTAATGTATAGTTGAGAAAGCATGGTCAGACAGTTCCTGGGCCAATGGGAGTTAATGGCCTTGCTCAGGGACCCAGCAGACACGATTTCTCTGCTGGGCATGGGACATCTTGCAGGTAATGCATGGAAGCATGAATACATCCGACCCACATGTAAGGGAGAAAAAAAAAACATGAAACTGAAACGAATGTTCCACAAGGAGACGCGATGATCAGCAGGTTCTGAAATTTAAGACCGATGACTTATGAAGTACGAGTACAGCAACAGTCTTACACCATATGAAAGGTTGACGTTTATTTCTGACAGGTAATAACAATGCCGTCCCCCATTTCACAGACGTAACCTCTGACTTCAGCATTAATTCGTGGTTGAACGAAAAGTCAAATTTAACGCAATTTAAAGCATGTCGCAAATAAGTCAAATTGACAAACTTTCGATGAGCTCTTTTAAAAAACACTTGTCTACCTGTATCATTGGGAAAGTCTTTTGTAAACAATTTTTAAATAGAGAGAGTAACCCTAGTACATGTTAGCATTGCATTACCCTCTCGTGGCTCTTTTTAAAACCTCCCCCCCCTCGCTCACTCAGCCAATCTGTAGCACTGGGACACTACAGGCAAAGCCAGCCACTCTAGTCTACAGAAAGGGATGAGGCCTTACTACCATATTAATTTGACCAGTAAGTTCATTTAAAGGACAGAGGGTGGCGCTCTTTCCTTTCCTCCAAGGAGACATGAGCTGTAGCCCCAGAAAAAGAATTTAGGTCTTCAGCTGTCCCGCTGAAGAAATGCTTTTGAAAATCTAAGCATCCCAGTAATTTAAACAAGCAAATAGAGATGAATGATTATAGCCCAGCATTAACACAACTGCTGTCTGATCCACATTGCGATACCCCCTTGTGGTTCCTATAGAGACCACAGACTCAACCAAGTTTGGGGGTGGGGGAGGGGTGTTCCAGCAATCCTCTTGCATCAAGGCAGCCGCTATTTCACGTGACACCACTGTAAATTAGACTAAAAAGAATATCGTTTTACAGCAGTTTTTTTTTTTTTACATCATTACAAAAATGTTAAATTGGCATTTAAATTGGCATTGGTAAAAACCACACAAAAAAAATCTTCTCAATATTTACAAACCATTGTTTTCTTGTGAATGTTGTCACTGTGTTCGCAGATGTGAGTGACTGAAGGGGAAAACACAGGAGAACCATTCCTCTCCCGGTACACTCTGAAAACAAGCACTCCTACATTACCTCTGATAAACAGAGAGCGTGACCAGAACATCCCAACTTTTCTGCTGGTAAATAAGCCGGGAATAAAATATCCAGCCATGCTGTCCGATTTACAAAACCAAAACTCCCTTTGGGCCAGGAACAAAACATCCCAGTGCGCTCTCAGATACCGACGCAACAAGCTGGCTGTTACCAGGCGGGGGCCATTGCGTCAGTCATCGGGGGGGATTTATTTATCCCAGTTAAACAGCTGTCTGGTCATAAGAGCAGAAGCTTAGTACTGTATATATACCCACAATAACCCCGGCCCAGAAAGGGGATATACCGAAATCCTTCTTCACATAAAAGATTCATCATTATCTTCAGTAAACATCCTCCAGTCAGGGGTACCGTATGGTCCAGGGACAAGGCAATGACTGCTTTAGAAAGCGACCAATAGGACAACAGAATTAACAAATGAGAAAAACACACGGATTGGCTATGGAATCTGAAGGTAGCTGTGTAAGAGTAGTTTCAAGTGGTTGTCTAACCGAGGTAGCGCTTTATCTTCAAAAAAGAAACCGTGAACCTGGAGGGCATGTCCCGAGTGAAAAGCAAGTCCTGTGGGTGGGGTCTTCCTGTCCACTGCCCAGCTCAGTATAGGGCACATTTCAGCCAATCGCACGCAGACCACATTTCACTGGACCAATCAGGCCTCAGCTGTGTGAGCTTTAGGCGTGTCTTATTTTAAGAATTTTTATATATATATGTGTGTGTGTGTGTGTGTGTGTGTGTGTGCACACAGCACAGTCAGAGGAGTCCCAAACCATCTTATCTTACTGCAACAACCAATTATCCACTTCAGGTTTCTTCAGCTAGATCACTGGAGCTGCAGATTGCCACAAACACAGCAAATGTAGTGTTCAAGTGTGTGGCTGGAGTTTTCATTCAAAATGTATATAACCTGCATTTTTCCAGTGAGAGCTGTGTAATCAAAAAACTAAACATCATGACCCCAAAGCACTGTTGCAGAAAAGGCCATTTAAGGCATCTTTAACCAAATATTATGAACTATGGCTTTGGTTTCTTAAAGTCATATAATACAAATTTCATACATTTTCTGTCAACACTGCAAGAATTCATGCAAACATCTGCTTTAACGTGTTAGTTCGCTAATACGCTATTTTACAGATACATTTTTACACGAGGCTCCTGGTGTTCGCTGTGCATAACGCCCCCTATCTGCAGGAGGGAGGCAGTCCAGAGTGGGGGGAGTTATCTGCCAGTGGGGGGAGCAGAGAGTTCCCATTGGTGGGAGAGCAGCTGAGCTTGAGATGGCGCAGGTACTCCGCGTGGACCGGCTTGTGGCACTGTAGAACTTCAATGGCCTCCTCCACTTTGAACCACTCCCGCCTGCGGCCTGCAGGGGGCGATAAAGAGTGGAGATATGCAGGGAGCCGGACCCAGGTTCGATGCGACTGAATGGCTGAGGATGTGTGACAACAGCGCCGCTGTAATTTCACCGGCGAGGAAATCATAGGATCGCATCTGTTAGTAATTAGGTTGCATCAGCATTTTTACCTGAGAACAGCTGATAATTGTATGTGTACGGTCCCCCGCGCCAGTCATGACCCCTCCCCTCCCCTGTGGGGCGCTCCCACAACAGCTTTCTTTTACACCTCGCTGTACATGATCAAAACAGCTCACTGGAAATATTTTCTGCATGAATGAGCCTCAAATGCATCCAAGGAACAAGTCAGGCTGTTTATAAGTAGCTTTTTTTTTTAAACAAAGCTATTCCTTCTGTTAGAACAAGATTGAATGGTGCCAGACAAACCCCCTTTTGGGGTCAGAGGTCAAAGGGTCACGTAAAAAGGTCAAACGGCGCCGTGTTTTCACCATGAACTGACAGTTATGTCTATCGGACATATTTCATTACAGGCGCCTTAAAAAAAACAACTAGTGAAAAGATCGATTTCGCTAGTGAATTCCTAATTCCTCTTCAAGGGTTACAGACCCAGTGGTGTGCTGGCGATTGCCCAGAGTTGGTTCCTGCCTGTGGCCATTGTTCCTGGGATAGACTCTGGTCCCTCCCGTGACCCCAGTTGGGATTAAGCGGTTACGGTGATGGATGGACGAATGGTTACAGACCTTTTACTATTTCTGAGCCTACAATGTATGACTATTTCCTGCCAATGTCGTCCAGCGTGAAGCTGCACAGTTTGTAAACTTCAGTGAAATATTACTTTAATAAAAATTCCTTTTTTTGCCATGCAAATCGAAGCCTGAACCCTCTATGTGGATCACTGACCTAACAAGGCTGTTTATGAGGTAATCCGTCTTCTGGGAACTGCTTCCAAGATGAACTACCAGATTTTCCAATAGTTAAAACCTGCAAACTTTGACCGTCATAACAGCAATTGCTTCTATTTATGATGAGAGTAGAAAAAATGGCAGGAATGAGAGCAGACTGATCTGGCTGCGTTGCCTTGGCGACAGTAGGGCATGCCACGAGGACAGTAATAGTTTGAAGTCATGCAGGAGCCCAAATATATGAACTACAGTTTACTGTCACTCTAGAAATGTCAGGCAGGCTCAACACTGTTAAACGACCCGAGGGTCTCGGAACATGGGACGGGGGGGCGGGGCAGGTCTGCTCTGGGAAGCAGTTCGGACACTTTAGTGCACTCAGGGTCATTTTCTAGCAGAGATTCTGGGTCTGCCCAAGCTGTCGCCAGTGCTGGGTTAGCGGAGGACAGCTTTACACTGAGGCATGCATGGGCACTCTCTCTAACAGACAGCTCACCATTTGCTATATAGGTATGAACCTGTACTGAGAGACCAACAGACAAGAGAACAAGAGACAGAGACACACAGAGTCTGTTATTCTGTCAGTGTCTGTCGGTGTCTGTGCGTCTTTGTCTATGTCTGTGTTGTTCCATCTTGTCTTGTCTGTATCTGTTGTTCAGTCTTGTCAGAACAACAGACACAGAGATACGCGGAACAGACAGACGGACAGACAGAGACGGAGCAGCAGACAGACAGACAGAGACGGAGCAGCAGACAGACAGACAGACAGAGACGGAGCAGCAGACAGAGGCGCCTAGAGTGTGAGAGAGGCCTGCCACCTCACCGATATTGACAGAGTCCTCCCAGTCCTCCAGCGTCTCTGTCACAGTGAGCACGTACACGTAGGTCCGATGCTTCCGGTCCTGGTTCTGCTGCGAAGCGAAAGGGAAAAGCCACGCGATGGTTTAAACAGCCGTAAGGGGGCAACGGTCACGCCCACGGTCAGGCGGCAAGAAGCAGGCCTACCTCAAACACGCCAAGGAGCCTGCCCAGCTTCCCTCGGACCCCAGCCTGGATGGAGGGAAACGGAGCAGGTCGCAGTGAGAGGGGACCCCACACCCAACACGAAGCTGCCGACACTCACTCTCGTGATGAACATACCAGCACAAGGAATTTACAAACGAGAGGAGGCCATTCGGCCCATCGAGCTCATTTGGGGAGAACTTAACTAATAGCTTAAGGTGTTAAAATCTTATCTCGCTCTGATTTAAAGGAACCCAGGTTTTTTGGTTGCGCTACACTAACAGGAAGATTATTCCATACTCTACCTACACGCTATGTAAAGAAGTGCTTTCTCAAATCCAGTTTAAAATGTTTTCCTTTCCACCTATAGCCATGAGTTCTAGTATTTGAACTAATATTGAAGTAACTATTTGGTTGAACAAACCACCCTTATCTCTGACCACGTGATCTGTCAAATAAACACCCTTCCATGTCCCTGTGACACACACCAGGGTCACCATAACCTTGGTGAAGACGTGGTTACAGAAGATGGGTGGATAGATGAATAGAAATGACAAAATGACAAAGAGGGATGTAGAGAGACTGAAAGAGACACACAGGCAGACAGACACTGGAAGAGACAGTCAGACAAACACATTATAGATCATATGGAAAATGTCAAGACTATAAGCCGTTTGTTTTCCCACAGGTTGCCACGGTGACGTCGCTGGCAGCGGTGCTCACCTCTTCGTACACCTCCCGAACCGCTGCTCCACACGGCTCCTCCTCAGGCTCCATCCCCCCTCCAGGGACGATCCACTGGTCCGGGTGCCGGCTGCTGCTCACCAGAAGGACCTGCAGGGGGATACGTCAAAGGGGGTTCATTTGGATCAGAACCGGGACAAGTGCAGCGGCGTTCGAATGAAATGGAATCATCATCTCCATTTAAGTTGTTCAAAATGATCATTTAAACAAACAGAACGGATCTGACATTTTCTTAGCATTTACGGATATTCAACATGGTAACAATGATGGGGGTAAATCGGGGACATCATCTGTTACGAAACGGAGCCAGCAGGGTGAAATGCACTTCCTACAGAGGGGGGGCAGCCAGTTTGCCTTTAAAACAATGCTTTTTTGCACACCGCCACCTTTGAATTGGGATTCCCTATGCCCCAGGGAAAAGGTAAGTTTTGGAAATCTGATGGTAATCCCTATCGTATTCCCTACATGGCTACCATAATTGAATCATACCGAAAGAACCGATAGAAGGGGCCACGTTGGCGGTCTTTGAAATTCAGAGTCGCAATGGAAACGAATGATCAGTATTCCTGATATTTATCCAGGGTGCACTCCCTAGGGGGTAAGGCCTTCAGGACGGGCGGGTCACCGTGCCGATTCTTAGTTTCGGTAATGAAATGTCATCGTTAACCCAGATAGTCATTAGCAGCAGGTGGCTCAGGGAAAAGCTCAGATGGAGGGAGGGTTCAGCACATCCATCCATCCATCCATCCATGGCCTGGGTTACCAGAAGCCTATCCTCAGGGCTGCATGGGACACAAGGCTGGGGTACGTGTTACCTCCACACACAGAGCAGGGCTGGGCTGTGAACACTGATAAATCACTGCAGCAAACCAATATCCAGAGAAATTTATACAGCTCACTATTTAAAACGTCTACGAAAATAAATATTGTTCCTAGATATTGCAGCACTTGCCCGAGGTCCCAAAAATAAATTCTGAAATTTGCTCATGCAGCCTTTAAAGGAATAATTTAATTAAAATGTTTCACACTGATTAAGAGTACCAATTCGAACACGCGTTCCATTCAAACTCCCTGACGCCGCCTGAAATATCGCAGGAGGCAGATGAACCCGATTCACCCTGAGAGCGCCCCCTGGTGACACTTCCTGGGAAAAAAAAAAAATCAATGTTGCAGCCCTGAAGCAGTCAGAGGCTTGTGATAAACAGCCTGATCCCTTCACGTTCATTCTGTGGGGCTGAGGCAAATGCCCACAAGCAGAGGTTACCACCACTCAAGTATGTATACAAGGCCCCCAAAATTTGGGGACTTCTGTCGACCACAAACAGTCACACAATGGGGTGGGAGAAGGACACCCCAAAGTGATTTCTGGAGTGGGGAACGAGGCCAGACCCAGGCCGACTGTCTTGTTTCCAAGGGGACTCCATGTGGACAGTTGCTGATTAACGGATGGACCCACACAAAGGGGGCATCTCGCTCTCGCAGACGCATGTTCAGATGTGCGGCGACTCTCACATCGCTGCAGGCAGTAGGCCAGTGTGACCCCTGAGGGGCTGGACCATAAATAACAGAGAGAGAGAGAGATAGAGAGAGCCCCTTCGCTCTTACAGCCTCGGAGCAAAGGATTCTGGGTAAGAACCATATGTATGTTCTTTCCTGAATGACCCACCTCCCTCTGTCTCTCTGACAGAGGAGCAGTGCTCATCTCATTAAGGCATTGATCGACACAGCACCGGGCTGTCAGGTGACGGGCCTGGCTCCAGAACCCATCTCAGCCCAAACCCGACACTTCGCTGCGCCCTCACCCTCTGTATGAACCGCACATCACGCCTGGCCAAGTTCCCAGGGGGTAGAGATGATGTCACACGGTTGTCAAGTCTCGCAGTGCCTTTGCAGGTACCGCTAATTAGCCATATGCCATCTTAACAGGTGGCCACGTTATCCCAAGGTCTGCCCCCCCCCCACCTTCCTGCCTGCCCAGACTCAAGCGGCAGGCAAGTCCTCAAACATAAACTGAATCCAGTTAACGGCAATCCCATCAAAAGATCAATGGGATTCAAATGAAATTTGCAGAAGAGGCAGATCATTGGCTGGCTGGGCTCTGAGGGGGCGGAGACGGGGAGATCGTTGGCTGGCTGGGCTCTGAGGGGGCGGAGACGGGGAGATCATTGGCTGGCTGGGCTCTGAGGGGGCGGAGACGGGGAGATCATTGGCTGGCTGGGCTCTGAGGGGGCGGAGACGGGCAGAGCTTGATGGGCATAGGTGCCTGTTGGATAGAGGCGGCCACATTTGTCGTGACATAGCGCCCCCAACCCCTCAGCATTTAGGAACACGAGCCCAAGCTGGAAGGCAGGGGGGTCACGTGGATGGAAAGGGGGACTATTAATGGAAGCTGATAGGGCGTAGAGTGCTTCAGCACATACCGTTCCAACACCCCCCCACCCATACCACAACCATGCTTGTGCCACCACCCCCAGGGCACATCTTTGGCAGAAGAGACAGAGTGGAGAGATTTCCATCAGATCATGCCTGCAGATGGCCTCTCACCAGGACCTTTGCACCATGTTCAGCTCCTCTTAATTATCCCCCCCCGGAGGAAAGTGACCCCCCCCCCCGGCCCCTCCGAG
>JAODJW010000001.1:7083627-7108060 GCA_026777045.1 Hyperopisus bebe | reverse complement strand
CCACCCCCCACCCAAAAGCAGAGTAGCAGGACCCAGAAGCCCCTGAAGCAGGCTGAGAATTTGTGGCAGGATATAAACACCTGCTCTTCCAAGCGGGACAAGACAGAGGCACGCAACAGGCTGTCAGAGAAACCCTTGTAAATGCCAGCATGTCAGCGTAACGATCGGAGGGGGGCACTAAGCAGAGGGCTGTTTCCCGGCCCCGTCTTCCTCCAGCCAGGCTGTGGGAAGCTGAGGCTCCTACACTTCTGCTAATTTCAATAGCGCCTGTGATGACTGCTGCAACAATCACACGGACCGATTGCCTCTTTCAGCTCGAAGCCGCAACCTGGTGTTTGCATCCCACAGAGTCACCCCTAAAGGGATTCGGCTGCACATTGTAACAACACGCTATAAGACTGCAAATGGCCGACAATGCTACCCCCAAATGTTTAATGTGGTGATCTGATTGGACGGGATATTAAAAGATTCCCCGATGCCGGTCCGGTGTGAAAATTTCAGGCACGACACGAAGCTCGATTTCCAGCCAAATGAGGGAGGAGCCGTTTTCAGGGGACCTGTCCAGGGCCACATTTATCTGAGGGCGACTAATCTGTAAAAGGGTGTTTCGGGGCGGGGGGCTGGAAGGGCAGGTATTTGCAAACCCCACCCACCGAAGGGCATCTAGGGGCAGCGAGGGAGCTGTCCCAATAGCAGGACAGGTGGTGTGTCAGCACAGCCGGGAGAACAGATCTCATCAACAGGAACAGATCAAAAACCGCACATGTGGCACGAAGCATGGCGAGATAAACCCAAGCCGACGCTGGGTACAGACACTCTGGTACAGTAACTTCAGCTTCTAGAGGCAGGTCAAGGTCCATGACCTGTGAAGCCCCTCCTCCCGGCCCAGTTTCTCAAAACCCAACGATGCAGCTGAACCCGCCCCCTTCTGTCTCACCGTGGTAACCGTCCATCAAACACATGCAAGCACCAATCAGCAGAGGCGGAACTGGGCACCTGGCTGGGGTCCCTTTGCTCAAGTGCCACTGCATATACAGACACCGAGACACAAATATTTTTTTTAAATCACAACACCTGAAGAAATGTCATCAGTGACTTTGTCTACCTACATTCTACTTCAAAGAGCAGGAATCCCAAGCATAGCTACACGGTGACAGTGCGATGGCACCATTCTCGCACGATGGTCCATTCTTCTCCTCCTTGAATTCTGTTTCCCTGGCTGCCCAAACATCGACTTGCGTCAAAATCAGTGCCTGCAAAGCAATTGATAAACCCAAAAAGACAGCAGTGTTTGCCGCCACGCAAACCACATATTTAGCCACAAACAGTCACTACACTAGGAAGGGCGCTGGAGTGACTTTTTCAGTGACTTAAAAGAAAACTTTAAACTTTCTTCAATACATGAAGCCAGCTCTGTAGTACTCTGGCTAGTGCCAACACATTGTCGCCCAATTAGCATCCATCCATGCCCTGACTAACTTTGTTGCACATACTTCCAAGAAATCCCTCCCAGCATCACCGTACATTCCAGCACAAACTCAGAGCAAAAAAGCATGCCACTCCCCACCCTCCCACAGGCTAGAAAAGCTGGTGACGCCCAGGTTACATTCCACTACTAGGGGACACCTGTGACATCTCATTTCATCACGGTGACACCTGTGTGGACAGGGTGGAAAGCAGTCATCGGCTGTTCATGTGACACCTTTATCATCTACTGTGCCGTAATGGGAGATAAGCTTCAAGGTCAGGGCGGTATCTTCCGATATCGATTGGTTTGGTCTGGAGAGCTCAAAAACAAGAAAACTCAGCCGGATCAACTCGCTCTCCTACCCTGGGATGTTCAGCACCGGTCTAAAGGTTACCCTTCTGAGAGCTTGTGCTGTGACAGCCGGGGTGGGTTAACCCCAAATGTGAGACCGGAGTCTTGACATTATTGATTGATTTATTCATAAAAGATACTGATGTTAATAAAGACAGTCCACCATCAAGAGTCCTGACTGGGGCATGAGAAATAAAAACAATACCTTAAAAATAACCTGATTAATATTTTACGGTTCAGCCAGAGCCTTAACAACGTCGCTATTCATACAGTCCTATTATACTACAGCAATTGAGATTAAGTATCTTTCCCAAGAATAAAACTGCAAGTCTAGTAACCGGGAAGCTGCTGGTTAAAATCAGTGTCCCAACCCACCCGGCAACACACTGCCATTTACCTGCCAATGATTAACAGATTGATGCACAGATTAATGCACCAAACACAGTCTGTCTGCAAGGAACAATAGTTTAGTTGCCAACCTTTACAGTTTCAAACGAATGAACCTGCTTAGTTATGCATGTCGGTGTAAACAATCAAACGCCATGATGTAAATGTCAGGGTGACTGATACGATTACGGTTATTCTGTCACCATCTTACAATCGACACCTTTAAGAAAAACACAAAATCTTTATTGTCGGGAGGAAAACCGGCCAAAACCCACAAACAGAGGCTGCATTTTGTAACCCGTGATTTTTTTTCCCCCCTCCTCGCAGGAGCCCGCATCCTTGGCCAGTGTCTGAGCTCTTAGCTTCCCCCCTGGGTGGCGCTAGACATTCCATTAATTATGTCTTTTTTTATAATGTCCCAAGTTCTCAGTGTTTTTAATCTAAAAGCTTAGCCAAGAGCAGGCATCTGAACAGGCAGCTTTAGCATAACAGTGCCGTTGAGGGGAGTGGATTCAAGACCCCCCCCCCCTCCCCGTACTCGTCTGGGTGCACAGAGGCAGACCCAGACGCTTGGCTCAAACCCCAGTCGCAGTACGCCAACCACTGCCATGTCATTGCAGCCCAAAAAAAGGAACAAAACGAAACAAAAATGCATTCCACAAAGCAGTGTGTGTTACTGCTAGGGCCAGCCAAAGAAACGGCACCGTCACAGCCGATTGGTCACTCCTAAGCAAAGCCCCGGCTTGGTGGGGTTCTCCGGCCGTCTCCTTGGAAACCAGCAGAAAGATCTCACCCATCAGAAGGAAGCTAACAAATGTGACACTTTCTCTTCTGATGGACACCAACAGCCCCAGGGCTTTGTAACCAGCCCAGCCGCCCTATTCCAGGAGACCGAGTGCTTACACGTCCTCATTGCTAAACTGGAGCGGCTCTCTGGACAGGACCATAATTCCAGGAGGGGGTAGGTTCCAGGCCCCCCACATAATAGTTAAGCAAAACGTAAGCATTGCAGAGGTTACGAAGGTCACCCAAGAGTACCATACAGCTGTGATGGCAATGAAAGCATGACCAACTGCAAATCTCTCATATCAGGGGGACCAATAAGTCATAAGCGGAGAATGATGTTTGCACTTGGGGGGGGGCAAAAAAACTGTGTCTCACTTACCCTGGGTGTTAACACATGTATCACACACAACGTTATTTTGTCTGCCGATAGGGTGCCAACAAACCACTTGTGCAAAGCTGGTCTTGCCGGTTAATTGCAATTTCAACTCAGGCGATGTGGGGGGGGGGGGTGTCATGCTCCCTGTTGCCCAGGTTACGGTCCTATGCATGCCAGTGTCCTGGAGACAATCACGCCATACGCTTTGGAAGGAGCTCAGCAGTTCTATTGGGATGGAGGCCTTTTCTCCAAACTTGAAGAACTACCTGAGGGCAGATCCATCAGACTTAGGGCAGAAAGGCAGGTAGAGACCAAGCCAAGGTTCCACTTCAGAAGCATGGTACAATCGACACACTCTTGGTAGCCGTGTCCGATACGAACTGGAAGTTTCTGATGAATGGCCAGTAGAAACAAGACTCACTGCTTTTTGGTGAAGCAATTCTTGTCCACAAAAATGCCAACATGTCCCAGAACTTTAAGTCCCTCCGGCGCCAATAGGGTTACATGCTATTACCATGGCTTCGGTATTGAGTGATCTCCATAATGTCAGGTCAGCAAACACCACCACTGTGGGCAACTGGACCGGACCTGCACAATGGATTAAAGTCAGAACTTGGCAAAGAGGAAATTTAGAGGAGGTATCTGATCCATAAAATTTCACATTATTTGTTTGTGTGTATAATTGGGCTGGAGTCAAGGCAGGAACAGGTCACCTAACAGATTTATGAATAAACAGACAAAAATACACATAAACTGCATTGTGGGGGAATAAGTATTGACTGGAGAACGGGGGTCTGTAGTCTGTAAATAAGGCAGCGTGGCACTTTATTTTAGGAGCACAAGTGAGAGACCTCGACGGTGTACATACTGCAAGAGGACCTTGAAGCTGTGTTCTTTGCCCTATAACCCTAAACCATAACCGTACTAAAGAATTCCTGGGGATTGCCCTGGGGCGGCAGGAAGCTACAATGCCAGTTTGGGAAAGAAACGAAAACAAAGATTTTGATGCCAAGAGTTTCACAAGACAAAAGGCCTTTATTAGGCAAAGTTACTACGCACACCTACAAACGCACGGCTGCAAAGAAACATGCCGCAAAGACAATGAAGAAAATGACACGATAAGTGCACGGACTCCCCAAGGCTGCACGCAGAACCGGAGCCTTTCAAAGGGACACCACAGCCAATTCGTCCGCTGCTTATTTCATGCGAGATCGTTTCCCTATATATTATATTAGCTATAAAACTGCCGTTTAAAGTGCCGTTTCCCGATGGCCATAGGAGGGGAGGGGAAGGTAGCGCCCCAGCTAACTACGGATCCATCCTATTAAACGACACGGGCTGCGAGCAGCAGCCGGGATAGAGTTACAGTTATCTGGTATCCTTTGCATTTTACACGTTTCTAAACATGGATCTTTTAGTTCAAAATAAATCCGGGGGTGTATATAGGCAGGCCAGCGCGGCAGGGGGCACCCCCGCCGAGCGGCACCGTGCGATGAGCCACGTCCAACGCCGGCTTTCTTCATACCGCTAAAAGCAAACCAGTCCCGTTCCGCAAACCAATACGCAGGCGACATTCGCATTTATCCCCATTTCCATTTGTAGTATTCATTCTGAATGCGAGAACTGAACCAGTCTACTTGCGAAATTGAACACAATAATCGTAACAACGTATCCCATAGTCTACAGTTCAAAGTCAAGCAGATGGAGCCCCCTCCCCTCCGTCTCCCCTTTGCAATCGCAGAGATTTAATGTTACATTGTAAATATTAATACGGTCCGAGGGCTTCACCATGGCCGCTACTCCCCCCCACCAGAGACATCAACCCCCGCCGGGAACCTGCTTCGAGGCGCCGCCTGGCTCCCCCTCTACTGCGCGGTAGAAGAAAAAAAAAAACAGAAGAGATCTAGACTGAGCTGGATCTCCGACGAAAGACGGGGGGACGAGGCTCCTCGGCCCGCTTCCGTAAATACCTCCAAGTTTGTTTAACGCAGCATGCAAACATCTGTCGGGCTATTTCGGTATTAAGTGTTTAATCATTTAGCTTGGATCCGAGGCTCAGGGGATCCTCGTCAGAGAACCTTAAATAAAGCAGTATCGTTTGCAAAGACGATGCGGTTAATTTAACGTACGCCAGTCAGCCTGCCAATGGACACGTTTATGGTGTTATTAACGTTTTGACATATAATTGTGTTTCGGCCATAAAGGGGAACGGGTGTCTCCGTAAATCTGGCCAGCCTTACCTCCTCTTCGAGTTCGTTCTTGAAGCAAAGACACGCCGCCCGCTTCTTGAAACCCTCGCAGTCGTACGTCCTGGTCTGGTTAGGCTTGAATTTCATCATGTATCCCAACCTTTATTCCCCCCAAAAGCCAGGCAGAAATACAGCAAACTGGAAGAAGTAAGCCGCCAGCGCCGGGCTGGACGAGACAACCGGCATTAACACGCAGGTCTGTAGCGCTGTTTCAGAGACAGACTCCCCGCGATCTGTGCCATTTAGTCAGCCTATTAGTCCATGCTATTTGATGCCTTTCTGATATTTCCCGTGAGTATATTTTCCAGTCGACAAACGTTAGCATTCACATGCTGCCTGTAGATCATGTAGATTCGGTCAGTGTCTCAGCCCCCCGATACCGATGTCAGTCCTGTATTTAAGTGAACTCCGAACACAATCCTCCCACCGACCTTTACCACCAATGCGCAGCCGCAAGTCCGACTGTCGATTCGGAGCACAACGTCGGCTCCAGTGAACTTCCACAGCACAGAACGCAGCTAGAAGCAGCGCAGCGCAGCGCAGCGCAATGCAACGCAGCAGAACTCAACACAAATCAGCTCGGTGCAGCTCAATGCAGCTCGGCGCAGCCGGACGCAAACCAGCGCATCTCTGCGCAGAGGAATAAAGCACAGCGCCTGCTGATCGATATGAGACTGTGGAGTCGGCGACCGCGGGCAGACGCCAATGAAGACATCAATAAAGGTCACGTTTTTCTCAGATATGGATGGTGAATATTTAGGAACATTAAACCGATCGATTCGACAAAATGCCTTCCAAACTACAGGCGTGCGTGACATAGCATGAACATTTTCACAGATCGAACACTTAGAATTTGTAGGAGAACATTTCAAGTTACCTCGACCTTTTCGTGCTGCTTTAAATGCCTAATTAATTATTCTAACCAGGAAAGCGGCATACTGTTATTATATATCCAACATTTGAATACTATAGATATAAAAACAGCCCAGTTCGTCAAATATGATCTTGTTTTTCTTTCTACCAAAACAGCATTTATTATATTATTACTGAGAAGATTGCTGTCATCTTATTCTTAAGAAACAAGTATAACTGTTGTTCTGAGCAAGTACAATTAAGTGCTGTAAGGATATTATCTGAAAATAAGCAGATAGCGACTTGTTCCGATTACCATGAGTCATGAGAGAATTCTGGGAGACCGAAGAACAGCGAAAAGACCAATTTGGCTATAGTCGTTGACTGAGAAGTGTGTATGATGTGAAAACTGTGACTGCTGTTGTCATAAGCCTGGCAGACATCAGACCGTATACAATAGTGAACAATTACCAGCACACGCTTCCCAGGGTATATCTCAGGGATATTCAAATCACAGCCCTCAGGGGCTGATAACCGCTGATTTTTCAGCCTTTCTTTTACCTGTGAGCCAGGTGTGAAGCCTCTGGCCAATCAGAATAAGTAATTATTAAACCAACTACCCCAGAGAACTAAA
Source organism: Hyperopisus bebe (assembly GCA_026777045.1). Taxonomy (NCBI): domain Eukaryota; kingdom Metazoa; phylum Chordata; class Actinopteri; order Osteoglossiformes; family Mormyridae; genus Hyperopisus; species Hyperopisus bebe. The sequence continues at coordinate 7,100,957 of JAODJW010000001.1, read as the reverse complement.
AACAAGGCCTGGATTTGGAAATGAAGAGCCCCAGTATATCCTAAACTCAGCAGAGTAAAACTAGGAGATTCAGTGTTGGATAGTAATCTGAATCATGTCATCGCTGGCCAGTCAACGATGTAGGCTGGTTTATTTGAATGTGGACCTACTTTCTGAGGACGGTGATTCAAGTGCCATTATGGGGCTGATAACATAACTGTGGGTGTGGTAGGCGTGCATCTAGACAACGTGTGGATACACTGGGTTTGGCTGAGTCAAGCAGCGTGTAAAATGTATCACTCCATCCTATCAATGTTGGCAGTGATATCATTCTTAGGTCATCAGTATGGCAGAGTCTGGGCCCAGTGGGGTGCCCGAAAGAGCTGATGACTTCTTGCCCAGTTTAACACCGGGTGTCATCCTCAGTGCTCATCAAGACTAACAGCTGTTGCCGTTGACTTCACCGGAGTCATGTGATCCCTTCCATTCCCAACCTTGACCCCCCTCGCTCTCAAGTTCCCCAGACAATCTCACCCCAAACCATATAGGAGTCTGCCTGGTCCTGTCAACACTTACAGGCCTGAAGAGTCAGAGTGCAACTTCTGTTCCCCAGTGACAGTCATGGGAAGGGGGTGGGGGCAAGAATGGAGGATTGATGTTAGACAAGTGTCATGACAGGTTATACCCAGAGTGGCAAGACTAACTCAGGCGTGATGAGACCCACTTGCGATTTGAGTTGATGACCTATGATTACAGCAAATTGGACATCAGTCAAAATCGACTCGAGCGTTTTTACAAGATCAACATTTAAACTTGAAGGTTCAGGCTTCTATGTCCCAGGAAACTCCAAGGCTGCCTACTTGGTTGACTTCTATGATAGAAACCTGGTTCTTGGGCTGAACACAGGATTCATGGTGTCCCTGGTTCAGACAGCCTTGCATTTCAAAACAGACCTCTGAGGTAAACATCTGCGGCTTTCTGAAACCACGCGAAACACTCCGGGATTCATCCCGTGTAACTACAGGGCAACCACACGCTGGTAAGAGAGGCACGCTGGAGTACCGCCTCCAGAAACAACAAGGCCCTTCAGCCGGCTGGTCTGTTTGCAGTACCACAGCCGAGATGGAGAGCAGTAATTGTGAATCATTACCACTAACGAGCGACGAACCCTGGGTCACATTTAGGGCTGAGATTGGGGCCAGAAAATCCAGCTTACAGGCCCTCAATGTGACAGACATTCAGTCCCCCGCAGGGGTATATTCCCAGCAGGGCTGCCTAAGTTTCTTGGTGCGGCCTGTCTACAGACGTCTGCAGGCCTTCAGCTATTGGACTCTCCAGCGTGACAGTGACAGGACAATAGCCATATATAGCCCAAGGTCTCTGCTACGGAATGGTGTCAGAGTCGCCGTTTAGGTGAATTAGGACATAGATGAACCCTGGCACTAACCTGCAGGTCTGGATGGTCCCAGATAGTAATCAGACAGACTTCAGCAAATTTTTATCTAGCAAGCCTGTGTTTTTCTTGTTATGAAGTTATCCCTAGCCCAAAGCCAGAGACATCAGCCATCTCTTATTTTTAAACGAGTCAGTGAAATTCTATGATAGGAGCTTTATGGGGAATAGGACTGTTTGTTTCTTTGTGAAATTCAAGGGTAATGACTTTTGGTGGGCTACTTTCGAAACATACCAGGCGAGGCGTTATCAGTTCTGCTTGTACATGACCGAAATCCACCACATGTGTCCCATGCCAGGCGCTCACTGCTGTCTACTTGAACTTTGGCAGTTCAGTTTACAGCCTCATGATGAATCTGAGTTGCTGTTGTCGCTGTTGAATATAGCATTCCTGTTAGGCCCACCCCCAATTCCTATGAAGAACATAGCTTCCTGCAACCGAATCAGACAGGGGATCCCATTTGCCGAATGGAAAATCCACTGTTGTGACCCCTAACCATAACCCTAATCTTGATCTTTGTGTTAATATGGGTGTTTCTCATAGTCAGACAACCGTTTAATAGAGATGGCTCATGGACTTAGGCTATGGTAATCCAGAGTGTCTCCATGACATCATCGTGTGGCTCTTATGTCATCAGAATGAGACAGCCTTGCTCTTTCAACTCCATCCTATCGAGCTCCCGTTCTTGATAAACTGAAGCCAAATCTCAAAGATGCGAGCATCCCAGACGGACACGGAGACACAATCCTGTGACCAGTTCTTGGTACACGGGGGTGGGATTTCCTGCATCCGCATTCCCACTGAGCCGTTACAATTATAGCAAAGTTATGCTAAAGCTAAGCCTCTGCGCCATACATTATGCAGAATACCCAGGCTGCCAGACAAGCTACTGACAAATTGATTAGCCCAGATTATCATGCAGCGTGTGTCCTTCCCTTGCTAACTATGTAAGTAAAAACAGATGACTGTGTGAGCACTGGCTGGGAGATAACCGTTAGACCAAAAGCTGACCTGGCTGATTTCAGGCCACTGATTGTGGATAATCACATATTTATCGCATAATCATTGTTTTCTGCAATGTCCCTGTTTTGTTGGTCTCACCGGTTTGCCGACTCAGAGGGCTTTTTCGTGTTTATCCCAGAAGCTGTTTGCCAGCCATGCCAGGCACCCACGAAATGCCAAGGGGCACACCTCATTCTGCTTGGATCTGTGGGGCGGGGGGGGATCGTTAACAACCGGGGTAGAGAATACACTTATTGTTACGGCATTTCAACATAGAATAATTGACAGCGGCCTCTGAAAAACAAACAGATAAACACGGTCAAAAGGTAGATTGTCGGAAAACATTGTTTATGTTAGCAATTGTCCCTAAATGTGTGTTTAAAAGGGGGATTGTTTGTAGTGATTTGGTCCTAATTTAATTTGTTTACCGTGATGCAATATTGTGGAAATAAAAAGGCATACGTGAAAATCATTTAGAAAGAGCACTTTGTTTTGTAACTCTGGTTAATTTGGGTGAGAAAATGTATCGGTAAAGTGTATAACCTGCACAGAACAGGGGCTCTGAGACTGATGAAATGGAGATACAGCTCGATTGATAAGAATTTGATTAATGACTGCAAAAAACATCAAGCAAGGGACCTGCACAGAGAATCAGCCAGCCACTATTTGAAAACTCAGCAGAGAACGCCCACAAAGCTTATGCTTTAGATGGAAACACAATGTTCCAATAATCATCTCAGGAAAAACCACATCGCAGTAGACACTGCAATTTCCCTAAGCAAAACAGCTGTGTTTTTCTACACAGACTGCATGAGATAAAAACAGCAAAGTGTTTTTTGTAATGTCTTTTTGTTTTCTGGTTCCACACAAATTAATGGAGAGAGTCACTTTGTACCCAAGAGACGACGAACGGGGGAAAACATATAATCTTACCCACAATGCACCAGGAGGGGCATAAACAGGAGGCAGACCATATAATTTGCATGCTGTTGTAATGTGAAACAAAATACAGCTACATCCAAGAGCCAAGAATCTCAGGGGACATCTGGGCTGCAGGTATGATATGAAGAAGAACGCTCCTCCATCTTGAAAGGTTTGTTGTAGTCAGGAGGGATCAACACCATGCCGGACTTCACCTTTTGACCCAAAAACGGTAATATCGTGTATTATTTTTGTGGTGCTGGGTATTTGGCGACATCATCCTATAAAAATATCACCTCCATGATCGCTATAGTAATTTATGCTCTCTGTTCAGGGGGAAGAAGCTTCAGGCAAATACTTTACTCCTACACTCCTCCCTGTTCTGCTCTCCAGGACCCTGCTCCTTCGTTCCTGCTATGTTTGGCAAGACTCAGCTGCAGAAGCCCTGGGGTGGGGGCCCCGGGCAGGGTTGGGAGGCCCGACCTGGAGAATGCCGTCTCTGAGGGCCGGGGTCAGTCCCAGCTCAGTCCCATGGAACAAGGAACCGGCAGTCACCTTTACACCTGGTCATGAGAGAGTATAACAAGTACTGTTCATTTAGCGGGTACTGCTCATTTAGCGGGTACTGCTCGAAGCCCATGTGGCAGCCTAGGTAAGCTTTACCTTGCTTAAGTGGTACCCACTCCCCCCCCAGAAGATGGTGCTGTAGGCGGCCACTTATGCCACCTAATGGGTTCCCCAGTGCTGTTTAACTTAATAAGTACAGTTTTCCAGTCACGTTAAGCCCCCTCGCACACATTTTTCCACACCTCATGCTCCCACCCAGGACTAACTGTATGTGCACCCAACTTATTAATGGGTCAAAGGTTAGGTGGACCACCCCGTTATGGACCTAATAGAGGCACCTCCTCCTTCCTCGAACCCCTGACCCCTGAGTCCAATCAGGTGACTCATTCTCACACCCTTTCATCGATCCAGAAAGAGGAGGTAATCCATGCGGACGAGCCGCCGCAAACTGAATGCGGAACATGTGACTGCAGGCATATCGCTCCGCCTCCAAGCACCCATCTCAAAATAATGTACCCCCTGACATCGGTGAGGTGGGCATCCCCCCGGGCTAAGATTTCTGAGCATGGACACCATGTGAGACAACTTCAACGCCAGCATCAAATTGCGCTGGGCAATACAGACGAGTAACCGGCAGCAGCAACTGCCACGTTTGGATGGAGCGGCTCCTGGTTCGAGACACACGCAGTCAGGCTTTTGCACCGTTTCCCCCAGTGCGTCCCGCTCAATCACCTGGCTTTGAGCCACAGCGTTTCTCGCGGTAAAGGCCAGAGTTGAGAAGTGTGGAAAATCATGACGTGAGCTAGTAAAGGACTATCCTTCCACCAATCTGCCGTAGCAATCCTACAGCAGACGCTAATCCGGATATGAACAGCTGAACGGTTACCCAACCCGGTCCAGTTATCTCTACTTGTATGGTGCAACTGCAGCCACGTATCAGCCCATATCAGTCAACTCTACATTGATCAGCGTTGCTTTAGGATGAATCGCTAAGGTTAATAACAGTCCTCTTAGCTGGCTAGTCTCCCCTCCTCTCCGCTTACCGTCCAAAGGAGTGGCTGGCTGCTGCGGCACACCTGGCGTTGCACAACAGCTTGATTTTACAAGGAAAAATTTCTCTCTCTTCATGTAACCTGCCATGATGCTGCGAGGCGTGCCGTGGGCCGTGGGAAGACAGCGAGGAGGAAATTGGCAGATGAACGAGGTAAATTGCACTAAATATCCATCATTTCCTGAAGCAAAGCTGAGGCAAGACGTAGTTTTACTGTGTACTGCAGCTGTCAATGGCCCATGGTAAGCTGGCGGTGGGCGGGGAATGATATGGAGCCATCAATAAAGCTAAAGTGTATCTGTTAGCTGTTAGCGCTTAGCAGCCCTCAAACACCAGCCACCCAATCACAGGCACAATAACAGCCAAGAGGCAATGAAGGAATTCGTTCTATTGACCTGCTCCCAACCTCAGAAATCAGCCCCAATCCTTCTTCACAGCATAGCCCTGGGTTTGGCACCTCATGATCTCCTTTGTTCTGATTCCAAAACAGCTGCTTTTGTTTTCAAAAGGGTTTGCTAAACTAGTCTCCGCTCCCATACATGAGTAAATCTCCCATTCTTTCCTTGTGTCACGTGGTCCTACACACCATCCCACCAGGAGGAAGTGTCACTGTTTGCCACTGACCCCTCACACCTTCCCAACCCCTTACAGGGCACCCAGTTCTTTCAGTACAGCTATTTACTACTTGTGTGATTCACAGAATGGCGAAATGAAGGCATGAGCAGATTTGGTACAATTTCCCCATCAAGTAAAAGTAGATTATAGATACTTTATTGATCCCCGTGGGGAAATTGTCTTTACGCCTCCCTCAACTTGCTCTTTGTAGATTGCCATTGGAAATATTTAAATTTTGCTTTTATTTTAAATGAATTTGTGAAATTTGAGTTACTAGGGATAGAGTAATATTTAATTAAATATCAATAGCCAATTATAGTTCATAGCTCAAGGGTGAAAGCAGGATTATGGACAAGAACATACTGTAATAGCATTACTCACTAATTTTTATATTGTCCCATCCAGAAATCCTTGACTCACCACAAAGGTACACATTCCATTTTGCATCATTTTTATGATTCAATTCATGCAATCTGTAGCTCCGTCAGCGAATGATGCTGCTGATCCCGGCCGAACTCAGGAGGCCGACCGTTTCAAACTGGCTAATTCGGCTGCGCGTATACACCCATCCCCTCAAAAACAGCATTAATCCGCTGCTCAAACATGGCTGGAAACCTGGCAAGTGCTGAAAGAGGTGAGTGAGGTTTTTTTTTTTTGCCATACTTTGCGACTGGGGAATTCCCCAGTAGAAATAAAGCATGACACAAACAAAGCATTTACTAAGAAAACCCATACGCAAGAGGCCTGTTTCCTACATGGCTGCATTGCTGCTTTCGAAGAAAAGCCTGAGGCGACTAGCAACCGGATCAGCGCACCTAAGGGCAGGAATGGAGCCTCTCCCTCACTGGACGGGAAATCTGCAGCGTGTCGCTGTGTGCTCAACATCCCATAACTGCGACCTTCTCAGACTGCAGCGTTAACAGACTTCGCCTCATTTAAGACATTTCCTTTACGTTTTGAAGGCCTTTCTAGCATGTCTTGAAGAACTTGCATGCTTTCTTGGTAGGTGTTTTGTGTGAGTAAATTAACCTTTTTACAGCCAGACGTTTCACTCTGGTTAAGCATTGCCGCTCAAGGCCGGACCCCATGACTGCAGTCACTCACCTTCAAGCCCTAGATTGCTATGCCAACCCCCCCCAGCCAGCCCCAGCCTTTTGTATGAAACCGAATCTCACCAAAGATCTTGCAGCAAGTGATTGAAGAGTCAATGAAGTACTGGGCCAGACAGAGTGAGAGATCTGTGTTTTGACAGAATAAGGATGTTTGTTAGAAAGTAGGTGCGGTTGGTGGCTACAAAACCACACCCTCCCCGCACTGCTGTCAGTCACTCAGCTGGTATTAACTGGATTTACCTTGCCTGTTCAAGCATTAGCTGGATTGAAGTTGATACACATTTTAGCTATCTGCGTTCACATTAAAAAGCCCGTGAAAAATCAGCTGGCAAGAGTGTCTTTAGAAGGCTACGTGACTCATCACAGTTGTTGATATCTAACAGCGTCTCTATTCTATGAAAAATCCGTCACAGGTGAGGAAACCTGTCAGGACACACCATTTTAATACAAAATATCCCCCTGCAGCCTTTTTATGAATAACATAGCTTTCATAATGGGACTGTAACTAATCTACAAGCCTTAACTGCATGTTTAAACTGCTACACTCAGAGGTCCACAAAAGGTAAATTCATCTGAAGTGAGAAAAGGCTCTTTTAACTTATGACAAGCTACACTAAGCTACTAAAGAAAAAAAAAACCTCAGATATAAGGGCTGAAATGCAGCACTTCCCCATCCCGTCCAGCAGGGGGAAGCCTTGTGCCCTATACAGCCTAGAACAGACTCCAGGACCCCACAAACCTGACTAGAATAAGTAGTTGGAAGTTTGTTGGAATACAAGTTTCAGACATTTACTCGGCCATGCAGAAAACTTTTTTTTTTCTTTCTTGCAAATGGAATGTTTGCATCCAGCACCCTCTACTGGATTGTCTCCAAACTGCACCGTGGGACACAGTTATTATTATAAGGCGCTAGATAAATGAAGCTAATGCCAGACTACCTCTAGACAACACAAGAAGCACTAAAAGCACAGCAATGTGCCACTGGGATATACAAGCAGTCAGTGCTGAGGCTGGGAATCCTTCAAGTATGTCACTCATTTCTATACTGAGATTCACAGAGATCAACACCCATGTCCTGTCTGTGGTCCAGCTTGTGATTTCAGTAACAGTTGGCATTCTAGCCAGAATGGGAGAACTTTTAAATAACATGAAAAAAGGTGGCCTCCAGCTACAGTACTCCTGCTGGCATTAGTTTGATCACCACCTTCTGGCCATGAGTGGTAATGCTGCGTGCGGGTGTCAGTGATTCTTCTAGAACATTACAATAGACAAACACACAGATACCTGCTGAAATACTCACCTGATTCCTGCACAAGACGACACAGCTTTCAGCAAATGGTCGCGGTGGTGACGACTGTGGTCCCATTTAGGCAGAATTATTAAAGCAGCATCGGATGTAAGCTCTGAATATAGTCACTACGGATGACTTGGGTGCCATGGCCAAGGCTCCTGTCTTGCCACCAGGGGGCGGTCTTCCAGAAATGGAAGCCGGGAAGCTGGACGTCCACGGTGACAGCTTCCAGAGCTGCCGCTCAGACACAGGGCAACAGCAACACTCTTACTAATCAACAGTTTATTTACATAAAGAACAAAGGATGTGTATGGATTGCTTTCATTTCCACAGAGCCACAAACCATTTTGTTCCCATTTTAATATAAAGAATGAATTTACAATCAGTTCATTTTTAACAGAGCTTTTTTTTCTCTCTTTCTCTCTCTCTCTTCCAGGAACCGTGAATCACAATTGGCAGCTTGCGGCTGCCTGACGCCGGACTGACAGCAGGACACCATCTTTGTGCCATGAAAATGGGAGAAGAGAGGCAGCGGTCACAAACCAAGGGGGGGGGGCGGGTCCGCCGGACTCCACCCAGAACCACAGAACGCGAGGAAGGAAACAAAAATACCAAGACCAAATACAAAAAAATATATCACTAAAAATCAGATTTACAGTTTTTTTTTCGCCTTTTCCCAGACAGCCTATCCAGAATTAACAAGCCTATATTAGTCTACATTGAGAGCAAACACAACATGATGAAGGGAAGGCCTTGTTATTATTATTATTGTGAATATTTTAGTCGTTTTAACACTTTATCTCTGCCCAAGCTGGATGCAGTGATTAAAAGGCAAGCTTTGATCTCTCTACAGCACCTACAGGTACGGACAGCTTCAGAATCAGGGGCACCATGTAGACGGTGGCAAGTTAGCTGTGTTTCACACACCAGGAATACCACAGTAACATTAAAAGAATAGGTAAAAGGGACTGCGAGCCCCCAGTCACCCCCCCCAAGCACGCACACACACACACACACTGAAGCAGGACCGGAATGGCCAGTTTGGGTGCCACAGGTACAAACAGCCACCCCGTCACACAGTCACACGAGAGATGGGCGCCCGCTCAGGCTTACGAACAGCGAATCAGGACAAAGACGTCTGCTAATGTGCATTTAAATCACCAAATGGTCTTAAGTCTGTTTTTTTTTCCTTTAATGTATTCTTTGTTTCATTAATTTTCTAAGACTGTGTCCTTTAAATGCAAACGAAAGAGTATGGGGTCTTGGCAGAACACAGGTGTTCGTGTTCACGTTTGACTTTAAACTTCAATGTTGTTTCCTGCGTAAAGTCTGGTCCACGTGCGAGCTGGAAGACAAAAAGAGCGACGACAAGCGACATGGGTGAATTAGCCTGCGTTAGGCAGGCCTGCAGCTCAGCACAGCCGCAAAAGATGACGCACTCCAGACACGCGACCTGGGCGGCCGAGTGCCCCCCCCGATTCACGTGACCCTCGTTCACCTCACCTGTCTCTATGGCCTGAGCTTCGTTGGTTTTCCATTGCTCTGCGACGTCATTAGCTAGTGGATCATCGGGGTTGGGAGCGCTTAGTAATGCCTGGATAGATAGCAGCACGGTGCGGATCTGCAGGGCAGGCGACCATTTATCTGCAAGGAAAAGTAGCCGAGCACAGAGAGGGTGCAAGACCGATGGCAGAGTTCTGTAAAAGCACATAGTGAGCTCCGTAGTAACTAACGCAACAAAGCCCCCCTTGCCTTTCGTGATGGTGCCCTCCACACAACCAAGGAAGGCCCCCATGATCCCCCATCCTCACCTTTGAGGATGTCCAGGCATATCCGACCCAGCTTGTCTACGTTGGGGTGGTATATTTTGGTCATGAACCGTACTTTAGGAGCTGCCATTGGATACTCTTCTGGTAGAAAAAGTTCAAGTTTAAAAGTCCCTCCTTCAAAGGGTGAATCCTGGGGGCCGGCGATGACCACGTGGAAGTAGCGGGCATTCGCTTCATCAGGCTCCGCCTTGATCCCGGGGACAGGTTCAGCTAGCAAGCGCTGTGTCTCCTGGAGGTAGGGGAACACACACACACACACACACGCAGCGACGGTGAATACATGTTAGCGATGGCGTCGGATAAACAGGAAATGAAACACAGGCAAAATCTCCCATGATCCCTCAGCTGCACGTGTGAGCCATTGAAGGAAAGGGGGGGGAGCTGCTGAGATCGAGGGAGCAGCATGTCTAGAAGGAACGGCAAACAGCTCTTAACCAAGAATGGAGATGGTTCAGCATTTATGTGCCAGGGAGATACCAACTCAACCCACCCTGGAGCTGACCAGCCTGCGATTTCCACATCGTGTATTTTCATACCTTTATATTAGAGTATTCAAATACCTCTGTTCCTGTTAATACCCTTATAATTATTTGACACAGCTTGCACTGTTTCATTCCTTTACTCTATTATTTTACTTCTGCTTATCTATTTTTCTTTGTCTTCTTGGGGTTCTATGTTATTTGTGAAAGTAAACACTAACACTGCCAAAACAAATTCCTGGTACATGCAGTTATACTTGACCAATGGAGTGAATTATGATTCTGATTTACCTGGGAAAAGAATGACCAGAAATCTGTGCTTATCTACCGAGACGGACCAGAGACCCGTGTTATTCATGACGGTGACACACTATGTAATCATGGACTGCAAACATCTCATGTTTTTAAATGCTAAGACCACCGACTGCAGTCTGCTGCTTCTCCAGCAGGCTGAACATCTTGGACAGAGGGTGCACAGCAACACCAGCTGAGTTATAAATAGGTCTAAATATGCTAATTTATAAGGCAGCAGAAGGTATGAGAAGCGGTGTTTAACCGGCTGCTCGGTAAAACAGCCGCAGTCAAATGCAGCCTGGCTCAAGCCTGCCTCCTGCAGTCGACGTTCCGAACTGGTGAAAATGTGAGACGCGGTGGCTGTTCACACTCACAGGTGGACGGTTCACAACCCAGTATGTCAGCAGACTGGCGCAATCTCTGCCACCCACCATACTGGTCTAGGCTTGATTCTACAGGACGCGACCTTCCCCAAGAACCAGGACAAACAATTTAGCACCAGCAAATCAGAACAAATTTAATGGAGATCAGTGAATAACAGAAGAATAAGAACTTTGGGGGGAAAAAACCTTATCAACCCCTGCTCATTTGTGGCCTTAACATTTGAGTCTAAAAGCATAATATTATTCCAAATACACACTGACGCAGAATTTAATTGTGTACATAAAGTAATCAACGCATCTCTGAAGTGAATGCAAAACACACTTCGAAAAAATCTCTATCACATATGCTTACAAAAAAAAAAACACCAAGCAATAAAATATCACCAAACCAAAGCTCCACCAACAAGATAAAGACCCTCTTCAAATTTGGGCACTGAACAAAAATCAGGCAGAGTCAATTTTGCAATGCGTAGCCCCTCCCAGTTTAGACATGTCTATTGCATATTCTTTAGGCATCTCCGTTTACATACACAATGATATTCATTCAGTTCCGACATACAGCTAATGCATATTCATGGACATACAGAGTGGGCACAAGGAAACCTTTGTAAAACATGTTAAATGCATGGCAGGAACACGCCGTCATGGCGACGTCGAGAGGGTCTGTTCCCCACTTTCCTGCCAGCGCAGCAGCCAGCAGACAGAGACCAACTAAGCAGAACGTGGATGAGAAAGTCATACAAGCATCTGTGCAACTGTGTGCAAACGACACACCAACAAAAACATAAACAGCACAGTTGCTTCACTATCTCTGCTGACTTTCACCATCCTTGTCCACGTAAGTAACACGCCTGGCTGAAATACTTCATATGGATAATTTGAAATCATACTGTAAGCGAAAGCACGATACATAATATCAATATAACTCTATACTGCATGAAAAAAGAACTGAAAACCACAAAGGGCTTGGAAATACACTGTTTCACAGTTACGTTTCTCTACTGGTCCTGGCGTCCTATCTTGATTGATGCTTACTTCAAATCCCAGGGCCAATAACTACTGTAATAAAACTAATTTCAACTAATTAAACTAGTTGCATCATTTTTAAATGCAGGCAGGCTACACCACAGATAAAGAGAAGATGATATCTTCCCTAAACTCCGTTCTAAATATTCTCCCGCAATATTGCTGCCCACTATTTTGGCTTCTTTAGACAACTAATGACTAATTTCTGTTAAAATCAAAGTATTTATCCAAGCTACAAAGAAGGAAATCCGAAGTTCATTACAATCTTGACATTTCATCTATGGGTCTAAATTAAAATGGCACTCAAACAAAGCATCAGTCTTTACCAAAAGGTGATACCTGAATATTCTGAACAGTGCTGAGAACGTTTGTCAAAGAGGTAACCTTTAAACTATGTGACAGATTTTGAAACACAAATCTGCCAACAAATAACGTGCTTTAGCGATGAAGATGCATACTAGTGACTAAGTCTTCATACATTTACAGACACACTACGGAATGTTTCAAATTTCCCAGACAAACTGAAGTGCGCAAGAGGGCGGTCCCTGGTGAATATCCACAACATTCAGGGGTCTGTTTCAGTATACAAGGGAATTTTACACGTGCAGCCCAAGATGTGCAATAATCAGCATAGCATTCAGACTGGGTTACAGATGACCCGTGTGTATTATTCTCCTTGACTTCATTACAAAGCCAACGACAATACATCTGTAACGATCATTTAGCAAAATTAACCCTCATCCTCATGAATACAATTAGATAGTTAAAATCAGTTATTTGTCTGATTTGTTAATGTATGATCCAATTAAATGTTTCAACAGTCATTTATTTAGACCGGCCTGGATTCAGGTAGCTGGTTATGTTTCGGGTTGATTTAAATGTACTTCGTAGATTTAACCAAATCCAGTTAACCATCCTTTCCATATATCTGGGTTAGGTCAGTAAAACAGAATGAAAGGTTTATCTGACACGAACTGATGTTCTATATAGAAAATCGCATTTAGAAGCCTGTGCAGGTGACGATAGTGTATCATCATCCACCCCGCTGATCGCTCACCCAAGAAACGCACGTCTTAAACGTTAAAGGATCTCCGCATTATCTGACGACCGGCGCCTGGGTGTGACCCGGACCAAATGCGAGTCCGAAACCCGGGACGCACCGCGGAGAAAGGGTCATTTCACGAGACTTTCCGTGCTTGTTTATGCGGCCTTGGGGGAGACGGCGGCGCCGTAAGGCGGGGAGTGACACCCCGGCGGCTCATTCATTTGAACCTGCCGACAAGGCCCGGTATACAGAAAAGCCGCTTCGCACCGGCCCCGAAGCCACGCATCTTCATCCCGGTGCTGCCGACGCCCCCGAGGCTCCCCTTGAGGGGATTTTATTAAACTTTCGGGACTGGTCGTTAGAGGAGCCCCGGCCGGCTGGGTGCGCTCGCCTCAGTACTTGCTGCGCTAGGATCAGTACCAGGCCGGCAAGAAGCAGCCACGGCCCGGGAGAGTCAGCCCGCTCCGATTACACCCCAAAGGCAGTGCCAGCTACCTTCTCCGCGACACGGACGGATAAGGGGCACGGTGCTCCGCCATCTTTAGCGGCAGGGCTGTATTTTTAAATCCAGCCTTATTCGGGTCTGTAGCTCGAGCTGGACGGAAGTCGCGAGCTCAAGTGACAGACGGGGGAATGCGTGCGAGTCCCGTGTTTCGCCGCAGTGAATCGCGCCCAGCAACACAGCCCCGGCGCTGCCCGCTACCGGCACAGCTGGCCGCATGAGACGCGGTTCAGTTACCTTAATGATCCTGCGGGGCAGTCCTGCCATCTTGTCTTAATGCGGGTTTTTTTTTAGCTGTGACTCCTTCGGTGCGTTTCGGTTCGCTTGCCACGACTGCGCAGGCGCAGATGTCTCCCAGCGGTTCGCAGCGAGTGCGCAGACGTGAATGGCTTCCAACGGTTCGAAGAGAGTGCGCAGGCGCAAATGTCTTTCTGGCGGGGCATCGTCATTGCGCAGGCGCGTATGGTTCTGCAAGCGTTTGCGTCATTAGTACGCTGTGGAGAATTATTGCTGGACGTCACATAGCAGTTCCCCTTAATCTGAAAATGAAAATCAACTCCCAATGCATAACAGACCGTGCATGTACTTAATTATAGAGGTGGTGTAGTGGAAGTTACTAATACATTAATCTTCCAACCTCTTATCCTGGGCTGGGGGAAATTGTACCCAAACATCTTAAAAGTGAATTGTATGAAGTATTTTGTCTTACACCTAACAGTGAACGTAAAACACGTGGATATTCCAAATATATATCATATGATACATCCTAAGAAGAAACAGATTATTTAAATCTATGGCATAATTATCAGTATTTGAGTGCTTGCAGTCAATGAATTCTGTAGCTCTGTACTTTTATTCACAGGAATTCTCTCTCTGATTATTCACATTTTCACATAGTTTGACCTCATGCTTGGAACAAGGATCAAGAAATCGGAACAATTATTCACGTGGTTACAGGTTAGCTTAGTGAGACAGCAGGAGAGAATGGACCCATGTGTTTTTGTTCAAGGGTATTATGGCACTGTTATACGAAATGTTACTGTAAAGTTCAGTAACAAACATGCCACATTTAGAGTTTAAAATTCTTAAAAGATACTATCTGCATTCGTGGTTACTCTCCAGTCCCCATAATACACCTTGTGCCAGGTCCATCTGGGAAGTGTAAAAAACCCTTAAACACATCAGCCTCATTTGCTTAACTGCACAACTTAACTGTTTATTTAAGAAAATGCCATGTGGTCTTTATAGTGTATATTACATATTACAGGTGAGTCTTGGACTATCTGTCTTTGGGAGGATTCAGCTTCTTGCGTCTTCTGTGATACCTGGGAAAAAAGGGCCATAAACATTTAGCATGATTCTACTCGACAGACTATTGTTGGAAACATGTTATGTAGCCACAGAATTCCTTTTATCTTCAGCTTGCAAGACCTTTTGATATCTAAACATTCATACGGTTGCACTGTTGTTCAAGGGTGAGAGGAGTGTGACTTACTAGAAGCTGAACCTTTGTTGCTAAAGAACTGCCCTTGCAACCGAAATATCACCACAGAAGTCTAGCTTCTGGGAGTCTGCACTCTATCCAATCTCAGGCACAGTTTGGGACAATGTGTAGGTTCAAATATTGTGAATTATAAGCTTAGGTTTTCCAAAACATTCAAATTTAAAATCTGTCTGCATTTTTACAATTTTTATCTCAGACAATTTATTAATAATGTGATCAATCTCTCAGAAAAGATACAAAATTATTTAGTTAAATATATTAATGGTGGAGCTTTGATGTACAAATACAACATGCAGAAGGAGTTAAAAATGTCCACTTACTGCCCATAGGGGTACCAACGATGCTTTGTTGTGAAGAACATTTTACTGAGCTCCTCAATTGTAGGACCCGTCTTGTTCTGTGGGACTTCCATACTCAAGTGAGCCTTCAGAACCTGGTCATGTGTTTCCGCTGGGTTTGACAGGGGGTCAGGTCGTGGAATGGGCTGCAGTGTAGATTAAGAAATATCTTATCAAAAGATCTAATTATTTTTTCACATTTAAGAACTAGCGTTATGTTACAATCCTTGAGCTGTAATACATTTCACAAAAAAACACCCAACCGTACTGTCCATTCTCACCTGGGACAGCTCGTATGGGAATTCAACAGCTGGGTGGTAACAGACTATAGTTTTACCATCTGGCGTCAATCCTATTTCAACTTTGCTGTAAAAAAGAATTAGGAAATCAGTTTTTGGACAATATTACATCATCAAACTGCAGAAGAGGGCACTGCAAGTTAGATACCGAACACCAGCTTTCCAATCAAAGGCATTTACACTTACCCTCTCTAAACCATTCTAAGATACCTGTAAATGCACAGGTTTGGATATATTCAAAAAACACTAAAGAAAAAGAAAAAAAGTATTTTCAAAGGTGGCAATCCTGATTTAATTAGACGTTAATTCTCTTGTGCTATGGTACGAACTAATCTGTGGTTTTCTCAGAGATGATTCTTTTTTTTCCCTCCACTGTAGGACTCGGTATATTTACCAGTTCGCATCCTCAGATAAGGACCCAGTGGCGGTGGACATGGGATGAGCTGAAGCCAAACTTCCAACTGGGGGAGGCAGTTATCGAACGGCAGCGATTTTAATGTTTACGGAGATATGTGCTATGCATTTCATCAGACATTCAAGCAATTGCTCAGAAGTAAATTCCAATAATATCTTTATAAAACCGAACGTCTTTCTGCGCTTCAGCATCGGTCAGCATGCTAATCAACAACGTTACTAGATATCTTAAATATCCATCCAACTATAGGAAAATAGCTGGCGTGAATATATACGTTTAACAGCATTTTAAACCTAAGAGTTACATATATCATCCTGTCACATATCATGCACAGGAAACAGTCCTAGCTTCCTACTGATCGCTGGATCTTTCTCATTGCGTTCATTACCCGTTTTACTTACGGTTATGCAGCGAGCAAAGCCTATTTAGCAGACATACCCGTTAAATGTGTCCGTTTGGTCACATTTAAAAGCTTTGTGACGAGACCTGTCAGTCTGATTCCTTGACCTCCGGCCATGCTGCTCCACCAGCTGCAGGCGGAAACGTGCAGCAGCGAAAAAGGTCCGTGTGAAATACGGCGATTCGCAAGGTGACCGCTCGGGGAAAACCGTGACGGACGGTAGTCACGATGGAGCTTAGATAGGCTGAAAATATCGGTTTAAACAATTTAACTGTGACGCCTTGCTGTTTGATAACACAAGCATTAGGTTCCTTCATCCAATCACGTGTTTCTGATCACCTACTGGATTGTGGAACTGGACTACCATATAAATTAAAATAAGACCAAGAAAGAAGCCTAATACTCTACCTGCATTCATGCATACCTCTGCCATCAGTACCCAAGACTTTCTTGTTCCTTCGAGGTGCTAAGTGTTTAGCGCGGGGGCTTGCCTGGTTTAATTTTTCCAACAGCAGTTTACCATGTCTAAGTACATTTTTAGTGATCCTATTTATTTAACATGGCCCTTTATCAGTCCTTGGAATTAGGGGACATGAAAATACACACACACAGAGGGAAAAGAACTTATTTAATTGGTTTGTCTTCTTCATTCATATTGCAATTGAAAAGATGCAACAGGATCATCAATTTGATAAAATAGATAAAGTAAGATGGATATTAGAACCCTTATCCTCCTGGCAGCTTTGTCCTTTTGTTGACACCAAGCACGTTTCACATCTTCAGAATTGCGCTGTGTGTCTGGGATGGGAGTGGGGGGGCTGGGGG
>JAODJW010000001.1:7060798-7075278 GCA_026777045.1 Hyperopisus bebe | reverse complement strand
CACATGGCAGGGGTACGCCCTGGGTGGGATGCCAGTCTATCACAGGGCACATGGCAGGGGTACGCCCTGGGTGGGATGCCAGTCTATCACAGGGCACATGGCAGGGGTACGCCCTGGGTGGGATTCCAGTCTATCACAGGGCACATGGCAGGGGTACACCCTGGGTGGGATGCCAGTCTATCACAGGGCACATGCTCATGCACAGTGGGCTAGACATGTCAGTTCACCTAACAGCATATTTATGAACTTCTGGAAGAATCTCATGAAAACACAAGAAAAACATTTAAACCCAATACACAGATCCTGGGACATGAAATTAAACCAACAATCCTAGAGGTAGGAGGCTACAGTCTTGCCCACTGCATCACTGGTATATTGTACCAACTAGATTCAGGGACAGATTGAATTTTATGTTGCGCTACCAAAATAAGCCTTTCTGGGGACAAGCACCTGCATGTTGTAATGTTATTAAACCAGTAGGGAAGCTCATTAGGTCGGCTTATGTTGGAGAAGTCTGCGATGTTGAAGACGGAGAGGCTGCTGTTGATGTAACCCTCCATGGTGTGTCCTGCATGATTCCCGTACGGAAAGACTGAGAATGACCAGTAGTACACCAGTCGAGGGATCATGTCGGACGTGAAGGCGATTATCATGGCCTAGGAGCAGGGAGACGACGGGTAAGTAGAATGTTTTCATAGAGAACAAAATCAAAAGCTACAGCTGCTTCCTGTTTCAGTTTCATCAGGATGGGGGTGCTCCCCTTCCCCCACCCATTTGCTTTGAGGGACTTTAGCTGTAATAAACATTATTCAGTCACTTTTCTATGATCGCTAGCAAAAGCAGGCTGGTAGTCAGGCTTGTATTTGGTAGCGTGACTCAGATGAATGCAGATCTTACGTACATTGGTCACCACTGCCAAGATGGTGATACCCTGCAGGATGGGTTGCCAGGTACCAATGCCCTGCGCTTTCTCGGGCACCATGCGCCGGAACTGTGTGATGAACTTCCACGCGTCCACCCGGATCTCAAAAATGTTGTTCAGAAGTGCCAGGAGAGGAGCCAGAGGAAAGGAGGCCACGAAGAGTGTCACAAAGCCAAACTGGATCGCTGCAAATAGGAATCCATACGGTTACAAAGCAAAACTGGATCACAGCAAACAAGAACCTACACTGTCACAATGCCAAAATGGATCACTGCCAATAGGAGCCAACACTGCCATGAAGACAAACTGGATCACTGCAAACGTGAATCCATGCTGTTACAAAGCCAGACTGGATCACTGCAATCAGAAGCCTGCACTGTCACACAGCCACACTGGATCACTGCAAACATAAGCCCACACTGTCATAAAGCCATACTGGATCACTGCAAACAGGAATCCACACTGTCACATAGTCATACTGAATCACAGCAAACAGGAGCTCATACTGTCATAAAGCCAAACTGGATCATTCCAAATAGCAGTGATGCTACAAAAACAGAAATTTTTGGTACCAAATCGATACTAAAGCTCAGAAAACATAACAATACCAGTTTTTCCCCAGTATCAGTGGTACAGAGTCAAAGGTTGGCGCCTGTCACTGCACTAGATTCCAGGATGCAAAAAAAAATGACACTATGCAAATGTCATGTTGTTCTGTGCATAATTGCTGATTTTAAAATAATCTTCTTTAGCAGAACACTCAAGCTAGTTTGTGATTTAAGAATCTGAGCAGCCACTGTGTGTTGCAAATGCAAGTCTGACAAATTTGGTGACACAAGAAGAAAAACAAAATTTCAAAATGGTGGAGAGCTGTGATTCAGCAGTTGCACCACAATGAACATGTGTTGACAAGGAACACGCCAAAAGTTGTATTTGGAATCAGTTTTTAAATTTGTCATTATAACTGTCGCCTTAAAAAGTCGATATTGTGACATCCCTGGTTGACAGGAGTCCAAACTATCATGAAGTCAAACTGGATCACTGCAAACAGGACCCCACAGTGTCACAAAACCAAACTGGATCACTGCCAACAGAAGTCTACACTGTCACAAAGACAAACTGGATCACAGCAAACAGGAATCCACTCTTTCACAGAGCCAGACTGGATCACTGCAAACGGAAGCCCACACTGTCACACAGCCACACCGAATCACTGCAAAACAGGAGCACACATTGTCACAAAGCTGAACCACATCACTGCAAAAGGAGTCCACACTGCCATAAAGCCAAAATGGATCACTGCGATCTAGCTTCTTATCGCAGCCTTACCCATCTCCAGATATTCATAAAACAGGCCCAAAGTGCCCTGGGGCTGGAGCTGGTAGTCCTGTTCCCAGCGGGGAAGCACCGTTTCAGAGCGCACCTTCATGCAGTAGCGAGACATCAGGTTTTTCACCCATCTAAGGAGGACAGGATGGCCATCGTGAGGGCATGTGTGTCACATTGGTTTCCATAAAGCCCTTGACAATGAGTTGGTCAATCATTGAGTCACCACTGTTCTAGTCCCTAGACATGTAGCTATTCTTCCATTCTGATTGGCTGCTGTAGTGACAGCTTGTTCCTGGTCTGCCTGCGCGTTCATGTGATCGACGAGCTCACCAGGGAAGACACTTACGGGAGGAGCACCTCCTGTATTTGGTTCCAGATGGCTTTGCCACCCATGATAATTGTTAGCTGAGTCGTCAGCTCAATCAGACAGCCTCCAGGGTCACACTTGGAACAAGGAGAGGGGAAGAGTGTCACTCTGTGCTTTGTAAAGAATATTCACAATATAGGCATGTGGTTTAGCGGCAAAAAGCTATTACGCCTTATCTCAGGGGCCTGGAAATGCATGAGATGAGCACCTTTGGCGGGATTGTTTACACGTGTCTCTTGCCTGACTCACCTCCTCGTTGCGATACTTGCCCAGCCAGTAGACAGGAGCCCCAGGGTATCCTACTATTTTGCCCTTGAAGAAGGCAATGTAGAAGCATGAAGAGTAGTAGTTCACAAACTGGAAGAGGAACATCTTCAGGGTTAAGCTGTTCTCGTAGTCAGTCTTGGTTCTTGGCAACTCTTGGGATTTTGTTAGCAAGAGGAGAATGACAAGGCGAAAATGTATTTCTTAATATCTGATAAAGACAACATTTTAAGAATTGAAGTACACAGTGAAATTGCTGCTTAGGACACTTAAGGAACACTATTTGAACGCTATTTGAATTCCTTTGTTAAAGAATCAGTGCATCAGTATGAAGTTCACCACTGGGAACCTCACCGAAATCTGTGATCCAAATGGCAAATTTCTCGTACAGGATGTTGAGGATCATGATGACCACCAAGCTGATGATGGAGGCTGTGACTGAGGTTGCCATCTGTGCAGTCAAATAGCCCTTAAACGGCTCCAGTTCCTTCAAGTCTATCTTCAGGTTGGCAGAGAAGGTAAAAAAGACCGCCAGCCGGTATACTATGATGGCGACCACGGAGGCGATTATCAGCATGATCTACAGAAGAGGAGGCCTTGTTTACATTCACAATGGCACATGCAAAGATAAAGACACAAGATGTAAAAGATCATCCCTTACCCAGAATAAAACCGTCCCAAATCCACAAGTCACTCGTATACACTTTCCGCATTTAGTGAAGGGCACCTTCTCATTGGCCTAAAATGAAACATCACTAATTTTAACAGGTTCTGTATTTTAGCCTGGAAAAAAAAATGCATGCATCTATATAATCAAACATAACTGCAGGTTAAATAATGCAGTATTTACAAGTTGTTTCAACCTAGGACATGTTGCTCCTACCTTGGTGATGGGATTAGTCCGCTCATAGATGCACTTGGCCTCATACTCGGCCCGAGGTTGTTCCTCTTGCTCCAGGAACTCCACAGTATCCCACTCATACTCCAGCCTGGCCTGGTACCGCTTCCAGAATTCCAGGAACAACGTGACTTAGGGGACAAAGCCAGGAGATGTTGTGTCTCTCAGTTCAGTCAAAAAAATACCTGTAGATCTGTTCTTGATCATTCAGTCAAAGGTTTGCATGCCACCATTGCCTCAAATGGACCATCAATTTCACATGTATAACCAGCACATAAGGCGGCTTTGTGCATTAATGTCTATCTGGACACACTCACCCCAGACTGCCATAAAAATCGCAAACACCAGTGTCCCAAAATTGTCAAATATGCACAATTTCTGTGGGGAGAAAAAATGCCCCATTAAATGCAAATTCCATAGCTCAATAATTTCTGAGAAAATACTTTTCTGTATTTCTTAAATATTTAAGTATTGTTATATTGGTTTTATTATTTTTCACTGTGGTAAACAAAGATCTTTCCATGCACTAAAGACCCCAATACTGCATTGCCACCTAGACCCTCATCTTCTGCTGTATGGAAGTCACCTTAGATGATTCGCAGGTGTTGTTAAGTCTCCAGTAGGTGCATTCTTTATCGCACTGTGGGCACATCACAATGTTTCCTCCAATCTCCGGGTCACACACCTCCTTGCTATGCAATACACAACACTAAAATGATTACATAACTACCACTGCTGTCCAACACAACAAAAAAATGGAGACCTGACATCAATACTCAATAAGGCATACGCACCCTACCTCCAGGTGCTGGTCTCCTGAGTGTGGTAGCCATAGATAAAGCAGCAAACCCCCACTATTGCAGCTATTGCCAGCATGTATGTGTAGAAGCCCAACCAGGCGAAGTAAATGCCAATCTTCTCTCCGTAGTACTTCCTGTACCAAACCAATCATAGTAATCATGTCACCTCCTGAATTACATTGCATTAAGCTCCAGGTAAAATGCACCTGTTATTTATGATTGAAGCTTACGTGAGATCTGTCCAAATGGCATGTGAGACCTGCCTAGTAGAGGCATAAACATGAGCTCAACATTTCTATGTGACTCCTATAAGTGTTTGACAAACTACCATATATCCATCTTATAACCAGTAATCCAGTATTGGGTTATGGGGGAGGAGTGCTGGCCTCAGAGCCTCAAGGTACAAGGAAAGGGAACATCCTGAACACGACAGCTGGAGGACACGTGTTATGGGGATGGCAATTTGCATAACTGCATGTCTTTGGACTATGAGAGGAAACCAGCAGAAATCCATGCAACATGGAGCAGGTATGAAGATCCTACACACGGACCAACCCTAGATGTATGAAGAGAGACCACATGGACCAAGCCTAGAGGTATGAAGAGAGACCACATGGACCAACCCTAGAGGTATGTAGAGAGAACACCACCTACTTCCTCCTGTGACAATGATCAATTAATTCAAACAACTTGTTAATTATCAATATGATTCTGTAAGGCCAAAAATATTAATTGTAAACCTTTACGGAAATTAAGTAATGCCACATTCTGACCACATTTGACCAGAAGAACTTTGTAAATCAAATTATTGAATCCATGGGTAAATCATGTTTTTTAGCTCTTGAAAGACCAACATTCAGAAGGTTCACTACCTGATAAGGTCCAAGGGTTGCATCTTGTAAATGCTCTTGGGGTGAGCCCACTCATTGTACAGCAGAAATCGCTCACTGGGGCACTGGCCATCATGAGACTTCACGTTGAACCTACACTGCAAGTCAAACATCAGATACATACAGTCAGCATTCCACAAAGAGCTAGATCCAACACATCAAGGCTGGGTAAACTGCACATCAACTTGGAATATTACCTGCTCTCATGAAACATTGGTTTATGAATGGATTGTGAAGCAGATTTGGTATAATTGATCAGTGATTGATCAGTGAATATCACTTTTGAAGGATTTTAAAATAATACAAATGTTATTTCTTTTAAGCATCCAAATGTATAATTATTTGCTCAGATTCACCTCCAGCAATAGCTGCGGTTCAGTGGTTCCCAAACACCCCCACAACAACATCCAGACATTCCATGTTTTTATTCCCTTGCAAAACCAGATAATCTCATTAAACTAATCAACTAATCTTCAAGCCCATGATTTGTTGACCTGGGTGCGCTTGAGATACGTTGTACCAGAGTACGCAAGACTATGTGTCCTACACACAAATAGCAAACTATGCCGTAGGCTCTGGGGGGTCACTCACGTCGTGTAGGGGGTAGGCGGCTTTGTAGACTCCTCTGTCCAGCAGCTTGCTAATGCCAAACTTCCTGATTTCACCCCTCACTTCAAAAGGGGCTCGACACAGGATGTAGCTGGCCTGGGATGACATGTGAGATAACCAAGAGCTGCACTGGCCACCAGTAACAAACTTCCAAGCAGGACAATTTTTTGCAGCACATGGAGAGCTCACAGAATGTTTTGGGACGCTTGCTTAATTCTGCCATAATGTTGTAAATTTACTGATGTCATAACAAAAGACCATTGACAAGCAATGATTAACGTATCTGCACATATCTTCCACACAGACATTTTCTTCTTATTGAGTGTCATAATTTTTTGACTGACTCATTCAGTTCTGTTCTCGCCCTTTTGCTATTAATTGCAATTGTATTCACTGACTCCCTAAGGGACACTAAACATAAATGTTTGGTATTTTATGTTGTTATACAAAGGTGGGACTACTTAAAAAAGTAAGAATTTTTGTTATAAAACTAAAACATTTGTAATATTTTTACTGAATTAAGTGTCCCAAGACTTTCTGTGAGCACTGTAGCTGGTGGTTTAAAATTGTAATTATTTATATGAGGAAATGCTTAGTCCTTGAGGGATCTGCACACATATGGTAGAGTAAGTACTAAATAAGTCTTCAACCCCTTTCACAAGCTCCTGCTGGCTTCTTGGAGAAGGGGATACACAATAAATGTGTAAGATGTTCAGAGTAAATGTATAAGATGGTCAGAGTAAATGTATAAGATGATCTCACCATCCTGCTTCTCATAGCAGGCGTGAAGAACCGCTCCCGGTCCTTGATGTAGAAATGATCTAATTTGTCTTTCGTAAACGGGGCGGTGAAGTACTCGATCTCAGCTGGTATGAGGTCCTCGTTGGGACGGAAGAACTTGGTGATGCAGCTGAAGGGTGACGTCGTCTTTGGGAGGTCATTGGGCAGGATGGGCAGACTGATGTGGAGAACCTCGGCGTAGGTGCAGAGCACGTCCCATGGCAGGTGGACCTTCACAAACACCAGCTTCTCATCCAGTACCTGGGTGGGAGAAACAGGAGCAGAATCTCAATCTCGGATGCCCTCTGTAAGGACAACCATGGGTCTTGTGTGTGCCAGGCTTAGAGAGGCTTGATGAAATGATTTTTTTAGCAGTTGGCACATGGTGGGAGTGAGAGCTCACAGGGTTGAGGGTTGTGGGTTCGAATCCCGCCCCTGGTTCTGTGTCTGCAGTTTCTCGTGTTTGTGTGTAGAACCGGGATCTCTAAATCGCCAGTGTGTGTCCCTGGAAAGAGCTGGGGTCTCTTCCCTTTTGATTCATGGGATTCAGGCTCGTCATGACTGAACCTAAACTAGACGTTAGCATGAATATGGGATTCAGATGAAGATCAGCCTTTACTCACCGACCGCGTCGCTTCTAGTTCCAGTCCCATCGATATCAGGGCTGCTTCAAAGTACTCTCTCCGTCTCTGTGGGAAAAGCAGTGCCATCACACTGGGCACTAACTGACCATTTACAAGGCAAACTGCCATTTACAAGGCAAACAAAGAGGTTGTTTCTCCATTACAAAGTATCTTAGCCTAAAGTCACATGACAAACCACAATGCTCTCAGCCACCTCTGCCTGGACATCTTATTCTGAATAGGTAGGTAAGTGAAGTGATTAGTCACTGTTGACACACCACAGGACACAGTGTACAGCAACAAAGCACGTCCTCTGCATTTAACCCATATGTGACATAGCAGCGGGCAGCTAATTCATCACCCGGGGGGCAGTACTTTGTTCAGAGTACCTCAGTGGTGCTTTGCTGGTCTGGGATTCAAACCAGCAATCTTTCGGTTACAAATGCACATCCCTAAATTAAAATGACCTAATTTTTTAAATACATTTTCACAGCATGATTATACGTAGGTTCCCGCAGTAACATTGTTGATACACTCAACTCACTGGCCTTGAGAAACCTCCTGGTTACCTTGTCCTGCTTATACGTTGTGTTTACTCTTGTTGCAAGAAGTCTTGTGACATGTTTTTCTTGTCCACTGAATGCTTCTGGCCCTCCGTTGGGCAACCGGTGGTGAGCTGCAGTTTAATCTCCGCAGAAACTCATTTCATGGTCGTCTACATAAGCCCCGTCTTGGGCAACACACACACACCTACGGCTGATTGTGTTTCTATCCACCTGCATGAGTCATGAGCTGAGCTTCTCTGCTCGCTGCATGAAAGGTGCTCATTCATAGCTCACTGCAGTTGCCGTAGCGATCCACGCCACTTCTTGTTACCTTCAAAGTTTCACATATAGAAATATCCCCTTCCTCTTTACATCCAGCTTCTAAGTTTCAGATCATGAACACAGAACTGATTACTAAATACTGCGACTATATAAACTAGTGGCAAAAATTGTGGAAACACTTCCAATTTTTAGAGAATGCAGAACTTTATTCCAGTTACTCCAGTTACCTATTTAATCATCCAGTCGTATGATATTTGTAAACATTCTTTCGTTGTTTATGAACATTACCGCCAATACCGTGTCGTAATTTTTAAAGCGTAATGCTGTTTCTGCAATTTCGGCCACTACTGTGGCGAGGTTTCTCTGATCTATGATAGACCCAAGTGAGGGGCTCCTTTCATGTACCTGTTACCAAGCACCATACAAAGATGTATCTTTTCTCACATCACATACAAAGCAGCCTACTAGGCTGCCTTTACTTTACAAACAGGTCAGCTTAGCATGTCAGCTTACTCTAGCTGGTAATGTACCTATTCCATCTGATGGGCTTTTATATCCTTATTCTAAATCCGTACTCCATAATGTTACTCTCATGCTGTGAGATTACAGTCCTTACCTTTCGCCTTTGAAAAACATGCCTCTTCTCAAACTGCTGCTTGTCCTCGTCCTCATACGCCAGCACAAAATCGATCCGCCTCTTTCCGTCGTTGAAGCACAAGGAATCGGGTTTGCCGTTAAACTCCATCTGGGGGCAAGAATGTGGGATGGAAGGGGTCCTCACTTGCTCAAGATCATGCTGCTCTTTAAAAAATTCAATACACCCTGAACTGAGTCTTGGGTTCGGAAAGGGTCCAATTCGCAATTGTTAATGAGTTAACTGGCACAGTGCAGGAATTATGATTGATGAGCCACAAAATGAAGACCCATTTTTCCTCTAGTGACAAGTAAACATGTTAATGACTTCCAGTTTGCTGTCTCTCATTACATAATGATGTAACCCAGCCATCTTCCAATACTGCCTTGCTGTTTCATAACCGAGTTAGAAATTTAAAAAGAAAACATTTCTGTACTAAGAGCTCATCTGTGCCTGATTTCTCAAAATATGATTCTTGCAACAGTTTCTTGGAGTTGTATGACATTGTGTACAATTTGTACATTACTTTGAAGCTAACAGTAACTTTGGTTATGTATTCTCCATGTTATTGCGTGAGTTTCCTCTAAGCATTCAGTCCAAACACTTGTGGTTCAGAATCTATGTCTCTGAATTTTCCTTACTGCATAAGTGCATGCCTTGTGATGGACTGCTATCCTGGCCAAGGTGTGACCTGCCTCATCACCTTAATATGTGAATGTGTGTGACTAACCTTAAACAAAGTGTCGACTCAGTAAATCAAGCCTGTAGTCTGGGGGGACGGGTGCAGGTGAGCATTGAAGATGTAGGACGTGTCTGGTTTGCTCCTTGAGTCCGTGATAATTGAAACTTTTCAGCGCAGTTTTCTTTACGTGATTTAATTGGTGCTCAGTTGATTAAAGCACAGGGGCAGCTTCAGTTTATTTATTCTCGTTATTTGGAACATCCACGGCAACTTTACGAACGAAAACCGAGTCGAGTCGTGCAGGCCGCGTGAAAGCCTCGCAACTCAACAGAGTCCGGTTTGCCATCGAGGGAGGCGTGCAGTCTTGGCCAGTTACGAGCTATGTTGAATGTACTGAAAAGTGACATTTGCAGCAAAATTGACTCGCTGTTGTCTGATTTGTGTGCAGAGATTTCATCAGTGAGAGAGGAGTTGAGACATGCCATTGAGCCTGTGCAGCAAAAACTTTGCTCCCATGACCAGCTTATCGTCAAACTCGAGCGCGCATCCACGGACCACAGTGACTCGATAACCATGCTCGTTAACACTCTACGGTCTCCACGCTAAAAGTTCAAGTTCAGTTGCTAACAGATAAATGTGAATTCCTGGAGGGAAGAGCGAGGAGGAACAACATAAGGTTGGTTGGGGTGCCGGAGGGGATCGAAGGTGCACGCCCGACTAAGTTTGTCGCGCAACTGTTGAAAGAGGTGCTCGGACTGGATGAGGTGCCCCTGCTCGACCGTCCACATCGCACTCTTCGACCTAAACCTAAGGATGGTGTACAACCAAGGCCGTTCGTTATTAGAGTGCATTTCTTTCCTGCGAGGAATGTTATTCTACGTCGGGCCGGAGACAGCTCCCAGACGTCGCCTCTTCTTTACCAGGGCAAAAGATTGTTTCTTTTCTGGACTATACATCTGCAGTTGCCAAGACACGTGCTGCTCTTTCGGACGTTAAACATCGGCTGCTTTCATACCCCGGGGTGAAGTATGGCTTACGATTCCCCGCGACCCTTACGATCACTCTGGCTGTCATCATACGCGCAGTTTTGAGGACCCGGCCGCCGCAATGAACTTTGTGAACACAAATCTTAAGTCTGTGGTCTCCTCCGGTGCTACAGTCTGAGAACGATGCTGGCCGCCTGGTAAGCCAATTGGTTATCTCATTGTTCTTGATTGTTATGCTGTTGCCTTTTACATTTCTATTTGGGACTATATCTATATGAGCCACTTTGAAGGGGTAAATGTTATTACTGTGTTGTCTTTATATTTCTTTTCTTATATCGCACACTCTTAGGGGCACTTGCCTCATATGTTGTTGTGAAGCAATCTGAATGTCTGGAATTTCTTGGGTTTTGCTTGTGTCTTGGTTGGCAGGACGTTTCAGCTGGGGGGGAAGGTTTTTTTTTTTTATATTGCATGGTCACCTTTATTTTCTAGTTATAATGTTACAGCTGTTAGACATTCCATACTACACTGTATGTGCATGCACGGATCTATTTGTTAATGTAAACAATGCCACAACTTAATCTGTCACAACAATCAGGGACTGGTCTTAAATTAATTACTTGGAACTATAACGGTTTAAATAACCCGATTAAGCGTAGTAAGGTGCTCCATCACCTTCAACAGTTAGGTGCGCATATAGTCTTCCTCCAAGAGACTCATTTAGATCTCTCTAGCCACATTAGATTGCAGAGGAGATGGGTCGGTCAAATGTTCCATTCCTCATTTAGAGGAAAATCTAGGGGTGTGGCTATTTTGATTCACAAGTCTGTTCCCTTTTTATGTTCTGTTATCCGAGATCCTAACGGGAGATTTGTTTTTGTGACAGGACAGTTATATAACAATCTAGTAATTTTCGCCAATATATACGGCCCTAATTGGGATAATGATAGTTTTTCCCGATTAATGTTTTATAGATTGCCTGACATGTCTACACACACGCTTATCATGGGAGGTAACTTCAACTGCTGGCTTGACTCCATATTGGATCGTTCTTCCTCTAGAACTGGTGTGCCTTCAAAGTCTTCTAAAACTATCCTGTCCTTTATGGATAAGTTTTCTATTTCCAATCCATGGCGTTTTCTTAATCCATCCGGAAGACAATATTCCTTCTTGTCACATGCCCACCATACCTTTACCCGTATCGATTATTTTCTTATAGATAATCAACTTCTACAATCAGTTTAGTCATGTGCGTATAACCCTATCGTAATATCAGATTATGCCCCGGTAACATTAGAACTGTACATAAAGGAATGTGATAGGCCACGCCCCCCCAGGCATCTTAACACACGACTATTGCTTAACCGAGATTTTGTCAACTTTGTTTCTACTCAAATTGACAGAAATTGACTTGTTTATTTCTGTTAATTGGACTCCAGGGGTTTCAGCTTCCCTTCTTTGGGAAACTTTGAAGGCGTACATAAGAGGTGAAATCATTTCATATTGCAGTTTTGAGAATAAACAAAGGATAAGTAAGTTACAAGAATTAAGCCAGCGTATCAGTCAGCTTGATTAGATTTATGCCTCCTGTCCGTCCCCAAACTTATACAAGGAGCATCTATCAAACTCTTCAGGTAGAGTTTGATATCCTTTCTACTAATGCAGTTGAAGACCTGTTACTTAAAGCTAAACATTCACATTATGAATACGGTGACAAGTCCAGCAAACTCTTAGCTCATCAGTTACAGCAGGCCTCCTCCTCTCATCAAATTTTACAAATTCATACCTCTTGTGGCCTAACAACAGATTCCTTAGAAATTAACGACCATTTTAAACAGTTTTGCTCCTCCTTATATTCCTCAGTGTTAGAGACCGATTCATCTTCGTTTGACAGTTTTTTCGATTCACTGGATTTGGTTAAAGTGGACCTGGTCTCAGTTTAGAGGCTGGAATGGCCAAATACTGTGGACAAGCTTAAAGGAGCCACACTATCCATGCAATCTGGGAAATGTCCAGGTCCAGACGGTTTTCCAGTGGAGTTTTATAAGATTTTCTTTGATAAATTAGCACCTATTTTGATTGAAATGTTTATTGAATCGTTTAAACTGCTTAAATTGCCTCCAATACTTAACCAGGCTTCAATATCTCTAATTTTGAAAAAGAATAAGGACCCATTGTTATGTTCAAGCTATCGTCCTATAAGTTTACTATGCGTAGATGTAAAACTTTTATCCAAATTATCAGCTATGCGCTTGGAATCTGTTTTGCCTTCCATTATCTCTCCTGATCAAACGGGATTTTATCCAGAACAGACACTCTTTCTATAACCTTAGGAGACTCTTCAATGTCATGTACAGTGCTCCAGGTTCATCTGGCTCAGAGGCCCTGATTTCTTTAAATGCAGAGAAAGCCTTTGACCGGATGGAGTGGGATTATCTGTTTTACGCATTGGAGCGATTTGGATTTGGTCAGAGGTTCATTTCCTGAATAAAATTGCTCTATTCTTCCCCTATGACATCAGTTAGAACAAATAATACTCATTCAGGGTATTTTCCTTTATTTTGTTCCACTCGTCAGGGTTGCCCGTTAAGTCCTCTTTTATTTGCTGTTGCCATTGAAGCACTCGCCGCTGCCCTCCGGTCCGATCCTCATATAACTGGACTGGTTAGAAACGGTCTTGAACAGAGAGTCTCTTTATGCAGATGATTTGCTGCTTTACATTTCTAATCTTTCTGTTTCAATTCCTGCTGTGCTTGATATTCTCGAGTCATCTGGTTGCATTTCTGGTTATAAGGTAAACTTGGACAAGAGCAAATTTCTTCCCTTGAACAATGCTGCCCATAATACATCCTTGGATTTTCCATTCAAAATTGTCCAATCGGGTTTTACATACCTTGGGTTCAGGTGAGAGCCAAATTTAAGGACTTGTTTAAATTCAATTTTGCCCCATTGCTGACTCGGATTCAGGAAGATTTTCATCGCTGGTCATTATTGCCCTTGTCCCCGATAGCCCGGGTTAACGCAGTCAAAATTACTATTCTCCCCAAATTGTCTTATCTTTTTCAGTGCATACCAATATCCGTTCCTCAAACCTTTTTTTCAAAACTGGACTCTTTAGTTTCAGAGTTTACTTGGAATAAGAAAGTTCCTCGACTCAGGAGAGAACTTTTACAGAATCCAAAGTCCCTTGGAGGTTTGGCCTTGCCTAAATTCAGGTTTTACTACTGGACAACAAATATCAGAATAATTCATTTGTGGACTCATTTAGAAGCACAGCCAGACCCTCCTTCGTGGCTGAATATGGAGTCAATTTCTACTAAACCGGCTTCATTGACGGCCCTCAACCATACTCCTCTTTCTTTTGCACTCTCCCCCTATTGTAAAAACATTCTAGTTAGGACCACTTTACGAATTTGGAACCAGTTTCGACACCACTTGGAACTGCAGGCATTTTCTTTTTCGGCTCCAATATCAGCCAATCCTGTTTTTCATCCCTCTTTGATTGATGGTGCATCCTCTTTGTGATCCAATCTGGGTATTAAGACATTCAGTGATTTATATATCAATTACACGTTTGCATCATTTCAGCAGCTTTCACAAAAGTTTTTGTTGCCAAGTACACACTTTTTTAGGTTTTTGCAGGTCCGTAGCTTTGTCCGCAATTTCAGCCCCCATTTTCCCCCCATTTAATTTTATATTTTGTTGCCTTGGTGGGTCTGGAATGTTGTCTGTTTTGTTTTTGCGTAATGACAATCCTGTATCTGGTTCCATTTAACATTAGGTGACCAAAAGGTTTGCTATCAGCTGCATACGTTTTTTTTTTTCTCTTTTCCTTTTTTTTGTGGGCGGGGGGGGGGGCTTTTTTCTAT
>JAODJW010000001.1:7037047-7057927 GCA_026777045.1 Hyperopisus bebe | reverse complement strand
ATAAATATCTGAAAATGCTCCCAGCATCTTTTTGAGGAAGTCTAGCTTTCCAACCATCAACTTCTAATGGTTTCAACCTCCCTGTTCCCACTTCAGAGGGATGGCTGGAGAACATCAGTGCATGGGCTCTCAGCATGAAGGAAGCTCTTATTGGGTTCCTTATTGTTTTCCCTTTTCTCCTCAGTTTTTAAAATGACACTGTAAATGATGAAGGAACGTTTCACAAGACACCCATGAGGCAACTCATGAAAGGCGCTATATAAACTGAACATTAGTTAGGATCACCCAGTTCCCCAGGTCTAAAACAGATCTCACAGAACCCACAGAAAGCAAGGTCCTCCATGGAAAGGGGCGGAACTCCTGCCAGAAGTTAAAAGCTGCAACCTTTTGGTCATGAGCACTCAAACCGAACAGCCATGTGATTTCAAAAGATCACATCAAGCTTCGGAAAAACTCTCGACCTGTGAGGCACATAAATGAAAGGGATCTTCCCAGGGGAGGAGAAATTGCTTTACGAACGAAAGAGGCAGCTTCTCAGAAAATGCACCACAGGAACAGAACGACACACCAGAGCACGTAAAGGACCATCATGCACCTTGTTTTCAGCCAGTTTAGCAGAGGAACAAAGCAACCTGACCACTTAGGACTGGTGGGCAGGCGCAGCGAAGAGTGCTGCAGGTTTCCATAGCGACTTAGGGAGCGAGCACTCTGGCTGGGGACCGTGGGCTCTTACCGGGTGAAGGATGGTGCCTAAGATGACCTGATTGTGGCAGCTCTCCAGGATGATCTGCACGTCCCGCTGCAGGAGCCGAGACTCAGTGAAAAACTTGGCCTCAGCAGCAAAAGACTCTGGAGACTCCGTGCCGTCTGCCTCTCGTTTGAAGGTAGGACACTAGAGATATGGATGAGAGGGGGAAAGGCAGAGAGCCAGTAAGGCTTCAGAAAGTCGCCAGAAGTCGCTGCCGATATGGACACTGTGTTCTATAGAGCCAAGAGTCAATGAGACTCTTAAGTTTACAGCTACCCCCACGTTCTTGTGGTGGTAAGCATCACAGGTTTAGTGGTCGGAGGCCTTTACCTTAATTCCGGACAGCATCACCGTCACCAGGTAGTAGTCGGGCAGGAGAAGAGCCCTAACAACACTCCCATCGCGAACGTGCTCGATGATTGCTGTAGGTGGGTATTAAAAACGGTCAGCGCCATGGAAGGTCACCGTGGTTACATCGGGATTCACTCTACAGCATTTCTGGCAGGTTCATGACACCAGGTTCAGTGTTACATTTTCATACGTGGCCCAGTTGCAGTTTTATTACAAAAAGCACAGTGCGTGCTTATTAAACGCAGTACGGGAAAGGAATGTAACGGAACTACGAGCAACCGGGCTACCAAGAGCCGGCCCACGGGCCTACCGTTGACAGGTTTCTGGTGCATGGAGTCCACGAAGTTGCGCGGGTTCTCGATGCTGTACTTGAGCTCACGGATGGTGTGGGAGCCTCCCCCTTCAGACCACATGCCCTTCTTAGCTGACTTGGCCTGGTCCTCCAGGTCACAGAGTCGGGCTTGGTCTGGGCTGCAGGGGGGCGTGATGGTGCATTAACGAGGTGCACATATGTACCTTCGCAGTGGTCTGTATACGACACCTTCAGCACTCTGTATATCCATAACCAACTGAAGAAAACCACTACAGATCAAACTGAGGTTACTGACTCGACTTCAATTTTGGATATTTTCTTGGGCTAATTTAGCTTAGGTATCTCATTCAAGGGTCCTACAGCAGAATCCACCAGGGATCCGTTCTCCCAAGCTCTCTCGTTCCCTACACTCTGCTTTCTTCACTTTGATCCCTTCATTGCGAAGTTGCGCTGAAATTTCATCAGGACAGTCAGCACACACCCAGGAGATTAAAACCTCCCCACTGGAGCCAAACCAGCGCTGTAGAAGGCAGCACAGCCAGATGCCAGCCACCCGCTCCCATCAAACCTCCGGAGGGGGGTGCGGGGGGTGGGGAGGGCTGTGTCGAGGATCGGCAGAGACAAGGCGGTCCTAATTGGAGAGCTTCCCCGGGTGTCAAACCCCAGCTGCTGTCAAGCAGAACCGTTTACTGCTCGTCAGACCGGACTATTCACACTCGGGGACGCCATAAGCCAGGGAAAGGCAGAAAGAGGAAAGTCTAAAGCTGGCATTAATGCCCCCCCAAGCCGACCAGGGGTCCGCAGACTCAGCATCGCCTAGGATCATTACTGCAGCAAAAGTGCCAAACCCCACTGGCCATGAACATGAGCACCATAACCCCTGACACCCCCTCAAAGACTCAAACACACCTCCCACTAGATCCCTTGCTTGAAAAGAGCCAAAAAAAACACGAGCTACCCGGTGTGGAAAATGTCTGGCAGAATGAACTGTAATATGGCCGCCAGGTCCACCTACAGAGTTCTGCGGCAATATTCTGGCAGCGTGCCATAAAACACGGGCCACAGTCCCGTCTCTAGGGGCATAAGGAGCTTCGGTCGAGGACCTTGAAAATATGACACAGGTTGCCTAGTGACACTGGGGCTCATCGCTGGAACACTCCATTCTAGGGCTGCAACTAATGATTATTTTAGTAATCGACTAATCGTTCAAATTTTTTTTCGATTAGTCAATTAGTCACAATTATTTCATGCCTGACAATTTTGATGCCTGCGACCTGTGGTTGCACATCCTGTTCTTGGCTCGAGTGCATGTCATCTCTCATCTGCTTACGTCTGTCCTCCTGATGTGTCTGCATTAAGACTATTCAAATTTATAATCAAATTAAAATAATCAGTGAAACTATATGAAACATATAAATTTGAAAATAAACCGATGTTTTATATTAGTGTGACCATCACAATAAAAAAAGAAACATTAGGCAATACAAACTAAAGTACACATTAAGACACACACCAGTGTCAAAGTCGAAAGTTTAAATTCAAATAAAATAAAACAATGCATAAAAGATTCAGTTCATATATCGGTCTTTGACAGTTGACGTCACACTTGTTATAGCCGCAGTGTATTGTGGGTCGAATTGCCATTTTGGGTGTATACAACTCAAGAGCGAGCGTTTGCGTGTGGCATTATCTTTGGTAAAGCAAATCACTCGTGCTGTGTGATAGACTGTCATATTAAGTCACATGGTAGAAATGGCAGAAAGGTGGACCACAACATGAGATTTTTTTCGGTTTCCCACTTGGACAAGAGGATATGGACAGCAGGTATAGAGGAGGAGGCGTCAGGTGACCTGGGTCGCAGCGGCCCTTGGCATTTTCATAAAGGCAGGTAAGATGTTTTTGTTTAAGTAATATTACTGAATATGCTTTTTTTGGGTCTTCTAAAGTTGTTTTTTCCACATTGGTTAACCTACGCTAGCAAGCTGGCCTCACTACAGACTAGCAGAAATGGGGTAATTTGTCCGTGTTAATCTAGTGTTACACAGTGGATGCTTTTTAAAGACAAAAGTAAACAGCAAGATTGTAATGACACGTTTATCAGTGCATGTATGTGTATATGCGCCCGCATGGATTATAAGCCACAATGCTGGATAAGGCTGTCACTGTGCTGTGACCTGACAAACCAATGCACAACTATAGTTTAAGTTTAGAAACGTTTGCAAGTACAGTTTCTGATGTTTCACATGATGTCTGGACGGATCTGTATAAACTCATTGTATACCGAGCCTGTGTTCTGCTTGCCACTTAACTTTATTGGTCATATTTAAAATAAAATGTATGTCCATGAGATGACATTTTTGTGGTGTTCTTGACTCTTTTCCTTTCTTAAACACCTACATTGCTAGTGTGTTTTAGTAATGAAAATTGCTTATTACTGATTACATAAAACATTACATTTTTGTGGAGAGAAAAACACTGAATATGAAATATTAAGTTTGTTTAACCAAATGTGTTTAAATCCGCGATACACTCAAAGTGGCGAATGGGGGACGGGTCAGACAGTGCAGACACGCCTCCATTCTCCATTTGTTCTCAGCCCGCCCCAAGTAAAGACTCAGCTCCCCTATCCATTCATCTGTAACTGCGCCCCTGATTGTATATGTTAGGTGCAGGCTTTTATCAAACAGAGATTTTATACAGTCCGAAAAACATTTGTTTCTCTTGTCTGCAGGCGGCGTAGTCACGAATTAAAGCGCATCAAAGAGCAGTTAATCTAAATACGTCAAACCAAGGGAAAGCTACAGTGGACCACAAAGATTCTCACTAATGTGAGCCATTTTCCAGAAACCGTAAGCTATGCCTGTAATGACATTTTAAAAATCAATTTTAAAATTAAACTAAATATGTCATTAACCTTCTATACAAAGTAATTACCGCAAAACCGTACTATCATGGGAATGTTCTTCGTAATGTTACTGTCAATTATAAATTGTATACACAGTAATGGTAACCGTTCCAGCAGATTTTTTTTCTACACTTTCTGTACGTCAAGCCGTCTCACATTCCATTATTATCAAGTACAAGAATGCAGTTAGATCTAATGTCAGGGAAACCGGGAATCGAACTCACAACTTTTTAGCTCTTAACCCACAGCTACCGCGACGGCACGAGTGGTCCTGGAAGCGCAGGCCTAGCCAATCAGCGTTGGGTTAGTGTTACCGATCAATAAAACGGTTGTCCGACCAGTATATATAGACTGATCAATATCAGTCGGAGGAAAAGTGCTGATGAGAAGCAAATATATTTTTCCTTTCTCTTTGTTCATTTGGTCTTAGTAATGCCTCTGACTCGCCAAGTGAATTATGAGACTGGCCTACCTGATTTTCTGCCGTCTACTATGTGACAGTGCTATGTCCGTTATACAAATGTGCAAGTTTATTTTGAAGTTTTTTATGTTACAGCTATGAGATAAAAAAAAAAAAAAAAAAACCGCTGTAGAGGATGCGCTAGAACTTGTCAACCCGGAATATCAAATGTAATGTAATGGGTAGGCGCTATAGGAAGTCTACCGTTTTTACAAACCGCAAATGGGGGAAAAAAAACCTGTGAATCCTTTTTTCACCGTCTGAATCGTTTAAAGAAAAAGGAATTATTGGTATTCTAAAGGCGCATAAACCGGGCGTTTAAAAATTACGCCCCGACGGACAATACAAATAATCTCAAATGAAGATACAAGAACTATGCTCAGCCAAAGCCAATGGAGAGCCTGTCACATGAGCTCCCCGGGGCGCCGTCACGGCCTGGCGAGGCGCATTCCGTACATTCCGCCGGTCCCCGAATCCCCACCTGACGTGAGCGCATCAGAAATTTCTAGAAGCGTTGCAGGGCGCAGCCTCGTGACTTCGTATTTCTTTTTCCATTTGATTTATTCAGCTAAATATCTAAACTCATGGAAAATTCTGGAAACTCTAGTATAGAAGTTTAATCGAAAACGTTTTAATTCAGCACAAGCCGGGGGGACGGCGCTCTCCACGCTGCCTGACCTGTACAATAAGTGATGTACGTCTTGTTTAAGAAATATTCTTACTTTACGCCTATATATATATATATATACACACACACAATGACAGCGAGAACCACACGCATCAGATCATTGCAATACGCTTTTAAAACCAACAGATGTCAGTATACACGTTACAAATACAATTAATTGAACCACATTTTGTAATTTACAATGGGGGCAAAGTAAACACACACACACAAAAATTAAACAAGGCTTTGGTCACTAAAAGCAATTAATTTCATGTACACCTTTAATATACATATATCCTTCCAGCATGCATTATGGAAGATGCAAATTTTACAGAACCTTTATTGGTCCTCTCCCTGCTGCGGGGGGCAATCTCCCAGTTTGCTTGCTTAACTTCCGAAGAGCATCAACCAACAGAACCACAGAAGAGCCCAACTTCAGACATAACAGTAAAAACTTTGACGCACAATTTTAGAAATTTTATTTTCCAAGATCAGGAATACTGTAGGCATTCATGAGTATGAAAATATCCACACGTAAAAAGAATTACAGAAATTTCAAAGTGCTTTCGAAAGACAAAAACACACAAATGGACAGCGAGGACAGTGTTTAACCAGAAACCTTAATTACACAAATAGAGGGCTGAACGGCCATTCAAAAATCAAGTAAATTTTACTCATAAATAAAACCTTAATTCATATACTCAACAATATTAAAGAATCAACATAACAGTTGTTTATACTCTGCTTTATTTAAGGTAATACACTTTTACTCATGAAAAAATAAAGGACCATGATTGTTTGAGCTGAAATTCCAGGTGCAAATAAAACGCTGGTACAATTATAATAAAAGTTCATCGTACAGTTTTTGCTCAATATTAAGGCACAAAATATCCACTCCAGGTTCATGGAATATGGTTTAAAAGGCCAAAACTTAAAATAAACTGTCATATGTTATGCTGAGAGCAGGATCAAATAGCACTCTTTAAATTTCATAAAGTCCATATGTTGCGCAGACATAAAAATTAACAGCTGCGTGATTCCTGCTTCTCACAGATGTACTGAGCAAAACCATGACGTAATAAAAACCCTCAGTAAGTACCAGGGCACACACTCAATGCCTGTGTGTCAACACACAAACAGCCGACAGATATACATATTTGGACCAATCTCTATTTGCTTATTTTTCAGTAGTTTGCAACATTAACCGTACTTAATGCAGAAATCCATTCTCTAACGTTAACCAGCTTTGGCGAGAAGGTGTAAGTCTCTTACAAAGAACCAGATTGAAGACTTCAGCAAGAGTAACATAATGCTAACCCTGGTCAGGAACACATTGAAAATACACAGAGACACACTGACACAAACAAAGCTTAGCTGCTGAACTTCTGTGTTTAAAGGTAACATGGAACCCTGGTAAAGATGACCTTAAAACAAATGAAATCTCCCAGCATACCAAAGCAGCACGTTATTGACATTGTTGGACGAACCTCTTCAGGACCGTGTCAAAAAACAGTATGGTTAAACAAATGGCACTATACTATGAAACAAAGTAACATTCTAACCAAAATTCAAAGACCTGTATACCATAAAAAAAATTAAATTGGCTGTCCGCCACTTGAGGGTGCCAGATGAATTAGTAAGTGCTTGTTCAATCCCACAGCACCTGGCAGCAGCAGCATCCGTCTCAGCATAATTCCTGTGTCCTTTTACAATTCATTACAAAGTAAAGATCCTCCTTTTTGTTCTTAGGCTCAGGGCCTCTCCTGGAGACCGACCCAACCCTGTTGGAAGGAAGCAGCACTTTTTTGGTGGAGGGAAGGGCTGTAACCAAGGAAACGTGGTTTATGTGCAGGTCCCGAGGCCCGTTGTGATTAGCCTGGGCTTGCTTTGGCCTGGCCTTATCAACGGGCGTGGCTGTCCTCTTCACAGCAGACACTGTGCTGTGGGTGACATCTGGGACCAGCCCAGACGTGACGGGTAAAGCATTTTCCGAAATGGTTCTGACAGAGGGCTGGGTTTTGATCGGGTGGCTGTAGCCTTTAGATGGAGCGGACGATTTGGGTCCTGTCTGGCTCTTACAGGCCTGTGTCCTTGGGTTGCGCTGCTCAGCCTTAGCTGCACAAGTTGGGGCAAGGGCTGGGTGGGATGGTGCCTTCAGAGTGGAGGAGCTGGTTTGACAAGCGCCCTGAGTGGACAGTGGGGGAGGGACCTGGCAAACTCCTCTCACCAAATGGGTGTTCACTCGACGCTGAGAAGCAGTGGGCCTTTGAGAGTGTTTTGGGGGGAGTAACTGGCGGTGTTCTCCCCGCTGCCTGATCGCAGCCCTCATGTTCCGCTGGCCTTCCTCCACCAGTGTGAAGGGTGGGCGCCTCACGTGAGCAGCATGGGGCGGGGCCACAGTCGGCAGGCAGGGGTATTTACATGCGGGCTCAGAACCGACCGGGCTCTGCAGCTGGGATGGGACACTGCAACTTGAACCTCCAGGGCTGGGTGGAGGTGCCCAGGAGGAAGACTGGGTGGGCTGGCTGGCATCACTGGAGGCTCCATTTTGGGGTTGAGGAGGGGCTGGAAAGACTAGCTGCAAAGTCTTCTTAGGGGCATAAAGCTTCCTAGGTAAGACTGGGGTGCTGGCAGGACAAAGTGGAGCCGCCTTCCTGGATGGGATTTGGCCGGTAGTGGATGATGGAGTTGCCCCCCTTTTGGACAAGCTCTGGGTGGCGGAAGGGGAGGGGGTTACAGTCCGTTTTGTCAAGGCTTGAACAGCGGCAGGGGAAGGGGTTACAGTCCTTTTTGACAGGGTTTGGGTGGTAGCAGAGGATGGGGTTACGGTCCTCTTTGAAAGGGTTTGAGTCATGGCAGGGCATGGGGTTACGGCCCTTTTGGAGAGGGTTTGAGTCGTGGCAGGGGATGGGGTTACGGCCCTTTTGGAGAAGGTTTGAGTCGTGGCAGGGGATGGGGTTACGGCCCTTTTGGAGAGGGTTTGAGTCGTGGCAGGGGAAGGGGTTACGGCCCTTTTGGAGAGGGTTCGAGTCGTGGCAGGGGATGGGGTTACAGTTCTTTTTGACAAGGATTGAGTAGTGGCAGGTTGTGGGGTTATGGCCCTTTTGGAGAGGGTTTGAGTCATGGCAGGGGATGGGGTTACATTTGTTTTTGATAAGGATTGAGTGGTGGCAGGTTGTGGGGTTATGGCCCTTTTGGAGAGGGTCTGAGTGGTGGCACATTGTGGGGTTGCTGCCCTCTGGGACAGGGTTGGGGAATCTGTAGTCACATGGGTCCCAGGCTTTGCCGACGACTCAGTGAGACTGACTGCTGTTATAGGGTTCATGCTGGGCAGCTGGAGGGTCTTGCTGGCAGGAGGGACAGCGAGGGGCATGCCCGACGGATTCTTCTGGAAAGCTTGGATCTTCTGCTCCAGCGTGGTGAACTGCAGTACCCTGAGCGGGTCGTACTTGAGCAGGAAGCCCTGCAGCGTGTCCCAGCCACCCCCCACACGTACCATCACATGCTTCCCGTGCAGCATCTGCAGGACAGAGCGAGTTAGGAACGGGACCCGGAAGCGGGTTGCCAGTCACGCACGACATGACTCACCCTGATGAACAGGATCTTGTCACCCAGGCGGTAGCGGCCCTCTGACAGGTACTCGATGGCGACCCGATTGGCGCAGTCGCAGGGAGGGTGATCCGATATGTCCTGGACCTGCAGGACGACCCATGTCCCGGTTACCACGTTTGGTACAACAGAACCGAGAGATTTTTAGCAAATATCATACATGTTCCACACATGTTCTATTAACATCACAATTACCATGTCAGATGTTAACATCTTAGCTAAAAGTGGCCTGAAATTTACCAGCACGACCAATGGGTCTTACCCAGAAACCAGAAACATCACCATATAAAACTCCATTCAGTGGCTTAGGACTACGGCTGCCTTTCGGAGCGTAACCCTACACCTGGCTTTTATTGCCGAAAGTTCCCAGACACGACAGAGTCGCCATTCCCACGCCTCCTCGCAGGGGATTGAGTTTCCCAGGAAGCCAGACTTGCCTGCACCCTGAGCACCCCAGGCTGAGGATGCCAGAGGCCAAGGGGCCCCCACAAAGCTGCCTCGCTTCCCATACACGGCACGGGGAGAGAGGCTGTGGGACATCCAGCCAGCTGTGAGATACAGCTTCAGCAGAAGCATTTTATCACCAGCATCCCTGTATGTTTTTAAACCTGAAAATGGGTCAGCCATCTAGTTCTGTCCTGGGTGACACCGGGTGGGCGGAGCCAGCCGGGGCCGGGCAGGGCTTACCGCTCGGTACAGCCCTCCGTGCCGGCAGCACACGGTGAAGGTTTTCACCGCGGGAGCCGGATCACTCGCCAAAAGGAGAGACTCCTCCAGCTCAATCTCCTTCTCGAGTTTCACCAGGACCGGGGGCTCCACGCCGTACCTGAGCACAGAGAGCGAGCACATTGGGCCCGAGCGGGAGAGCGGGAAAGAGCGGGAAAGAGCCACACCGGCGGCCTGGACAGCATGCGATCAGGCCAACTCACGTAGACACGATCCTGCCGATCTCCAGCAGGCAGAGGCAGACCTGCCGAGGATCCTTGTGCAGAACTGGAGGACAGACCGGCGCGTAAGACCAGAGTTTGACTGCGTACGATCATACGGACAGCCACATGGCAGACAACTCACTCACCCAAGCCTTCCGACTCAAACAGGTAGGTGTCCTCCACCCCAACGGCCCGGCACCAGCGCAGGAAGTTGGCGGTGTTGTCCCGGGCAAAGAAGGAACCAGGTGAGGCATCCTTCTTGCACACGAGCTTCTGCATGGGTATGTGCTGAGGAGAGACACGGCTGTGAGCGCGCGTGTGTCTCTGGGTGTGGACGTACGCATGTCAGGGACACACACACACAAAAACACACACACGCCGCATACCTGCCACTTGTCCGAGCGGCAGCTCTCACGGATCTTGTCCTGCAGCACTGACACTAGCCGGCAGAGCCGGACGCCATTGTCCAGGTCCTCCATGAAGCGCTCAGTTCTCACCTCCTCTCCTGCCGGGGAAAGGACCGGAAGCAGGAGGTGAGAGACTCGTCACAGGGTTCCACTGAGGCCCCCCACCCCACCCCGGACATCGGGAGCTGACCTACCGAGCATGCCAGAGAGCCAGAGTGCCAAATCTTCCTGCATGGGCAGCAGTGTGGCCTCATGCCTCACCAGCAGCCACTGGTCATACTGTGAAACGTCGGCAAGGCCGGGGCCAAAGCGTGAGGTCAGAGGGGACTGAGGGTTCTGCGGCTGGGCTGTGAACTGTTCCCCGAGGCACATCTGGAGAGGGAAGGAGGAGGTGCATCAGAATGGAGTGACAGACAGAAAGACCCCCATGAAGATTCACTGTGTCCTGGGGAAAAAAAAAAAGCACAGGCGCGGGGGTAGGGGGGGATGTACACTTCTCTCAGCATTGCTGATGTGTCTGCATTTGCTAGGCTGGCATCAGAACGCCAGCGAAGACGCCCACGCCTTGGCTCATTCTCGGGAACGTGCTGCTATCCATAACCTTCACAAAACAGGAAAAGCGGGGCTGGCTGACGGCTGGCCCTGGAAACACCAGACGGGACAGATCTGCATTCAGCCGTAACCTCAAACAGAGCCGTTCTAAATTCCATGGACTCAAAGGCGCGCCTGTTGGTACTGAATGGGCCTCACAGCTAGCGGGAAACAGGACCCCACGCTCACGTCCAGCAATCCGCAGCATGACAAGCTTCCCAAACCAAGGCAACACGTAATATAACCACATCCTCGTCTGTCTTTGGCTATCTTGCCTCCTTCACCTAAACTCACTTGAAATTAGCAAAAAGAAATTCAATTAAAAAGCTTAACCTGCCATGCACATTGATGGCTGGTCTAACTGCTTGCTCACAGTCAGGAGTGCATCCCAGCTGAGGCTGAGGAGTAGCATTCAGCTGGGAATGTGCCAACTGGCCCAAAATGGCCCTCTGCATCCTCACGGATACGGCAACCAGTTGAGAGCACCTCCCAAAGAGAGACCACAACTCTAGCGCAAATTCTGAAGACGCGAGAGAAAACGAAGTTGAAACATTATTTATATCTCCCATTAAACTAAATGTATTTAATGTTAGATATAACTAATGCTACAGGTTTAATCACCGATACAAGTACACCTGGGTCTTCGCTTCAATAAAACCTGATGTCTTCCACATAAAAGAATGATCAGTCTCTTCCACACAGTGAGGCAAAAGCCTACAGCTTATTAATTACACACTGGTATTGGATCGGTACTCGATATCTACCAATACCCAAAGCCCAGGGGTTAGTATTGGGACAGAAAAAGTGGAATCAGTGTATCCCTAGAGAAAACAGTTAGATATAGGACCTCTGGAGATGTTCAACATAAGATTAACATCCAGGCTGTGCTGAGTGAGGTGCTTGTTAAGATAACAATGATAAGCAGCAATACTACTAATAAAGAAGCGGTGATTACATACCTGAAGTCCAGCCTGAACGGCCATCACTGCAATGTGAAGAAATGCACCACTTCCTTCTGCAAAAGAGACGCCTGTTACTCCCAACGTTCCCACAGGTCCAGGTCCAAGTGTGCGTGGGGGGGGGGGCACAATGTTGCCATTGTCCCTAACATGAGCCAGCACCAAAAGGAACAAGATCTTTCAGCCTCTCCTTCCCCGCACCCCTAAAAAGTCAGTGCCTGCTGCCCATTCCACCCACAAGAGAACCCAAAATACTTTACAGAGATACAAGGGCTTGGCCGCGAAATGCCAAGATGAAGGCGAAGGGCAAACGGCCACATACAGTTGAAAGAACAATGCATCACACAGGGTCACCCTCCAGAGGAATGCTCAGCATCCACTGGGCCCATGGGGTGGCAGAGGCAACCACTGTACTGGAGAAGGACCCCGCTCTCAGCTGAAGGCCAAAGCACA
Organism: Hyperopisus bebe; assembly: GCA_026777045.1. Lineage (NCBI taxonomy): Eukaryota > Metazoa > Chordata > Actinopteri > Osteoglossiformes > Mormyridae > Hyperopisus > Hyperopisus bebe. Next base: position 7,045,535 of record JAODJW010000001.1, on the reverse strand, counting down.
GCAAGGCAAAGCAGTGCCACAAAGGAGCAAGTGTGTTCTGTGTCCCGCCCAGAACGGGACACTGCTGTGCCACAGAACAACCATGGCTGAAAGCTTCAGCTCAACACAGATCTGAACGTTAGGCATCACAGAGCAGACAGGACAAACTATAAGGATATCAGCCCTGACCTTGTAGATGCCAAAGCCCCTCAAAGCCGCAGGAGAGAGCGCTGCAGGAACCTCAAATGCTTCAGCTAAACCAAACTGGTCCCAGCACCTTGGATGCTCATGCAATATGGGTGTGAGATTTATGATGTTAATACTTTCTGAATCATTGTTTATTTGTACTTCACACATAGCTTAAATTACACTACCAATTAAAAATTGATTAAAACTCACAAATTTCCTTGTTCCAGCCCATTTTAAGCTGCACACAACAATCACTTAAGAGGATCAGGTGTACGCCCAACTGCCTCAAACAGGACAGTGTCAGCCTGCAGCATGACAGGTTACATGCCTGTTTGTGTGTGTGTGCGTGCGTGCGTGCGTGTGAGCGTGTTTACTCCTGTTTACCATTTGTTTTCTTTGATTCTGCCCAGACACCACTCCCTGACCACACCCACCGAAACATACATCATCATTCATCACCCATCAATATCACACCTTACCAAACTCAAAACATCAGAGAAACTATTGATTTGCCCAACAATCTTCTTTAACTTGCCCAGGATGTAGTTCTTGAATTGGTATTGGCTTTATTTTTCATTTTTTACATCAATGCCTACAATTTTACTTTAACCTTTTTTCAGTTGTATCCTGGGATACTGTATTTTTTGTTATTTGCATTTTTCTTGAGAAGTTCAGTAAATGCAGAATAGAGAAGTTCCTACATAAAAAGCATGCTTATGAACCTACTGTAATGAAGTTAAAAATGCACTGCAGAGAGTGCCATTTGGTAAAGGGGGTTTAAAAGCCTTGGAGAATGGTAGAGTCGCCCCAAAACTTAATCCCCAACTACAGTGGAAGCCCTATAAACCAGAGTTAATCCAGGTTATATAAACTTCTCGAACAATCATTCTGACTCCCGGTTAGCATTGGCGCTGCTGTCTAGCGCACACAGCAAGCTGCTAACATCCACCCAACATGCAGTTACCATGTGCAGTCGCCACCACGTCCCCGTCAGACCTGACTCAGGTGTACGATTCCCCATCAGGAAGCTCTTGGGTAAGGATGTCAGGGCAGGTGAAACTAGGCATTGTTCCTATTGACAGTCTGAGAATAGCCCCCCTCCCGGTGCGAACACTCAACACCTCTCTAGGAAGCACCTGCCCTCCTTTCCTATCACACTTCTCTCCCGGGGCATAGCAGGAAAACTAACCATTGTAACAATGTTCATTTGACTCTAGTAAAATTCATACCCTTCTTGGAAATAACCTGCATTCAAATATGACAACCACACAGTGTGAATGGGTACTATGAAACAGCACTGTGTCCCACAAAGTGGAACTGTGTAAGCAGTTGGATCGTGCATGGATGGATACAGTATTACGGTACATTATAGAAATGGATCACAGAGACATATTTCAATAAAACATACCAATGTTTACAGTTGCCAACTCTCACACATCCGGCGGGACAATCACGGTTTCAGACTCTCACCCTCAGCCAAGAAATCTTACGGCACATCTATATCATTCAATGACATACCCAAAATTAACCACATCGAAAGCGTTGGGGCAGTTTGCAAACCCTACAGACTATTTACAACGTAATAAAACTCATACATGCATGTAAATGTGCGTACAGACTTCTCTCGAAAATCTCACTCTATAGCCAGCTGACCAAAGTTGGCAACCCTGTGTTTATTCCTCGCAATGACCTGCTTGCAAGAAAGGCTCGACACCAGAACCAGAGTCCAAACTCTACACATGTAGAGGGGGGTTAATGAAACATTAACAGCAAGAGCCGGGCGATTTTAAGATATTTTAACTACGTTACATAATTTTCTAAATCCAAGCAACAGATTTCAGACATGGAGACAGGTCAGACAACACCAAAAACTAACCGAATCGTGTTACTTCCCCTCTCCCCCATCGTTTCACGGACAGTAAAATCACGCTGGTTCTGTTAGTCCGGCTAACCGAGCTGATCCGAACCCAACCGAGCCGAGCCGAGTCACTGACACGCAACTACACTCCGCAGCTCGGTCCAGCATCAAAGGACGAGCTCATTCCGATACAACTATTAATTTAATTAAATACAATTTAATAAGCACCTACGTCCCAAAGTCGACAGTACCCCGGCTTAATGTTTTATGAGCCCCCCGCTTAACTTCCAGAGCAGAAGGGGAACGCACATCCTTAACCGGGGAAGTGACGCCGACTCCAACAGCGGAGATACTTGTTGCATTTATTCCAACAGAAGAAAGAGGAAAAGCGCACGCAGTGAAATACCTGTGGAAGATTCGTACCAACACCAGCATCTGAAGTCCTGTTCCCGAAGGCACAGGCGCGGCGGTGTCTCTAGTCGTCCTCCCTAATCGCAAAGCCCGGCTGCTACGTAGCGACTGGCGGTTACCGCCGTCCTCCCACAGCCGCAACTCCGCTAGCGCTTCTGCACGCGCTCGCTGACTCGGGAGCGCCGTTCGAAACAGCCAATCACGTCGGCCGGAATGCCGCCTGGAGCGCGAGAGGGAGGAGTCTGGGTCGATCCCGGCAGCTAGGGGGCTTGGCCATCCAGCCCCCCCTTGGGATTATAGCGTGGATATTTAAATTCTTCTAACAGTTACAGGGTTTTTTCCAGGCAAACGCTGAACAGCGTGATTCAACAAACTTGCTTTGGCCGAGTCCATTTTAATCCATTTTAAGCGCTTCAGTTATTAGTGGAGTTAGCTGGCAAACTTTACGTACTCCGCCTACTAAAGGCGTGTTAAAAGATATTCCCGAAATTTATCTTCTGGAACTACAAGCCCGAAGCCAATTCCAAAAAGAGTTTTTGCGGGTATATTCTAGATGTGATTCCAAGCCGTCATCAAACACACACGTAGGGACCAAAGACGAACATGCAAACTCCGTGATTAACAGGAGCCAAATCCATGACCTTGGATCTGTGCTGCACCAAGATTTCTCACCGATCAGCTACCCCTGTCATATGTTTATTACTTATCAGAACGTACAATACTGATAATATAGTCAAGGTACTTTAAAATGAAATCTATTCTTGGCTGTCAAACAGCCTGTTGAGTGCAGAAAGCTGGGGTGCTTGTAGGAAAACTAGCCTCCCTGACAAATTTGCCTCCATCTGGGTTTAAGAAGTGACAGAAACCATGAAGATCGGGAATATTTACAAGAATTCTTACTGTACAGATCTGGATCTAGTACATGGAGATTTGCCACACGGACCAGGGAATGCTCGAACATGCCTCTTACAGAGGACTCACCCTGCAGATATCTTGGAGCTGAAGATTAGTCCACTGTTCATGAGCCCAGTAGGTTTGGCCTGCTGGTTACACCCCATTTATGAGTTTCGGAAACCCCACACAAAGGCCAGAACCTACAGCTCAAATTCAGCACCAAAGCACAGCTCTATCTGCAACAATATCTGATCATATTCTCATGCACTGCAGTCTAGACTCTAGACTGTCAGTGGATTTGAAATCACCTTGTCAAGCACCTTGGGGTGACTGTTGTGAAAGGCGCTATATTAAAATGGACTGAATTGAATCCTTGTAAATATTTCTGGCATTAGATGATGGTTCTTTTTGTCACAGTAAAAGACATGTTATAGCACCTGGGCCCTGGGGGGAGGGGGGAGAGGAAGGGACTATGGTAATTACTCTCCATTTCTTCCCCCATCCCAAAGCAAGCAGCAGCTGAGTGTGATGTGCAGGATCTGCACCACAGATGTGGTTACAGGACAAGCCGACCAGCCCTGCCGATGCTTACAGGGCACTGAAGAGATGATCACTGTTTACATCACACATACATGTCTGTTTATTACCTCAGAACATTAACACGGCTGGGGAGGGAGCGTAGCCTTGGACCTCCATGGGGGGTGCTTTCCTGTCATTGGAGTGTGGTTCTCTCCTTCTCTTCCGTTCATCCATGTTTTTATGACTTTATATCATTAGCCGTTGCTACGTCACGTTACCATGCCACTGTTCTTGTTGCCCCTTTAGCAAGCACTTTGGAAGGGAACTGTAAATCTGTAAAACTGTAAAGGAACAGGACTGAACTGAAGGCTCATCACCAGAGGTGCAGCGACAGGACAGGACAGGCACAGGCAAGGCAGCCAATTGCCTGGGGCCCTCGATCTGGGAGGAGGCCCCCGCAGGCGACCAATTATGTAGTGCTTTGCAATGACAAATCTGCGTTACTTGTGTGTTCTGTTGTTCGCAAAAAGTGAAAATACATGACTTGTGTTTATTAAATTCTCTTTCTAGATATTTTTAATTCAGATGTCATGCTAAAATACTGGTAATGAATTTTAATATGTCATGGGTGGGTGAGGTTTTTTTTTTGCTTAAGACCCCCAGAGTCTCTAGAATAGCCTCTGCTATTAATTATCATCCATCCGTTTTCTGTAATCACTTATCCTGTTCAGGGTCACAGGGGTTTGGAGCCTATCCTGGAGGCTACAGGAACAAAGCAGGGAACAACCCAGGATGGGGCGCCAACCCACTGCAAGGGACACACACACACACACACACCCACCAGTCATTCTCATTCTCAAACACGCACGCACACAAACACAAATGCTTGTATTTATATCTTTGTGGGGACTCTCTTAACACTAATCCCAACAATGACAACCTTATCCCCTACCCAGCCCCTAGCCCTAACCTTAACCATAGGTAACCAAACAAGACATTTTTAGTTTTTTGATGGCAGTCACAGACTGCTATAAAATTGAGTTGAATTTATCACATTGTAGGAACATCCATCATATGTAGGTGTTAATCATGGGTGTTGTTAATCATGGGTAGGTAGGCCATTATGATTATGACCTTGTTGATGACAAGCATGTAACTGCTGATCATGGTCATGTAAGCATTGACCATGCTGTTATTGACTAAAATACCTACTTAAACTCAACTTAAATGAAAAAAGTGCTGTTTTCTGTCCTTAATTGGCTGATGCCCTTCTCTGAACCTTTGAAGAAAGGCTCACAGAATTTTGTTCAGTAAATACTTGTCATAAAACACATTTCTAAGTGAGATTTTATTCACCACTCAATACCAATCCAATACAATATCAGTGCTTCAAATGGCATTATTGACTGAAACAATTCGCATACAGTTAGATCCATAGTAAAAAGCCACGTATCGGAAAAGGAGAAAAAATAAGCAGGAAAAATTTGCTTGAAAACCTTTGAACTGTACGGAGCCCAGTTAGTCGAGTCAGAATTTCCCTAGTGGAAAATTACTAATTCTTGCCACTAGGTGGCAGTGTTGTCTCAGCTCGAACAGGATGAAGCTAAACTCCACACACAGGTATTGTTTGGAAGTGTGTATGCCATTCGCAGCTATCCCAATTATTACCCACAATGCTTAGCGACAAAACATGTAGTTCAGATACTCATGGCCTTGCCTGGGACAGTCTTACCCAGGATGCAAGGTCTCTTTCTCCTTCTCTGGGACACACCAGTGTGAAAAATCTCATTTAGAGGTTGTTTTAGTCCACTAGTCTTTTTATTTTGGAGAATGTGGTATATTATTGCGGTTGAATTTTTTTTTTACTGGAAAATTTGTTGGATGAAAACAATGCCATTGATTATTTACACCAGTAGTACTTATCTTTGATAATGTTTCATGAGGGTTAAATGCTTTTTGTATGTTTAAAAAGTCAAGTATTCTGAATTCCATTAAGCCCACCCCCCCCCTCCCTGTCAGCAGTAACTAGACTAACCACACCTACTGAACTGGTTTATGTAAAGTACTGAGAACCACATGGTGATAAGTGTCCACCTGGGCAGACAGCACCACCCCCCACCACCCACCACCCCCATACGGGGATGCAGAAGAAGCCCCATCAGCATGAGAAAGGAGGGATCACCATCATCATCAGAAAGGTCTCCGGCAGGCCGGCTCGCGTGCAGATGAAGGGATAAGGGGATAACCCTGAGTGACAGCTGCCGGCCACAACGGGGGGGCTGCGTGGCAGAGTCCCAACACAGAAATGTCAGCTGTCCCCAAGGGAGGGGGTGCCTATGATTCTGCGATTAGTGACAAAGAGCTCCCCGGCTCTGCTGAGCATTTCACGTCACTAAATGCTAATATTAAGCAACACAGTGCAGCCTCACTGCAGGGTTAATCCTGTATGGCACGACCTCACTGCAGGGTTAACCCTGTACAGCATGGCCTCACTGCAGGGTAATCCTGTTCCGCACGACTTCACTGCAGGGTTAATCCTGTTCCGCACGGCCTCACTGCAGGGTTAATCTTGTACAGCATGGCCTCACTGGAGGGTTAACCCTGTTCCACACTGCCTCACTGCAGGGTTAATCCTGTACGGCATGGCCTCACTGCAGGGTTAACCCTTGTCCGCACAGCCTCACTGCAGGGTTAATCCTGTTCCACACTGCCTCACTGCAGGGTTAGTCCTGTATGGCATGGCCTCACTGCAGGGTTAATCCTGTTCCACACTGCCTCACTGCAGGGTTAATCCTGTACGGCATGGCCTCACTGCAGGGTTAATCCTGTTCCACGCTGCCTCACTGCAGGGTTAATCCTGTTCCACACGGCCTCACTATATAGAACAGGATACCCTGCAGTTGCTGAAGATGGCCATTGACTGGTGTGTGAAGGGAGACACCACAAGCCCAATTTGGGGTGGGGGGGGGTTTCCAGACAGACTCAATGAGACATACAGATCAGCCAAATACCCTTCCTGGGAGGGTAACTGTATCTCCACTGGCAGCAGAGCCAGCCTGCTGTCCCTGCCCCATTGATCCAAGCAAATGGGGGCATTTACCATTAATACCCCACCCTCAGCCTAGCTCAGTAATTTCTTTAATTATTTACTCTTTTTTTTCCGGACAAAAGTACATAACGTAAAGGGTTGTTTAATTTTTGGATATTCGTAAATTTTGGGTCATTTTTATCCTAGGTAAACACAGTATACGAGTCAACCTTAGTGCAGATGAGGATATTTACCTTACCACAGGTAAGTACAGCTGAGCTTGATTTGGCACAGAGATCACATGTTACAGATATAAACAATGATTTTGCTGAGGCCTAGCTCTTACACACGACCAGCTTACCTTAGGGCCCTGGCCTGTGTAGATCCTTCAGCTCACGAAGGACATTTTTTATCATGAATGCAATTCAGTGCAGATCAAGGGGATTTCCACTAAACAGAATTTCTTGCTTACCCGGGTAACTCAATTGTCAGATTTAAGGTAGTCGGGACTAAATGGACTTTATCTTCCTTAGTTTACATTTAGCTCAGACTACCTTAATTTCAACAACTTATCCACCTAAGCAAGAAATCCTACTTCGTTGAACACCCCCCCCCCCGGCTGTAAAATGGGGCCGATGTTTGAAGCTCGAAATGCAGCATGGAATACTTCAGTTTGAAGGCCAAGTAGCACATGTTATGTAAGTTCCTGTTTTTTGTTTGTTTGTTTGTTGTTACTCTGTTTATTCATAAATCTACGTACTTATTATTTATTAAGTAGCCAGTATCTGCGTGCCTCAGACTTTTACACTACTTCGTAAAGTTGGTTATGCCCTAAAGTCTGTGGATTCCATCCCACTTAGGAATCACAATTGCACAGTTATTGTACGTAACGCAGATTTCCCAAAACTTTCCTTTCTATCTCGATCGCGCCCCGAGCGCCACCATGCTGCGTGACGTCACATTGCCGGGAGAATTTCTAAGAGTGAGGAGGCAGCGGGAAACCGCGTGGCGCTGTGGTGTAAACGTGCTCCGTGTGCAATATTAATGGGTCGCTGATGCAGAATTCATAAGCAACATGACCTCCTAGAGTCTGGGCTGCCAGGATGCCCTCTTCACAAACACACACACGCACACGCACGCACACACTGTGATCACTTGACATACACATCCAATCCACACACCTACCCATATATTGATATCTTTATGGGGCTCCCAATCCTTATCTATGGGCTCACTCTAAGCCCAGCTATGAGAAACCTTAACCTAGCCCTAACCTTAACCACAAGTCACCAAACAAAACACAAGTCTTTTGGCATTTTTAGTTTTTGCAGTCACAGATTTTTTATAAAATTGAGGTTATCCTTGTGGGGACTGAAGATATGTCCCCACTAGGTACAAAGTTGCAAGTTTTTGTCACATTGTAATAAGTACACAATGTAATAATTACAAAACACACACACACACACACACACACAGGTTTGTAATTATATCTTTGTGGGGACTGTCCATTCATTCCTATGGGGAAAGCTCTAGTCCCAACATGATGACCTTAACCCCTACCCAGCCCTAACCTTAACCATAAGTAACCAAACAAAATACGAGACTTTTGG
>JAODJW010000001.1:7014024-7028608 GCA_026777045.1 Hyperopisus bebe | reverse complement strand
TACAGCCCTGTCTGCCTGTCAGTTGCTTGGCTCTCCCTGCCTGTCAGAAGTGCAGCAATGTGTCCCTCACTACTATGCATCTTCCCTCCTCTGCCTGCCCACCTTGCTGATGGGGAAGCCAAACACCTCCTCGAAATACGCAGGCTGGCTGATCAGCAGCAGGTAGAAGGTCCAGCTCCGGCAGAAATTGGCCACGATGATAGCGTAGACGGGCATGGAAGTGAAGAAGCGTCTCCACGGCGTCTTAAACTTCTGTAAAGGGAGAGCGGCTGAGGAGGAGCACGGCGTTGGGGGGGAGCAGATGGCAGGGCGGGGAGCGGCTCTCACGCACCTCAGTGGCACTGAGCAGTTTGGCCCCCTCACCGATGCTGGTCTCGATGTAGATTCTCTCCTCCTCAGTGATGGTGGGATGGTCGGCTGGACTTGTGTAGGCCAGCAGGAGCCAGAAGATGTACCATATCATCCCGAAAACACCTGCAGGCATGAAGTGAAAATTAAGGCTGCAGACAGCTCTAGAATGCACAACCAAGCCGCATGGTCACCGTTTGAGGACTGTTCTTCGACAACAGCGAGACAGCCGTGCTAAATGGAATATGACACATTAGTGGACCAGATGTCCTCTAAAGCAGTTGGCCTTTAATGCAGAGCATTGTTTAAAATAATTACACCAATCCCACAGCATGGCCACTAATAAAGCACCATAACAAAGCTGCAAACCTCCAGCGACATGTTGGGAAAATGCAGCCAGGTATGTAGTGTGTACCCCCCCCCTCCCACCCCCGCGGCAGGTGTCCCCACCTCAGGTTAATAAAAAGCCTTATCTGCGATAATTTCCTTCTCAACGAAACCCTGTATATCGCCATTATTCTCAGCCGTCAGGTTTATCTGTGCATCTCAATTTGCCAGCCCTCTAATTTCATTCAGCTGCCAAGTGGCTCAGCGCAGCAGGGAGAACCTCCGTGCTTCTCGCCTGCGCTAAAGACGCCGCTTCCTGCGCGAGACTGACACTGCGGGGCAACAGCTTCTTGAGATCTTTGGGTCTGCAGGACATTTGAGGGACCTTTGACCCTCGAGAATGACTAAATATGAGGGTGAAAACACCAGACAAAATGGACCTCTCCTCTCTCCAGACAGGTGCTCAGAGCTGCTAAATATCAAGCCCCAGATAGCCTGAACCTTACCATAGATGTAAAAGACGGAAGACCAGCCAACATACTGCACCAGGACACCCGCAAGGGGCATGGCAATCACAGCACCTGCATAGGATCCTGGGAAATCAGAGTAGCCTGGGTCACATGACACGTTCCACATACGTTAACGTGCAGAATTGAAAAATAACATTTATCTTAATGCCACTTTATAGTCTCGGCTGGTAGTACGAGTGCAAAGAGTAGCATGGAGACACCAGCACTAAGTCAGGGGTTTTTAGTAATGTCACAACCCCTATTATGTAAATTAGGCCACAGGTTGGGGGCACTGTGTGGCGGGGGTAATGTGGCGCTCTGTCTGAGACCGCAGATGCATGAGCCGCCCGGCCGCTGAATAGCGTAGCAGCCATCTTCATCCAGAATCCATGCAGAGAGGCATCTACAGTCCAGGTTGTCATGGTGCTTGTTTAATATTAAAAAACCCGCCCGTTTCAAATGTATGCTAGCAGTGGCTAGTAGCCGCTAAGCTAGTGAGTCATTTAGCTAACAACTGGGGCTTTGCCTGAAAAAGCAAGATTGCTCTCCGAATAAAAGGCCTGGATGGACTGTTAGTGAGAGGGGATTGCAAGGTCAGTATTTACCTTTTATTCTGTCTATTTTGGGCCTTATTTGCTTAAAATGCTCCAAATTAATAAGATTTTAATGGGATGCAGTTATATGTGAAAAACTATTGCTATTAATATTGCATTGTTTTTATGATGGAACATTTCTGCACTGAAACATTTGGCTAAAAGTTCAGTAGGTTCTGTGATGTGCTAATTTACTTGTGATGTGCAAAATCTTTTTTAGAGGGTAAATTTCCTGGGTGTCTTTGTAGAATAAAAAAGCAAACCTTCTTTAAAAAAAGGAGCAATACAGCTGAAAAAAGCAGTTAATGTTCCCTTTATACCAATTATCATTCATAATCTTATTATCGTATTAACATTCAAAATCTGCCACTTGCATTGCAATCGCAACCTCCAACCAATAGGGGGAGGCAAGACTTATATGGAGACTCACCACAGAAGGAAGTAGTTGCCAGCCTGCTTCGCTCCAGCGGTGGCGCCCACTTACTCCACATCCCATGGCATGCTGGGTAGGTCACTCCCTGTCAGGCAGATGTGAGGCTATTATTGTTGCAGCTCTAGGACCTGGGTCCTGCATGCAGTTCCAGAAGTGACCCACTAGGGGGGCGAAGCAGGGAGGCAGGACTGACCTCCACCAAGCCCTGCAAGATGCGCACGCACATGACACAGCCAACGTGGACCCTAGCTGCAGATGGGATTAACATGTTGAGCATGGAAGTCAGGACAATGGCTGCCCCGAACACCCTGCAGATGGGAGTGACAGAGAAGGTCATACACTCTAACACAGTGAATCCCGCCTTTATCAGTTACATGGAGGACACACACAGACTCATGAATCACGAGTCACTTCAAAATCTTGTTACACAGAGTCACCTCCACACAGCGACTTCTTAATACACAGTGAGTCCTGTTAATACAGCTGAGTCAGCATTCCAGTCCTGAATTTTTCATCACATCCTGAAATCCCCAGACAGTTTGAATGTCTGTGTTGTAATAAGTTGTTTTTTATTTTAATTTCCCTGCTTACCTGGATCTAAAGCTATTGTCATTAAATCTCAAAGCTCTTCCATGTTATTTTTACCTCGCTACTCAGTTAGCAACTATGTACTCTTGTTGACGATCTTTGCTCGTTCTTTAACAAGTTGATTATTTGTACTGACCAGTCAGTGACTTCGATCAGAGACCTCCCAAATAAACAAATAAATGTATATGCAAATGATTAAGTGCTAATTGGAGTTCTTGTCACACTCAAAGCTCCCACACCATTCTGCATCAGCCTGGGTTTATATTTCATGTATTTAGCAAACACTTTTATACAAAGTGACCTACATTTTTTGGTAAAGCAGGGTAAGCCAGTCCCAGGAGCAACTGAGGGTTAAGGGCCTCAATAGTAAAATCCCTCTGTTAGCCAGGGGATTTGAACCAGCACCTTTCTGCTCACAGCACTCTAACCCACTGAGCCACCATGGCTGGGATCTCCTCCTTGGTCCCGCCTTCAGCTCCCCAGTACTGCCAGCTGTAAGTGACACTTGTAATATTCTAGGGCATGGAGTTTCCAGGAGAGAAATCAGAGTCTGGATCTTTAATTATTAACTCTGTCAGAGGCTCGCTCTCCTGTGAAGCTTTTATTACAAGCCCATGTCCGGCTCGCAAGCTGACGCCCCCTTGGGCTCATTAACCCTCCCCACTTGGCGGCCCCCTTAACTCATGTCTTTAAACTCAGCAAGTTAGGATGTTTTGGCTGTAATCGGAAGGTTGTCGGTTCAAATCCTGGAGTCAGCGGTGTGATTTCACTGTTGGGGCTTTATAATAAGGTCCTTAACCCCAGGCACTTCAGGTACTGGCTGACCCTGCTTTCTCAAGAAATGTACGACAATTTGGATAAAAGCGTTTGCTAAACAAATTAAACATTACATTTCAACTATACTGGAGCCACGAGCTCGTTGACAAACGCAGAGATATTTCCGCTTTCTCTCCTCAGAGCGTTTCATCCTTCCTCCCAAGCCGGAAGTTCATCTCCCGTTTCAAGCGAAACAGGCTGTTTATGAAGCATGTCGTGTTCGGGAATGCGACGAACGCGACTGGGAGCTCGAGTGCGAGATCAGGCACCCGCTTGGTGACCTCACGAGCCTGCGGCCGCATCACTGCGTCGACGTGGCTCGGCGCTCACCGGTTAGCCGCCAGCTTGTTGGAGATGAAGCCCCCAGGGATCTGCGTGACGATGTAGCCCCAGAAGAAAGAACCGTGGATCAGTCCCACCGTCTCCGGGTCCCAGTTGAACTGTGCTGGCTGGAGATGGAGTTAAACGAACATCAGCGCCATTGATCTGCTGAGTAACGGCCTTCGCAGGGACCACAAAATGTTCATGATGCTCACGGTGCGAACGCAGTGTATAAAACACACTGAACCCCCCTGATTCACGGACGGACCAGCACGCTTGCCCACCCTCATGACGGCTGTGCCGTTGATGTAGACGGTGTTGTTGTTGACCATCTCTACTATGGCCACGCCCAGGTTGCAGCGGATGCCGAAGGAGATGCAGAAGCCCAGACCCGAGAGGATGGCGATGATGTAGCGCTTGGGCAGGCCGAAGCAACCGCAGTCGAAGATGGGGGCACTGCGGTTCTCCATCAGCACTGGCTGCCCATCCGCCGACAGCTCCATCTCCACCTCCCCGTCCGCGTGGGTGCCGTCCATCTTCCTGAAACGGGATGTGCCCAGAGCGGCATTAACATCTCTGGGGGGCTCTTGGCTGACATGGATACGAGCCCCCCCCCCCCCCCCCAGCCTGTCACTTATGCCATTTCTTAGGCCAAAAGCAAAAGTGAAAAAATTAAAAGCAACACATCAGTAATTAGATGCTGGCCGATCGATTGGCCAGATTTAATAACTCAGATTGTTCCAGGGCCCTTGGATATAGACTAGGATAGTCTATATATTAATGCTGGACATGTGGGTCTGAGAGCCTCACCGTGCTCAGGATGGGCAGGGTACAGCTGCAGAGTGACAACCACACAAGGCTGGATTGGCAGAGAAGGTGTGGTCTTGTTTTGACCTCATCGGGTCGACCTGCTGAACCACTCCCTGTATCGGTGCTGAGGACCAACATGGCTGAAGGTATGAAAGCCCTACAGGAATGATGCTGACTGCATGCTTTTGTTAATCGCCCAGTCCTGGGTAAATTTTCGACACAGCAGCGTGTGAAAATCCCAGGAAGGTGACTGCTTGTGAGGTTCTGGAATGGCCATGTGTGGCATGGTTTAGTCCAATAGTAAATGAGCTTCTCGAGTGCATTTTGTGTGTATTAATTTTGCAGCCACAAGATTGGATTTTTGGAGGAAAACCAGTGTATTTAATAAAGTGCCCACTTTGCATATATGCAAAGTAGCATAGGTTGCATTGTTGGGAAGGTTTACCAATTTTATATGAGATTAGTAAGATCAGTGAAAAAAAAAATGGCATCCGAGCCCGTGGGGTATCCCAGCCTTTCGGACTGCGATGCTCCAGCATGTAAAAAAACGATTAGCAAAGACAGTGCACTAAGACACACAGCCAGACCCAGAAGAAAGAAAAACACTTCAGACATGTGAAGCGGCTTCCGAGAAAAGTTTGGAACACGGGCACTGCCAGGGACTGCGTGTCTCCAATTAAAAATAAATGAGCTTTTCGCTGTCATAGAGTATTTACAGCCGCCGCTATTCTCCCGCGCTGACAGTTTACCGCGCGTATCCGCCGCATGTCGCCCCGTCGTTAGGGGCCGATGTCACGGCGTCCTGTTACCCCCCGGTGTTCTGTGACAGTGTCGCAGATCAGGAAGTTACAGCACTTAAGAGCACCTCACCACCAGACTACAGCAGTCCATTAACGACATTCCGTAAACAATGCGGCAGGGAGCCGGCGCACTTTGCTTCGACTCGGAGCGCTTTTGTTGCAGATGATGCGTCTTTGCGCTGTTTGTCTACACCTGCGCTCCCTGGCGATCTCCACCGCGGCTCCACACCGGCCTCTTTAATGTCGGATGAATGCAGGACTCCGACTTGCCTGACAGCTGTGCAACTAACATCAAACAAGAGAGCCATTAGCCAGCTCCCCGTCTCTGTCACACACACCGCTGCAGAGACACATCCCAGACATACAGTACTGTGCAAAAGTCTTAGGCAGCCATAAAAAATAATGTTTAAATCATATTCATGTTGGTGTAAAATCACGATATTATGCCTGTAAGTGTGCGCCCTCTTAGCCCTTTCCTAAAATCAGCCAGGAATTTGCAGCAACCGTCCAACATATACGTGTATTTTTTGACTCATCAACTACCACACCATGTTTGAGTATTTAGTACCTGTGAGTTATTTAACTGACTAAGCGAATTAATTAATTGAGCTGGTGGTGACGTCTAACTAATACACGGAATGTTTGGGGTGCCCCTGAGGAGGGGTTTGGGCATCGAATCCATGTTCATCTAGCCGTCCAACCAGATATCAGTAAGTTTTTGGAGAACTGGAGAAATTCCTGTTGATTTTATTGTGTTATTCTTAATTTGCTTATGTTCTAATGTTAAACTGTTTTTTTCCCCGAGCAAATATGCACTTATTATCCAGATAAATATCCGTAAACATTTTCTTTTACTGTCTAAGACTTCTGCACAGTACTGCGCATGCACACAGACGTTTTGCCGTTTGCGGCATGTTTGCTGGTTAATGCTTAGACGTGTCTGGCGATCAGCGACACCAAGGAAAACACATCTGGGTCTTGCAGTGCTTTACACAGGTGCACGGTGCTACCTGCTCTAATTCGGTACTGGGCCGACACACTGGCTGCTGTCCTGCCCACCGCGATGGACTTAATTTCACGGTAATTCCCGAAAAAGGGCGGCGTTGCTATTCAGACTTGCAGACAAATTAACACGTCCTCTTAGATCCCGACATTAAACTGATCTGATCTGGAGCGGTAAGCTTATTCATAAACGTTTTCATACAAGTTTAATCACTCATCTAAAAGAGCTGATCTTTGCAGATAAACGGGGGAGATACATTTAAATGAGGTGTCAGTGACGCACGCTGGCGGTGGCATTGCGCTGTTGGGAGGGGCCGGTTTGCGCCAGTGGAATAATGGGGACGTGAAACTTGAATGAAGATGAGATGTTTGTGCTGTGAAGCTGAAACGAATCTGAGGTCTTCGTGGTTTGAGGGTCGGTGAAGCTGAGGGGTTTGTGAAATTCAGTGATGCTGAGGGGTTTTTGCAGTGAAGCTGAGTGATGGGGAGGCGTTCCTAGTGTGCAGCTGAAACGAAAGTGAGAGCTTCATGGTTTGAGGTTCCATGAAGCTGAGGTGTTCGTGCCGTGAAGCTGGAAGGAGCTGAGGAGTTTGTGAAGATAGCTGAGGTCGAGTAATTTGTGCTGCGGACCTTAATGAAGGTGATACGCTGATAAGCCGGATGGAACAGGTTATTTTGGTATACGAAGCTGATGACTCATTAAGTTTTTTTCGTGAAGATGGATGGAAGATGGTGTGATTAACGCACAAAACTGGATGAAATCTGTTTACATTGTAAGGCTAATTAAAAAAACATTAAAAACTACTAACTTGCGCAAGTTAAAACAGTAACACAATGAGTAAAGAGGGTGAGCAGTGCGCAGGACCAGAACCTCTGAATTGACACTCCAATCAGTACAAAGCTGCACTAAATATTCATGTGTTTTTATAGCACTAATGCCCATAAAATAGTCATACAGTTTTCATGAACGTTATTATTCCCTAGCGTAGTAATAAAATGCTCACAAGATTCCAGCTTTTTTCCACACCGTTACATTTTTAACATTCATTGTCCTGCATCAGTTTTGCTTTTGCCTTTTAATGTCATAAATCATAAAAAATTCCTTATACATGCGAGCTTTTATTTGAAAATGTATATGTGTAGGTGTTAAACGTGTATGATCGGAAATACATGGAACTATTTATATACTGATATTCTCCTTAAGATGAGGAGCATTTCAGCTGGCTCTTGTCTGTCCTGTGAGCCCCTGTGTTTATCGTCCTGGGGATGTACGAGGTTCTGTCGTCCACTTCTGAAACCAAGATCTCGTCCTTCTATATTTATCTGCTCCTTATGAAATATGCACCAGAAAGCATGTTTCCATAAAACATTAGATTACATCACCTGTAACTCAACCTACTCTGGATGTGATGCGTATGTATTTGGAAAGGACTCTGCATTCTATATCCGGGCTTAATATTAAAAGGCATTTCATGATGCTTTATCTGTGGCCTGATAATAACCGCAAAGATCCTATCCAGTTGAAGTTACTTTTTAGAACAGCTGGATTCTCACTGTGACACGTAGAAGATGCGGCTAGAGCTGAAATTTGATCGAAAACACAACACTTCCATTTCCTGCGAAATGCTTGAGCACCCAGCTAGTTCGGGTTTCCAGTGTACCCAGTGTTCCCAGCTAGCAGATTGAGCTCGGAGTGCTGGGAGCCCCCTGCGTCCCCCCTACCTTTGCAGGTGTCCCAGCGAGTCGCTCATGATGTTCTTCGCCTCCTCCTTCCCCGGATTGAGCACCCGCTCCTTCAGCGCCGACAGCCCCCCGAACGGCATGTCTGCCTTCGTGTCCTGCTCGGTACCGGATCCTGGTCCTGCTGGTGTTTCTCTGAGCTTGAGCCCCTCTGGGCTGGAGCCTCAGTCAGCTTGAGCCTCACTGAGTGTCACAGTACCAGGCACATCCTTCTCGCTCTGCCACTCAGCTCTGAGCAGGGATACACAGCTTCCAGTTGCTATGGAGGAGGTTGGGGAGGGGGGTATCCTCAGGGTCTGGGCCGGGGGGGGGGGTCTCTGTTTTAGCGCCAAGATGAGAGACCCAGGGCCAGTCCCCACAGCTCCTCCACACCGTGACGACAGACCCAGCCCTGACCACTGCTTTCCCTCTCCGGCAAGCTGGACCACGTCTGGTGCCCGCCTCCCTCCCTCTGTCCCCGCCCCCTTTTCCCCTTGTCTCCACCCCCTGCTCCCAGCCCCACCCACCACACGCCCAGAAGTGTCGTGCGGCCCTCTTTAAATATTGACAGGTTAAGCTCTCTTTACCACCCAAGACGCACGGAGTGAACGTGAAACCCCGACGGGCAGCATGTGTGCGTATGCCAGCTGAGGACATGCTGCACGCGAGCAGAGGGCCCCCACGGGGGTTGGGAGGAGCCAACGCCGGGCGTCTGCTGTCTGGTCCCAGCACTTTGCCCTTGTCAAAGTTTAAAGACTGAGAGCCATACAGGCTTTCTGGCTGCTCTCCTCTGGGCTTCAGGGACCCAGTCCAGGGTGCTGGGCTTCCGACCAGCAAAACCCCAGCCAGTACAGGTAAAGGTAGTGACACTAGCCACACTAACCAGCAGGGTGATTAACTAATTACCTAGTTACAGCATCTTTAGTCACCAGTCTGCCGTCTGGAAGGAACATTTTTAGTACATTTTTACACAAAGACTTTCATTTTGGAAGCGCTGTTGACAGTAGACATTGTGATAAGATTTATAAGTAAAATTTATACCACTACAAAATGGTGACAGGCCATATTAACCCGAAATTGTTAATTTGTGTATTTAGAATAAAATGTAATAGTTTTCTGTTCAATTATGAGTTCAGCTACCTGTGGCTGAAAATAAAAGAGTTAACGCAAGTCTCAGTTAAAACACCATTTGCTCAATCAATCTGCAATGCAAAACACCTTTTGACAGAACCGGGTTGATTTACGACATGTTTGTAGTATTTTATGCCGCATTTCACCGCATCCCTTAAGGCTCTATAGTGGAACAAGGAGCCGACAGCTTTGCATGTGAAAATACTGACGAACGTGCACATCGCCTTCATAACGAATTTTTACTGTTGATAGCACCATCTAGTGGTCTTCTGAAGAAACGACACGGATCATTGGATGGATGCGCGATACAGCAGTCACTTATAAACCGACCTGGTGGCAGAGAAAGCTACATCTCATTTCATAGAAGTGCATTAGGTGGAAAATGGCTGATATTTGGCCTGCCTGGAAACCGCAAAACTACCTATTTGTGAAGGAAGCGGCTCAGAAGGCCCTCCTGCAGCCTGTCGATCATGAATCCCTTCCACGGATTTCCAGGGAATGATTGCCCAAAGCACTGAGACCTGCAGCTCCACTCAAGGCGGGCAAAGGGGGGCAGATTTTGATTGGCTAACAGCTACTTCTAAATATACATGTATTTAAATATTAGCCTCAAGCCATAACGTAGTTTGTATTTTACACAGTATAACTTTAAAAAAAAAAAAAAAGAATTGGAAACTCTTCTTGTTGGAGTCCTCACTGGTCAGATTCTGCGACATGAACTTTATCAAGACAAGGTGATATTTAAAAAAATACCACGTTCACATATGCTAGTAAAAACACAAACTTTATTAACGATACAGCTTGAACACAACGGTGGTGGTGGTCGTTAAAATAAAGACAACAGATGCAATAAAAGTGAACTGAGCACCATCTCCGATTGGTTAAGTGGTGACTCCTCCCACTGGGTGTGGTCAAGTAAGGTCACATTATTACACACATCCAGCGTCCATAGAATATTAAGAGGCCCTTCAAAATGAATCAGCAAAGTATAAACAAAAAAGGCATTTAGTGGTGTGTTAAAAACTGGCCCATTCTTGGCATTTTATCCAAATTGTATTATATAATAGTGGTTGTGGTCCTGCAAAAAGAAACAGGTCCAAGGAAGATATGAAGGGTAATTTTTGGACAAAATATTTCGCCATATTTCTCCACTCCCTGCACAAAGCACTTTCCAGTCGGATGAGGCACCAGCTTCAAAACGCAGTCAGATCACAGGCTTTATGCACATTTACTCTGTATGCACCACAGGAACATCATACATGCTCCACAGAATGTGCCACACATGCCCATGTGTGATTGGCCAGGAGGCTGAACTGCCGGCATGGTGATTGGTCAGTGGAGACAGAACACAACAGATGTCTTGATGTGGCTGGCTGGTATGTGAAAGGCGAGAATCGTCACCTGGCCAGGTCACAGGCCACTCCAGCATGGCTGACCGCCTGGGTGACGTGCACAGGTATCCCAGACGTCCAGTCCCCCACTGAACCTTGGGAGAGGTCCCAGGGCTACGGCGCTAGCTTGTCAGGGGGGGCGGGACTCACACCAGGAAGGGTGTGGCCCACATGGGGCGGGACAGAGCTTACAGCAGCAGGGGAGTCCTCTCTTCCGCAGGCTCCTTGCGGCGAATCAGGCCCAGCAGGCGGCCCTGGAGCCGGGAGGGCAGCGGGGGCACATGGTGACTGGGGTCCAGCACATTGGTCTTCCGCCGCTCGCGTTCCTGCTGCCACATGAGGTAGGGGCTGGGCGGGAAGAAGGGGCGCTCCCGCTCGCGATGCAGCTGCAGGGCGGCGCCGCCCACCGCCAGCACCACCCACACCGTCAGCAGGATGTAATCTATGGGAGGGAGATTTATGTCAAAACCAGATTCACTGGAACTGTCACCTACGGAAGAGAGCTGGTCAGGACTGATCAAAACCCCTGTAACAAGCTTCACCGTTTCTCTGTCCCCCATCCCCCGAGCAAGATTTACCCCTGGTGCCCCCCCATTTACCCCCTGTCAGGGACAAAGTGAAATTGGGCAGTGACTACATGGACTTTGACCGACACTGTAGCAGGTGGAGGTAGAGTCGCACGCAACCGATGCTCTGGAAGGCCACGGCGGCGGAGGTCCGGGTGAAGCTGCCATCCGCGAGCCGCTTGAGGACGTCCAGGGTGAGGTAGGACAGGCTGGTGGAGATGTAGGTGCCCACCGCCAGAAGGACGGAGTAGGAGCCAACGACGCCGCAGCAGATAATGCTGCCCTGCAAGACATGCAGCGGGTTCTGTCACGTGGTAACGGGCCCCAGTGGGCGAGTGTCTAGGGGCAGGTTTGCTGCTTCTGCCGCCCCACTCCCCTTCACCCCCCCCTTGGAAGTTTCAAATACTAAATAAATAGCTAGCTAGCAGAGTCAGGAGATCGTAGCTAGCTAGCAGAGTCAGGAGATCGTAGCTAGCTAGCAGAGTCAGGAGATCGTGGCTAGCTAGCAGAGTCAGGAGATCGTAGCTAGCAGAGTCAGGAGATCGTGGCTAGCTAGCAGAGTCAGGAGATCGTGGCTAGTTAGCAGAGTCAGGAGATCGTAGCTAGCAGAGTCAGGAGATTGTAGCTAGCTAGCAGAGTCAAGAGATCGTAGCTAGCTAGCTAGTTGACAGAACATGTTACTTCAACACCTCGAGAGTTAATTTAATATTTACTTGTAGTGCTTGATTAGGGTGGTGGTAAACACCAACACTGTTAACTGGCACAGTGACGTAGCTCTCGCTACACCATCCTCTGGCTGCTCACAGAGGGTCAGATCACAACACGGAGGCCGATCTTTGAAGGGAAATACTAGGACTACTGGCAGCTTCCTGTTTGAGAATGTCCGCCATACCTCTCTAGGCCATCGGAGGAAGACGAGAGGAACGGCCAGAACGATAGCGCCAAAAGTGACCCAGAACACAGCGTCCGACTGGAAGACGGAGAGGCTGCCTATGGAGAGAAACAGCCGCCAATCAATGGTGACGTGGATGCCAGACAGTGCGGTAATAGAACAGTCCTCCTGATACAAATAATCAAATTTTCTTTGTCTTAGGTCCTCAAACATCTTGAACAAAATTAATTCTACGGAATTATCGAACACGATTCTCCTGAGGTGGTCCTCATGTTCCCGCAGACCGCAGTAGCTTACTGGTCACGTGAAATGTCTGCAACCCCCTGCAGCTGCCCAGAACCTCACCGACAGGTGTGAAGAAGACGGAGGCGGCCAGCAGGAACCCGAGGAGGAGCCCCACCACCCCCACGCAGCACAGGATGGAGCCACAACGCCACCAGCTCATCACCAGCAGGACGCCTCCCACCAGGCCCATGAGAGAGGTCAGGGCTAGCCGGACTGCCGGGGGAGAGGGCGGAACCTTCCATAGCACTCTAAACAACAAACAAACACTACACCCTCACTGACTCAGAAAACCATCAATCCCTAATGGGGATTTACCCCTCGGCATACTGGAATCGACGCATACCCGAGGCATACTGCGGTAAGAGACTAGTTACGGTGCGGACCCAGGTCCCCTCGGTTTTCCACTGCAGAAGGATCGACACGGCAAAGGCGTTGAGGGGTTTGGAGGGTGACAGTGATGTAAAAACGGTGTATCATGATTTACTATGTGCAATTACATATATTTATTTTTTTTACCGTGGGCTAATTCCTAGTAGCATGCCTGTGAGAATTGTCGTGTTATGCAAGTATCAAATGCTAGTTGAGTTAGCATTCACCTCTGTAAATTTGCGGTGTGAATCCATTCCGTTCAGCTGTTCTATTGTATTATTTTTTTTAAGTAGTTGCGAAACTACTAATAATTAATATATAGAATATACGTTTTTTTTCTTCATAAAATCCATGCGCAGAACACCGGTATCTCCATGCATTTTGACCAATCAGATGGCGGTGATGCAACCAGCTCAGTTTGGTCTCGCTAGTAAGCAGGACCATGTCCGCGCGGGTACAGCTTGGGTAGGCCTCAGTTCTTGGTGGCAATGGAAAAAGCACCATAAGTTTCCGTAGAAGTTTTGGAGCCTCAAGTGATGTTCATGTCCTTCAACCTTAAAGTGATCTGACAGTAAAATTACAGTGGAATCTTCATTTAGGAAAACCACGAGACTGCATGCAACATTACTGCCAGAGGGTCAGAAGGGTTTGGGGAATCACCGGATCAGTCTATTCTGGGACATTTTAAACTGGACACTGCAGCTATCAAAGCCCATTTGCAGACTCTTCAATGACCCATCATTAGATGTTTATGACCCCAACTGCTACATACAGTATGGTTTCTGTTTTTTTTTTGTGGCCTGTAACCAACAGAGAAGCTTCGCTCACGGTCATAGTTGAGGGTCGTGGTCTCTGTGATGATGACGTAGAAGATGGAGGCAGCAAAGCAGAGTCCCATCCAGAAGAGCTCTGAGCCGGAAGAGCCACAGGATCACGCCAGCATGGGGAAAACATCACTTTAATGACTTTCTTTTTCAATGGACTCCCTGGTCAATCAGCATCAATGCTGTGTCTCACATGAACTCTTTAACTGCATTCTATGGGGGAAAATTTAATCATCAATATTACAGTTTTCCACTCATGTCAAAAGTTAATGACAGAGGTATACATTTCAGGTCCAGAGAGTACAAATCCAGACCAAGATTCTGTTTCAATCAACCAGTCGAGTACTCTGTGACTGTGACTCTTTATACTCAACTGGTTGGTTGAAACAAAATCTTACTCTGGATTTATATTCTCTGGACCTGGAATCTGCACCTCTGGTTAATGACGGCATTCCACTGTCGTTTACAACAATAAACAAAGGCACCAGAAACAGACCACAGTCTCTAGATGTATTAAGGTTTTCTAATGAGCTCCAGAAGAGGATTATTATAAGGTGCAACACCAACAGTTTATGTGAGGTAAATCAATAGCCTACTGGGGAAGATTTCTGCAATAAAATACATATCGGAAAATTAAGACAGAAATGACATTTACCGCATTTGAAGAATCTGTGTCCAAAGAAGCAAACGCAAAGGCCAGCTAAACCAACAACTGTAAAAAACACCTTGGTAGAAATCTTTCCTGAAATAAAAAAGAACAAAGGTGTTTAATGTTCCGATAAGAACGATGGGAACTGAGTGATCACCAGGGTGCATGATGGGTACAAAGCCTAGAGTAATTGCTGGTGCATGATGGGAGC
>JAODJW010000001.1:6982685-7006926 GCA_026777045.1 Hyperopisus bebe | reverse complement strand
CAGGGTGTGCTGGACATCTTGATAGATTGAGGTCTCCAGGCAGCACCCCCCAGGAGGAGTAGGGGAAATAAAATATGTAATTAGTCAAGGTAGCAGTGGCAGACTGCTCAAGTGCATGTTGGAAGTCCTTGATGTACTAAGCCAAAAAAACAACCTCACGTTCAAATATCTGGGAGGCCACCTTTAGTTTTTCATACCAGACTCTTCCAGTCACCGGTGTGCCTTGATATTCTGCCCATGAAAATCACAGGCAGAACACAGCATTTCTGGAGAATAGAACCCACTTACACCATTTTCAATCATGTGTCAATTATACAGACAGCTCTTATTACACTCACACAGAAATCGAACAGTATGCAGCAGCAAAAGAGAAGGAAGTGTCGCCTTATTTGCCACCTGCCGGGTAGGTATCAGGTGCAGAGCTATTTGGGCGATAAACTTGTACAGGAGTGCCCCAGAATCGCCAGACCTAGGTTTAAGATTTTCTCAATCTATATTTTGAATAAAGTACGACAAACCAACAAAATTAACAAAAATCGGTCATTACACAGAATGTGTTCTGCTAGAACGGTTCCTACATCTACACTCGTAATAAAGCTCCACCGAATACTTCCGGTTTGACATCTATGGTTTTCGGAGCCCCGTTTTTATTGGTTCCCCAGCGATCATAAGAGAAGTCATTTCCGGTGCACACGCAGAAAAAAAATGGCTGATAGGTTAACGCAACTCCAGGATGCTGTTAATTCTGTATGAGTATTAAACTTTTCACGAATATACATTTTGTGTTAGTTGGCTAGTTGCTGTATTTGTCTTTATGTCTGTAGCTATAGTGTAGACGACGTAACTAATTGGAATGTCATAGCGTGTTATTTCAACGGAAACTTGACTGTTTACCGAGGCTTACATGTAAATACAAAGCTTAGGATTGTCCCGATTTTTATACCAAATAATAAATTTGCTGTTTATTATATTAAAATGGAGTAACTGTTACATCTTCGTCTTCTTTAGCTCGCAGATCAGTTCTGCAACGCTATCGGGGTGCTGCAACAATGTGCGCCGCCCGCATCGTTTAACAACATCCAGACTACCATCAATAAGGACCAGCCGTCAAACCCCACAGAAGGTAGGCCGGGACTCTAGAGCTCCAATTAGCAGTATAAATGCCATTGCTTTATTGAACGGTTGATATTTTAAAGTTTTACACGCAATTTCTTTATGTTTTTAACATAACTGCAAGTCTTTGTACGAATTTGTGTGTTTCTTTATTTTGCTTCATTAGGTATGTTGTAATGATTTTTACTGATTATGTAAATAGCTTCCTTTCCATTTGTATTAAATGACAGACTTTTCTTTTAGAGTACGCACAGCTGTTTGCTGCACTGATAGCCAGAACAGCAAAGGACATTGACGTGCTGATTGATTCCCTGCCTAGTGAGGAGTCCACTGCGGCACTGCAGGTAGCAGGAGGCACCTCACACCTACTTCCCTCCAGTCTGTTTGCAGTTGAATATTGCAGATGTTTGCCAGCAGAAGTAGCAAAGGTGGAGCTTGCATTGCACCTCAGTCTTATGAGGCCCCAGGCTGATGTTGTCTTTGCTCTTGGCCTCCCAGGCAGCCAGCTTGAGGCAGCTGGAAGAAGAAAACCACGAGGCAGCCGCACGTCTGGAGGAGGTGGTGAACCGTGGGGACATGCTGCTGGAGAAAATCCAGAGTGCCCTGGCTGACATTGCCCAGTCACAGCTCCGCACCAGGAGTGGGGCACCCAGCCAGCCTCCAGTGCTGGACTCCTGACACTAGGGGGCATCTGTCAGCTTTGGACACACTGGAGGAAGAAAAAAATGTATCATTTTTGTTATGAAATGTAATTTTCCTTTTTTTCTGAGGGGGGATTTTGTACAGAATATGTTTGTTAGCCATGATTTTTTTGTTTGGTTTTAATTCATTGACCTCATTGTTAGTATCCCCTTCATATTTATACAAATACAAACACATCTACTTGGATTCCAGCAGGAGTGGATCTTTCATTTTTATCCCTTCACTGCCCTGTAGAAACATAACCATTGGCCACATACACAATGGTGATGTTAAGGGTTTTTCCTGAAAGTAAGGAAACATTGGGTGGAAAATGGTAGTTTTGGGGGTGGATGGCAAAAGTGATATTTTCCTGCTTGTTAAAGAGAATGGAACTCGGCACTGACTACGAGTATCCAATCAGAGCCATTTGATGGTCGATGCACTTGCACACACCCTGACTCACCCCATGCAAAACAGCCCACAGAGCCTCTCTACACCTCCCTTGTTTCTTCCATGGTTAGATGCATAGTCAAATTCTTTTTGATGAGTGGTTCATATCTTCCTGTCATCCTCAGAATGCGGTGAGGTTTGTCTTGTCTGGGGTTCCAGCAGCATCATAGGAAGTGAGGTGGTTATGAGTCACTCGTGAATGGCTGGGTGTAGAAGGCACTGAAAATGTGACTCAGGCCATTCAAGTTGACCTTTGACAATGATGCAATTTGGTGAAATAGGATGTTCAACCTGTGGCTCATCTAAGTGGCTATACTTGTGTTTTGGCAGCTCTCCCCCCCCCCCTTCCTCTTATGACATCAGAGGCGTCTAAATAAAGGACAATATAGGCTTGTAACAGAATCTGCTCATGGGCACGGCTGCTAGAAAAGGAGCACATTCGTGGTGCAGTCAGGGACCTTAATCCAAGGTGATTTACAAAGTTTCTCATTTACACGTCCACTACATTTACTACATTTACACGTAATGTAATTTGTGTGAATTCCATGTGAAATAAGTGTCCCCCTGGGAGATTTGAATAATTTTAAGATTGGTAAACAGTGTTGTCTATGGCTTGTCTGGGTTAAACTATCGTGAATCCCCCTATTTCCATGGTGCCACTCATAAATATAATCATATAAACCGCGTGCAAGTTGTAAACGAATTGAATTTTAATGATCGTTTTGGACAAATAACTTTGAGAGGGAGTCAAAGTGTTGAGAATATTTTAGTCCTCCGGTCAGTAATCTAGGCAATGTTGTAGTCCCTAAAAGGAGAAGCCGCTGGTAGACAGGCAGCGCTACTCGGAAAAACGTAGCGGTGACGCTTTTCTCGAGTATTCGCTCATGTCTAACGTGGTTGGGGTGTAGCTAAGAAACGATTCTGTTTTACTGCTTTTAGTCACATGTGAGAAGTATCATTCTGAGTAAAGATCATTCAGAAATATTTTTCCCATGGAGTTCAGAGAGAATTCTCCAATAGTTTTCGTGGAAACTAACTCATAATTATAAAACATCGTAATTTTAAATTTAATTCATTGTTATCGCATACTGGTATTTCATTCATTGTCCCGAACTTGCACGTCTCTGCGATACAATTTTTCTGCTGGGAAAGAAACTGCAACAACCTCCGTCATACAAACGATGAGAGGAGGTACCCTCCAAAGCCTGTATCTCCGATTGGTCAACAGACACATTCGCATGTCCGTTTCAAGCCGCTATTGGCTCTTTGACGTGTCATTCAAACGCCACGCGATTCATTGCGTTAGGTCGATGTTAGCAGGAACAGGAAAGACTAGTTACATTGTGTCGAACTCGGAGGAGGGTTACGGGGGTTAGAGGTTGTTTCATGAAAACAAACAGAAATTGAAAGTTTTGTTTTTATCTGTGTTTTCACCACCTATTTACATTGAACCAAGGGCAGCCAATCAAAAAAGGACAGAAGACGTAGAATAATAGCGACTGATTAATTAGTATTGATCCTGGGATATTTGTCTGAGCAGTGGTTTTGTTTTGGGTATTTCAACAGCCAAAATTCACATTACAGTAATAACTTACCGCAAGCAAGTAAAGGACGAGCGTAACGGAGGGCGACACTGTGGTGAGTACTGCTACGACCGTGCAACTTTTTATGTCGTGGACGTAAACACCACGATGCACACCGGTAAACAGCGTTTCTGGGACATATTTTTGGGTTTGCTATAAACATCAACGCAAATGTTGCACCAGGGTCTCACTGTCTAATTTTAGGGTAAACGCGATCGTCTTGCTTTTTAAAGTCAATCGCTTGGATGGCAGTGTGCTTAAAGGCGGCCACCTTGGCGCTTCAGTGTGACTCGTTTGTCGCACACAAGGCCATGCTTTTCATGACTTGCTGACGCGTGAGCGTGCATTCCCCGCACCTGTTTACCTGGTTGTGTGATGTCATATGACCACCGGCATGACGTCGTTGGTGACACGTCCGCTACTGATGGGACAGCCTGTGTGCCGGGGTGACTGACTGCACCTTACAACTGTGAAGTTGACAGGTTAATGGCTAGTGCTTGATCTTCTGCCTCCACCATAAAGCATAAAAATGGGACAAAACTCATCTCAGCATGAGACCTGAAAACGGGGACAATATAAACAACCCCTGATTGCGCGCTGTCGATAGAGGCGAGTTTTGTATTTATTTGCAAGTGCTGCAGCCCCAGGCAGGAACGGTTTTTGTCATAGCTTGGCTCCATAATTGGCCTTGACAAAGATGTGGATGGAGTGGAGAATCAAGTGCATTAATAGCAGAAGACTCACTGCTTATTTCTGATCATTTTATACCCAAATGATCTGAGGGATAACCGGTACTATACTAGAGCATTGTTATTCAATCAATAATTAGCCATCATTGGTCCAGGGACCAGCATCTATGGTTGTTTACACCTTTGACTTGTAATGAAAAGGTTACTAGTTTTATTCCCAAGAAAACCCTACTGTTGTCCACCTGTGCAAAGTATTGAAGAATCTGAGTAGCATGTTAAGTTGACTTGGGGAAAAAATACCTTAGCCAGGCATGCGTAAGTAAGCAGTAAAAGCTAAACTGTAGATGAATTATTTATCTGGAGTGGTCATTGCTGATGTGATTCCAGCTCACTTTCTGTACTCTTGGGGTTAGGATGGTGGCTTCCCAGCTTGAGACCAGAGCTGCTTCAGACATTACCCCAATACCTCAGATGGGGGAGTGTGGTTGTCAGTGGTGTGTGTGTGTGTGTGTGTGTGTGGGCTGGACTGTGGTGAGGACTGGTCAGGGAGCCTTCAAATTTCGTGCACAAGAATAGGTCTCTGTTTCTCTGGGATATTGAGGGCTTTCAGCTCCTGGACATGTGTACCACCCTTACCAAACAGTCACACCCTGACTGTACACTCTGTTCACTTTGCCGCTTGTTTGCCCTGCCCTTTCCCCCAGTCACACATCGGGGCTTCTGTTAAATGCTGCCCGCAGGACGTCGTGCCTCTGAATTGAGGCTTTTACTAGAGGTTTACAGTGGTCGAGTGAAAGTGTCTTGCGCTTTCTTTGAAGGTTTCATCCCAGATGACTTGTTTTCACGCCTGATGCCAATCTCCCGTGTCTGAACACACATAGCGCCTGTCTCGTTGATCCCTGTTCCAGGTCCCCCGTCACCTGCTGACACAGAGTACCAGGATGTAATGAACTGAAATGCGGGAATGGCTTCCCGGACAGGAAAAATACGGTTTGCAGAAGAGATAAGATTGAC
This sequence comes from Hyperopisus bebe, assembly GCA_026777045.1. Taxonomy (NCBI): domain Eukaryota; kingdom Metazoa; phylum Chordata; class Actinopteri; order Osteoglossiformes; family Mormyridae; genus Hyperopisus; species Hyperopisus bebe. Next base: position 7,001,396 of record JAODJW010000001.1, on the reverse strand, counting down.
TTTATTGTGTTTGCAGAGTGGGAAATGTTTCTTCGGTTGGGCAATCACAACACAATGTCAGCACGACAAAACACAATGAATATGAAAACAATGCAAAAGCAACACCTGCAGATCACACTGAAAATGCAAGAATGTAGTGGCTCACATTGTAAATACAAGAATCCAGTGGCTCACAGTGCAGATGCGAGCATATCACAGTTTAAAAAGTTTGCGTTGGTCACTGAAAGATGGTGAAAATGTGGCTGGATCCCTTTTATGTTATTCTACGGCTGAATTGGCTGATGTTGTTGGGTTCTCTTTTATACGCCAGGATCTGTGTCTCTACGTCACCCATCCCCGAAGAGAAAAATGACTTTCTGATTCTCCTTCATTAGATGTGGTCCAGGAAAATGACTAACTTGGTTGTTTGCACTCCTTTAAGTGGACTTACAGCTCTATACCAGGGTAAAAACATGTTACACGGCGAGCGAGCCTTTGGCCTATTCATTTAATTGCTTTAGTAAAATGTTTGTGGGGTGTTGCTCTCTTATTGATTTCATGTCCCTGCTTTGGCGGTCGCAGTTCAGGGAAGGCTGCATGCACTTGCATTTCAGTGTTGCTTTTGGTCGTTGGCCAGCTGCAGGACGATTTCCTATTTTTATCTCACAAAAACCTCTTTGAAAGTGTCCTGCAGGAGGGGCCGGCTCTCACTCCCGTGTACGTGGGATAGTTTGGTTCAGGCGCTGGATTCGTACACACGTCCTTTGAAAGGACTGCTTTGATATACTTCTTTCCGTCTGAGGTGTGTCTGTGCTGCTTATGGAATAAATCAGATGCATCATTGAGTGTTTAAAGGGAGGAAATGTCCACTTTGAAAGCCAAATGCACTTGCGTTGTGTTCCCTGTTGGCAGTTGTGCTGGTATCTGACTGCTGTCTGGTGTTATACGTTGTCCATCATTCACTTCAGTGTCATCTGCCACCCACCCCTCACTTTGGATCCAGGACTTTTCCACTCACTGCTGCATGTTGGATGCCCATGTGTCATGATCTGGTGAGGTGCAGGCATGCACACACACACGCACACATGCACACGCACACGCACACACACACGCACACATGCACACGCACACACACACGCGCGCACACACACACACACACACACACACACACACACACACACACACACACAGTAACCCCCACCCAGCCCTAACCTTACCCATAAGTACTCAAACAAAATATAAGACTTTTGGCATGTTAGTTTTTTGATTTCACTCACAGATTTTTATAAAATTGAGTTTATCCTTGTGGGGACTGAATAAATGTTCCATGTAAAAAGTTGCAGGTCTTTACCACATTGTGGGGCAATCTGGTCTCCACAATGTAATAATTACAAAAACCATCACACACATACAGACACACACAAACAGACACACACAAACAGACACTGAATGGTTCAGTCTGGAAGGGAGCAGCATTGCTTTCCAGTTCTTGGTGGTGGTGGAGTTGGGGGGGTGATGGGTGGGACTGGGCCCTGTCTTATTTGGGTTGGCATGGGCTCCAGCGACTGCCTGTACCTCAGAGCTCAGGGAGAAGCTTCCTGCCTGAGGGGCGTGGCCTAGTCAACGGGCCCCTTGTTTACCAGATAATGTCATATTCCGTTAATAGCCCCCAGCTCGTTACTTCTCATTCCCCATGAGCGCATGAGGAAGTCTGCCTAAGCTTGTGTTTCCTGACTTAGAACACTGGCTGGAAGGCGCAGAGAGAAGCAAGGAGTGCGGCTCCTCTTTCTCCCTCCTACCTGTATGCATGCTCTGAGAAAGCTTTAGGGTCGGGGGGGGGGAATGACCAGCATCCTGTGAGCTGGGAGGCAGGACTCGTGAGGCTGTATGATCACATGGAAATGTTGAGACTTTGTGTAAGTGCAGCCCTCAGCTGAGGGACACGGTCATGCCAAATTTATACCCCATGCCAGTCCCTGTGCAGATTCGCTGCGGTGTATGAGGAGATGGGACAGTATGCAGTGCCTTTCTGCTCCACCCACAATGCACTGCTGCCTCTGAACTGGATTGTTTATTAGGGATATTAGGCAAAAATATCTAGTGAAACTTCTCTTAACTCAGTCCATGGGGACCCCCAGACAATCCACATTTTTGCTCCCACCCAGCATCCAACATACCCGTACCAGGTATTCAGTGTCCTTGATTGTTTGGTTCAGGTGGGCTGGAAGCTGGGATGGAGCAAAGATATGGACTGTCTGGGAGTCCCGAGGGACTGGGCTGAGAAGCATTACGCTAGCGAATGAAGTATCGTGAGATAAAATTAGTTCATATCGCTTGTTTCCAAAGGACATGCCCCCGGATACATGACAGATGTGTGATACTCTGCATCTGGATCTTCAGCATCCGGCTGGATCCGAAAGACCTGAGCTATTCTGAGCCAGTGAACTGAAAAAAGAACATTTTTCAGTTTAGCAGAGGAACAGTTACGGGACGTCCAGTGGTGCCAGGAGCTGGAGCCAGGGTGTGGTTCGGAGGTTCCCTCCCTCCAGTGTTCAGAGCTGATTGGCTGGGGGCAGGGCTAGGTTTTGGGATTCTCTCTGAGCGTCGCTGATACTCGTCCTCAGACAGAGAACAGGGTCTGGGTGAGTGTGACCTTCAGCAGGTAGGAATAAGGCATCAGTTTTGGGGACACACCTTGGGTAACTGAAGACCTATCTGTGCCACACCCTTGAAATATGCAAATACAAGCAGAATAACCGGTTCTGAATTGTTCCTGGGTGTCCAGTTTCACCCTGACAGGCAGCAGGTAAGTGAACTACTGACTTTTAAAAAAGAAGTACAGCTTTTAGAGAAATGCTTATTTCATCAGCCTAAAATGTACAATTAGATGGCAAATATATGGAAATGGCATGCAACAACAAGAGAGAGTCTTTAATTTTTTGTAGGGTGTAAAAGTAATTGGAATTATGAGGGTCGTATTTGGATCGAGGTGGGATCTGAGAGGGCTAGGGTTATTGTTGCGATCTGTTTGGTGGGATTTTGGAGTCCTGGGAAGGTTGTTTAGCATCTACTGTTCAGAGGAGCTCTGGTGGAAAGTGAGATGGAAAGTGAGCTGGAAAGTTTTGAGTCCCTGGATTGGTGAGGAGAATGGGTGTCACTGACCTAAAAACCACGCCAAGGGCTGGGAGCAGGAAAATTTCTGAACCTCTGGGAATTTTTTGTTTTTTTTTCCTCCAAACTCTTCCCACCGCCTTCCGCTCGCCCTCCAGACCTTGACCTGACACCCGACCCGTGGCATCTCAGCAGGGTTCCTGGAAAGCTGACGGCCGAGGCGTGCGAAATGGGGAAGTGAAAATAGTGTGGTGTCCACAGACTAAACAGACTGATGTCATTTTTAAAAACGGAAAAAAAAATCCCTGTCACGTGTGTGTGTGTGTAATGCACAAAGTGCTTTCTGACTCATTTGACAATATGCGACATGACTATAATTGTGCATGTTACTTATCATGCTCAAGGTCATACGCTGCAGACAAACTACGCACAAACTGTACTGTTACTATTAATTCTCGATACTAGCTGGACCTCACGTTCTACTTGAGCGTGACATGTTACGTTGTGACACGCTTCACCATTACAAGGCCGGTAGGTCAGCTAGGCCTCCATTGAAACTAAAGAGGGAAATGTGGCACTTAGTTACTATGCAGTTACAATGTTGGAACTTGCTTGCATTGAATATGGGGGCTAGGGAGGTATTGGGGGGCAAGCAGTAAGCTTTGCTGGCCAGGGAGGGGTTGGTGGTAAAATGTGTGGTATACGGCTAGGGAATGGGGGTAAAATTTTCCAGACGGTTGGGGTAGAATTGCGGTGGTAAACTTGGTGGACAAAGGGCAGATTTCCAGGACGTGGCACGTCACTGGCAGGTGTCAGGGAACTGAGGGGGGGCTCCAGGGTGAGGGGGGGGTGTCTGCCAAGCTGAAAACCTTCAAATTTTCTCTAGCTTTTAATTAATTTGAATAAAATCGGCATTTTAATGATCACGAATGCTGCACTTTTATTCTTTTAATATTTCATATGTTGTTTTATTTTTTGTCTTTATTTCTGTTCCGCACTTTGAGTGACGTCTGCATATGGAAAAGTATTATAGCACAAGAGGTTCTTCAAAGAGGCAGTGTCACAGAACGGGTGCAATATCGTAGCGGCTAAGAGATGTTCGATTAACGGAGTGTAAAGGCGACGGCGAGCCGCAGGGAATATGGCCGCCGGTCTCAGAGGTGCCGATCTTCTTGCAGGCCAGCATGGCCATGACCGGGGGCACGGCTGGGCCCTTTCCCATGAGTAATCACACGCGGGAGCGGGTCACCGTGGCCAAGCTGACACTGGAGAACTTCTACAGCACCCTGCTGACGCAGCACGAGGAGCGGGAGATGAGGTCAGCACCGGCGGACACTCAACCCTTTAGATTTCCTAACACACAGACTCTTAATTGGCAAATGTTCAGTAATCCAGATTGTCCACAACTTAAATTAAAGGAGATCTGGGAAATCCTTTTTTTTTTTGGAAAGGGGGGTTGCAGTTCCAGGATATTACAATAGGGGGTGACATTTTCCTTCTCACACCCACTAGAGTGTGGCAGTAAACTTTTTGTTATATATATCTTGAGGCAAATTGGCAAGCTGCTGTACTTATTTAATTTGGTGCCTTGTAAAAATAGTTTAGATGCTGTTCACTGTCAGCCTAATCATAAATATTATTTTAATTTTCTAAATGTGATGTACTGCCTTCCTTTTGCTTAGCCTGTATTTTATCGCTGTTGATATTATTATGATTTTTAGAGCTGTTAATGATGGCTGTTTTTATCTAGTTCCTGTAGAGGCTGCTTAGTTGGGTATAAGCAGCTAATTTCCTCCTGTAGCTGTTCTGCGCGGGTAGACAGGGGTATCATGGTCCCTCTTTGTGGTTTTTCACGGCTCTCTTTGCAGACAGAAAAAGCTGGAGAAGGCTATGGATGAGGAAGGCCTGCTGGATGATGAGGTAAGTCGCTCCGGCCGCTTTGGGAACGCTCCTCATCTCCCCCCCCCCCCCAGCTCCTAGCCCCCTCACGCGATTCTCGCCACATCTCCCTCGCAGAAGATAATGCGGCGCTCGCAGCACGCCCGCAAGGAGACAGAGTTCCTGCGGCTAAAACGTACCCGGCTGGGCTTGGACGACTTCGAGTCCCTCAAGGTCATCGGGAGGGGTGCGTTTGGGGAGGTACGTCCCAGCAGCGTCCACGAGACACGCCCCTGCATGCCACGCCCATGCATGCCACGCCCATGCATGCCACACCCCTGCATGCCACGCCCATGCATGCCACGCCCCTGCATGCCACGCCCCCACCATGCTGGGAACCTGATCCTCTCCATGTTTCCTCAGGTGCGCCTGGTACAGAAGAAGGATACGGGCCACATCTACGCCATGAAGATTCTGAGGAAGGCAGACATGCTGGAGAAGGAGCAGGTGGGGTCACCGGTGAAGGACCACCCACGTGGAAGCCATCGATTTAATAACATTGCACAGGATAAGCAGCTGAGGGGTGGATGGATGGATGGATGGTTTTATTCACCACTTCACAATTAATTTCTGTCATTAGCCACCACGAATAATTCATTATTAAATCAAAAATCAGCCCTTCTCAAACTAAAGTTAGTTAGTTAAATTCTAATTTCTGCCATTCAGTCTTCCTTTCTCCTCACTGGCTTTGAAGACCGCTGCGTTTCCTCAGTTAGCTTTTAATCCTGTCAGTCTTTTTCTGATTAGTCTGTCACTGTGGCTCTACGGACCCTAACTTCATCGCCTCTCTCCAGGTCGCTCACATCCGCGCCGAGAGGGACATCCTGGTGGAGGCGGATGGTGCCTGGGTGGTGAAGATGTTCTACAGCTTCCAGGACAAACGGAACCTGTACCTCATCATGGAGTTCCTGCCTGGAGGTGACGACCGGCACGGGAGCATTTCGGAGCTGGGAGTGTGATGTCCCAAGTCCTCAAACGGCCCCTCCTTCCTTTTCTAGGAGACATGATGACCCTGTTGATGAAGAAGGACACATTGTCTGAGGAGGCCACCCAGTTCTATATCGCCGAGACCGTCCTGGCCATCGACTCCATCCATCAGCTGGGCTTCATCCACAGAGACATCAAGCCCGACAACCTGCTGTTGGACTCCAGGGTGAGATACAGTCATAGGGTCCCGCGGGCTGACATGCTGTATTCATCTCTACTCTACTACATCTGAATGTTTCAAAACATTGTCCTGCCTTCGGCTCCAGGGCCACGTGAAGCTGTCGGACTTTGGCTTGTGCACGGGCCTGAAGAAGGCACACCGGACTGAGTTCTACCGGAACCTGACCCACAACCCTCCCAGCGACTTCTGTACGCTGTCCCGCCTGACCGCTCACTGTCCCTGTCCGTCGATCACCCCTCACAGTAGAAGCCCTGAATGGGCTCCTTCCTCACCGAAGGCTACTTTTGCCTCTGGGCCATTCCTGCTGTATCAGGGCCTTTGTTTAGGTTCTAAACATCTCTGAGGGCTGATTTTTCTCGTGTCTTGCTTCCCACACTCACAGCCTTTCAGAACATGAACTCCAAGAGGAAAGCGGAGACGTGGAAGAAGAACAGGAGGCAGCTGGTGTGTTACTCTGTGTGGGTCTGGCTGTGTTAGGGGGAGGTGCTTTATGTTAGCGGGAGTGTCTGTATTGGTGGGTGGGTCTGTTAGTGGGAGGGGCTATTCATTAGTGGGAGTGGTCATCTGTGGGAGGGTCTATATGTTAGTGGGAGTGGCTGAATATTAGTGACGGATTACATTTTTGAGAGTGGCTGTAGGTCGGTCTGTATTTTAATGAGTGACTGAGTGGGGGGGCTTTATATCAGTGGAAGTATCTGTATTGGTGGGTCTGTATATTAGTGTGAGTGGCTGTGTGATACTAGGAGGGGCTTTATATTAGTTGATCTGGCTATCTGTCGGTCAGTCTATATGTTTGCCACCCAAATGGGAGTGGTTGTGTCTGTGGGCCAGGTTGGGTTGGGTTCTGAGTCCATGTGAACATTTCCTCAGGCGTACTCCACTGTGGGAACCCCAGACTACATCGCCCCCGAGGTCTTCATGCAGACCGGCTACAACAAGCTGTGTGACTGGTGGTCTCTGGGAGTCATCATGTATGAAATGTTGATAGGTGAGTTTGCGTCCACACGGTGATTCTCACACACCTCACAATGCTGGTCAGGTCACTGGAAGTCTTGTGTCTTTCAGGCTACCCCCCCTTCTGCTCGGAAACACCTCAGGAAACCTACAGGAAGGTCATGAACTGGAAGGAGACTCTTGTTTTTCCCCCTGAGGTGCCGATTTCGGAGAAGGCCAAGGACCTGATCTTAAGGTCAGTGCTGGAGAACAGTGTTTCCTTACAGGGTAATGTGAAATGCTCTGAAACGCCGTCCCCACGCAAAAGAAGAATTTCCACCGTCCCTCTACTGTGCATTAAGAGAATTATTATCAATTAATAACATTATTATTAATTGAGGATTATTTTAATGTAATATCGTCATGCATGTCCACTGTCTTTTTGCGAGCACTGTTGGCACAAATATCATTCTCAGAATGTTCTGTACTTTCCACACTTTAGAGCCATGAGATATCTAATATTAAAATTGATAACATTGGCGGTTTGGGGTTTTACATGTGCCGCTCTGCCAGTGCTACTGTGCCAGTGCCAGTGCGGTTTGGCGGCTTTTCTGGGGAAAATGAGGGTCCCACCCCCATGTCCTGTGGCCCTCAGGTACTGCACTGATGCGGAGAATCGGATCGGGGCTGGAAGTGTGGAGGAAATCAAGAGCCACCCATTTTTTGAGTCTGTGGACTGGGAGCACATTAGGTACGAGTTTAATATAATAATAATAATAATAATAATAATAATAATAATAATAATCCATCCATTTCCCAAACTGCGTATCCTTCTGGGTCACGGAGGGTCCAGAGCCTATCCCGGAAGCTACGGGAACAACCCAGGATGGGGGGCCAACCCATCGCAGGGCACACTCACACACCATTCACTCACACACGCACAATTTAGTAACTCCAATTAGCCTCAGCATTCGTTTGGACTGTGGGGGGAAACCGGAAAACCCGGAGAAAACTCCGCGATGACACAGGGAGGACATGCACATTCCACACACATGTAACCCAGGCGGAGACTCGAACCCGGGTCCCAGAGATGTGAGGTGTGCTAAGCACTGCACCACCATGCCGCCGCTAATAATAATAAAAATAATAATAACAACAAATAATAACAATAATAATATTAACAACAACTATTATTATTATTATTATTAACAGCAACAACAACTATTATTATTGTTATTTATTATCATTATTATTTTATTATTAATGATGTCATATATTTCATACCACCTCACTAAGGTTGGTGTCAAAAATTGATTTAAGTCCCTGTCTTCCTTAAGGCAGGTGTGGAAGTGTATTGGTGACTGAACACCAATTGGTGCTTAACTCATTGTTTATCGGCCTCACAGGGAGCGGCCGGCCGCCATATCGATCGAGATCAAAAGCATAGATGACACATCGAACTTTGACGACTTCCCGGAGTCGGACATCCTCCAGCCAGGTGGGGGCGCTGGCACATGCCGCCTGGTGTGAATGATGTCGCATGTGTCGCCGGGCTGCCATGTGCTAATGTCCGCCTCTTGTTTCAGTGACAAATGCCACAGAACCGGATTACAAATCCAAGGACTGGGTCTTCCTCAACTACACTTACAAGAGGTTCGAAGGGCTAACCCAGCGGGGAACCATCCCCTCCTACATGAAGGCAGGGAAGGCTTGAAGGCCACTGCCAGAGTGGACCTGAACTGGGCCGAGTGCTCGGCGGCTGAGCATACGGACCCTGACTGGTGCAAGAACTCCTGGGCAGTAACACGGACTGTACCATATTTAAGGGGGGGGGGGGGGGGGGGTCGGGGGATATAGACTGTACCACATGTCTGGGCATGCGGGGGTGTGCTTCTGCTCCCGTAAGACTACCGCCATCGCCGCTGGCAGGAAGTGATGCAGTTTTTTTTTTTTCCCCACCTCGCTTGCCCCATGTCTGTCTAAACACTGAAGTGTGAAGGTACTGAGGTCATCCATCACTGGAAGGAGCGAGCGAGAGATGCAGGTCACAGACACTGTATCAAGCACTAATACTCTTGGGCTTCATCCATCGTGTCCAAAATTTTAGTTTTGTGAAGTAGTTTTATAGCGTTAATTCTTTATCATATTTACGTGTAGAGGCAGCTGTTACTGGTCCATGGCGATAGAGCATATTTCTGCTGCATAGAGTGACGACACGAGGAAAAAGGGACTGTACTCTCTAGACTGTCCTAAAGAGAGGATATTTTCAGCAGTGACGGAAGTGCAAGCTATTTGTGTCTCTGGCTGCGACGTCCAAGCAGATGCTGTTATTTGTGTATGTTTGTGTTGGCCTGGGGCGTATAGATTTTCATTGTCTTTCCCAGAAGTGTCCTATGAGCGCAAAGACTTATTTTAACTAAGTACAGACGGGCAGGGTCAGTTCCTTGTTCGGGACTGTACATTAAAATTGCACAAACACCTTTGCCTGTACAGTGAATCTCGATGGAAACATTTTGGCCACTTTCTGCTTCTTAAAGCACAGGGGCTGCCTGGCAACTGCAGAAATATTCTCCAGAATACCAGGCATATACAAGAGTATGTCAATACAAAGTATGTCTGTGTCAAAGAAAACGAGAACTACTTACAAGATGATTAAGTGGTAAACAAGTGAAACCTGTTTTCAAAATTACACTGATGTGGCCCAAATTAGACGTGTAGTTCTGCATTTTCTTAAATCTGTAAAGAAAATCTGGATATAATTGGCGGAACCGAAGGAATTACGTGATTCTCTCCCACAGACTAAAAGCAGAAAATGTGCTTTTGGTAGTGGGCATTCATACGGAGCTCCTCCTCTTAAGCTGCCTGCTAGGGGCGGCCTTCCCTCGACCAGAAGCAGTGTATGATGTCTTCCGGACGCTTGTTGTATTACATCTGCATGTCCCAACCTCCTCGGCCGCCCACTGATGCTGCCTGTACTGTTTAACATGAAGGGGATAGAATATCAGCCAACACTGACACAAAGGAGTCTGCTGTCTATGGGGAAAATGCCGGTACAGGAAGGGTGTGCTGTTACGTACAGGCTGTGTGTGTCTCAGTGACAGGGGCCCTAAGAAATCTGGAACATAATCGGATTGGCTAGGGTTGGGGGGCCAGTGTGATGTGCTTTCATGGGGCCCGAAGTCTCTAGTGGTCCCCCCTGCATATGCTGCGTGTTCAAGGTCAGTGTCATGCACAAAGTAAACATCTAACTGTTTTGATTATCTACATGTATCCAGAAGGTTCCAGATTGCCAGGTTTCTGCTAAGAAGGTACACAATCACGTGAACCACAGATATTGCCCTTGTCAGATTAGTACACATTACAAGATCACTGAACACTGGATTGAGTATGTTGGATTGCATGCAGTTCATAAATACAGTGGTCGACATGGTTTTTGTTTCCTTCAAAATGTTTTGTGCACCAGATAGATTTTATGATGCTGGTCACAGAAATAACTTTGAAATCTTCCCAGTGAGCAAGGTTTTTGAGAAACAGCTAATTTTCTAATAGGAGGGAAGTAATGTTAGAATCGGAGTGGTTTGCATAGTAATGGGTATTCAAGTTTACATACCAGGCAGTAGTAGGTCAGAACTATTGTGTTTTTTTAAAAAAATAACTGATGTAAATTATACTAGAGACTCATTTAGATCAAATTATTCATGGAAAACTCTCATCATATGTACTTGGGCACGTTCACGTTGGGCAAACTACGTGGAACAGGTTCACAGTTTGCTCCAGGCATAAAAACCAATGAACTGCAACATGTCACTGAAATTGCATCTCCATTCTCGCTTGGATTTCTTCCCAGTCAACCTCGGTGCAGTCAGTGACGAACATGGAGAAAGGTTTCACCAAGAAATTGCAAACATGGAGAAACGTTACCAGGGAAGGTGGAGTCCGTCTATGCTGGGGGGCTGTTGTTGGACACTGATATGTGAAGCCCCAGACAGTGACTACAAATGAAAATCTGCATCAAAACATTTCTGATCTTTGTTGCTTTCGTTGCAATATCATAGCATAGGCCTATACCACTGAAGACGTTATAATGTTACATGCATAACTGCAGTTTTCTTTAAAATCCTACCTGATTCAAAAAATTCTAATACAGCGTTTTCAGCACGTAAAAATCTATTGGTTTCACCCAAAATTATGGAAGAAACAAAAAATTCCCTAAAATTTGTTAGCCAGTGTTATCAGTAATATTTTTACCTCTCACCTCTCCAAATAAATACACCCCACCAAACAGGCTTTATTTGTACCTAGCATAGCAACACCTACCTGCCATAGGTCTCCAGTGAGGTTCTGCTGGGTGTGACACTGTGCCTGCAGGTGGCGCTGTTCTCAAGTCAGCCTTATCTTTGCCTGAAGGTAAGAACCACAACAGGCTGCCAGTATCTGGCCCCCAGGTACGGCTTGGGATGGGTAGTGAAAATGTTTTTTTTTTTTTTTTTTTTGCTGAATTATGATCATTTATGACAAATTTACTGAAATATAGGCATCACAGAAGACTTTATGAAACCAAACTGGGATATAAGGCTTTGAATATTAGACGATCCTAAACAATAGTAAAGCGGGGTCTTGGGTGTGTGATGGTCTTTGTTGGGACTACAGCTACAGAGAGGGTATAATTATCCAAGTTGAATTTTTTTTTTTGCACCAAAACCTGTGTACCTGTGCAATACATTGGTAAAGCCTCTTTCAGAGTAGCACATGGACTTGATGGGCAGCATTGTGGGGTTAAGCCCTAACCCACCTCTGGGTGCGTCTTTATAGGTTTGGGCGGGTTCTCCTGCTTTTCTCCCAGAGCCCAAAGACAGCATATTTCTGTACAGGTTGACACTGTACCCTCACACCTCCTGGTTTGGGAATCCCAGTCCTGGCTCTGGCTCCGTGGGTGTGGAGTTTGCATGTTTTCCTATATTTGCCTGGATTTCCTCCTTTGATAGTGTGAAAACAACTGGATTGGATAAAATAGTCTCTCTTAATTTGCCCATATTGTGTGAGAGTGTGACCGGAATCCCAGCCGAGTGCCCTGTGCAACGTGGGAGACACCCTCCCCCCAGACCCCCGGGCCCCTCACAAACCTGTATTGGATAAACATCTGGAAGATGAATTGATGGATGGATGGATGGAATTCCAAATTACTAATGTACGGCCCATTAATGAAGCTATTAAGAAATTCAATTATAAAAATGTCATTCCAAATGTAATTAAGCACCAAGGATGAAGAAATGTTTAGCTTTCTTAACAGTAAAAAAAATAATAATATTGTACCAAGTAAGTCAAAATCCAGAAAGCCCAAGGTTAAAACTCTGTAGGCCACTAGCGTCGGGCAAGCACCGACATTGCATATAGGGTGTCCGCCGAATAACCACGGAACGGTAAGGTGTTTGCATTTTAACATTTATAACTTTTATTACTGTTAATCTTTTAAAGAACACGTTTGGTGAAATACAATGTAAACTGGAATTTCCAGGTACTTCGGTTAATATATTACGTCAGCCTTGTGTAATAATGGTATACTATGCTATATATGCAAATATAACTAAGCATGATATTGTATCGATTTTTCTTCTAGCGGTTAATAAGATGACATAAAGTTGAAAAATATGGGGGTTTGAAGTCACTCCCTAAGTTGTCACGGGCGGCTTTAATGCGAGCAGAGCTGTACGTCCCGGGGGACAGCCAGGGGGCTTCAGGGGTTAATGCGCAGACCGCACGTGACGGTGGGTAGGTTATATAATAACTAGGTCAAACTAGTACACGTTCTTGGAGAGGCACGTGAAGCTCTCCTTTTACGTAAAGGAATTGAATTACATGCAGTTGGCCAGGTGAAAGATAAAAATGTGTCAGGGGAAGGGCAGGAAACGCGCCCTCCCGAGCCCCATGGCGGTGTAGCCGGCTTCGGATAAACCCGTCCCGGGCCGGCAGAAGCGGCACGCAGCGATCCAGGGAGCAGCGCACGTTTTCCAGGCGCCGGTTAACAAGGCGGCAAATGACGGCTATTGCTGGGGAAGGAGTGATACTAGATGCACTTTCCTAGAATGACCATAATGTTACACATTCAATGTTAGTCTACCATGCAGAAATATAAGCACGCGACATCATTATTATCGTTCTTTCATACAACTTTCACGATCTGATAGATGATGAAATACACTTTAATTTATGGAAACACTCTGATTCTTGAATTGCGGAACAAACCAAAGGGAAACAGGCTTTGATGAAACCCTCGGAGGTCCAAGGTCTGAGCACTTCTGCGCGTTCTGGGCACCAGGAGTCCCACGCTCCTGATTAAAGGGGCCGGTGAGATGGGGGGGATGTGGGGGCGGAGATGTAGACGGGGGTGGAGAAACAGCTCTTTCCGTGTTTTCCCGGGGTCCATCCCCGTGACCTGATTAGACTGGACGCTCCCTTCGCACGCTTCTCTGCCCCCCACCCCCATGCTCCCTCCTTGGCAAAAAATAAATAAATAAATAAAAAATAAAGTCAATTATACAACAGCCGCTATACCCCGCCTCTCGCTCCTTCCTCTCGCCACAAGAGCCGCCGCCTCCCCTCCACATGCACTGCAGTCCCGGGCCCCGGCGAACCGGTTCCAGCCATGTCGGCGGGGAATGCAGCGGCCGGCGGCGGCGTCGGAGCGGCAGGTGAACGGGCAGGTAAGCGATCGGCGCCCTAAACGGATCAACGCGTTTAAGCCGAGTGATACAGTCGATGTTGGGGGGTCTTGCGGAGAAAGGGGGGGCTGGATCGTCGTTGCACTTCCTCTTTGCTAGCTTGCAGACTGTTCGTGCCGAAACTAGGTCAGTAGTTCAGTGGAGCAAACTCCGGAAGGTTTATAAAATCTGAGCGAGATCGCGGGACGGAAAGGGCCGAAATGCGGTGTCCCAGGCGATCGGGGAGCCGGTGCGATAGGTGCCTGTCGCCGGTACGGGAGCCCATGCCGGTGCGCTTATCTTTAATACTTAAAGTATCTTTATATCCGAGTGGATATAGAGACGTATAGCTGGCTGACTAGGCCCTTTTGTGCACAGATGCGACTTACCGTCAGCTTTCGTTCATTTTATTTGGGGTTTACCCGCTGGCATATTGGGGTTTCAAGGCGTTTTTTTTTTAAAAAAAAAAACTGAACAAATGACACTTCTCTTGTCTCATATCATCCCTGTCATTTTATTGCCTGTTTGCGACGATTTGACAGATATTCGCAAGTATGTTGCGCAAGTATGTTTATTAAATGCATAATTTAGTTTTTATTTTCCCAACAACAGACTGTTAGCTTGTGGTCGATATTAAAAAAGCGAAATTGTAGTTGTCTTTTACTTCTTTTTCTAAATGATGAATACTGCCTAAATTCCCTCAATAATTTAAAAAGATTTTTTCCTGTAGTACTGTACTAAGAATTTTTCCCATCTGTATCGTTTCAGTTATGGATAAGTGTCACAATTTACCCCAAAAAGTGTAAATAATTAACACTGTAAATGTTTGTAAATAAATGTTTCAAACGTCCGCACAGTGTAGATTGCTGCGGTATTATAAGCTCTGTCGCTGGTTAATCTTTATCTGAAATATGTGAAACATGAAGTCCCGTTTCTGAATCCACGAAGTGTCATGAATATTTTTTATAACGATGTAGTGGGTGGAAACCTGTCCTTTCTGTGATTTGTTCATTAATGTGCAAGTTGAACAATCTGACGGTTATATAATATGTAGGCCAAACTACCAGCACACTTGTTGTGCACGATGGTCCTCGACCTCGCGTGTGTCTGTTCAGATTTGCCCTTGGCTTCATTGAATTCGCCCATTTCAGCAAGTACAAATGCGCCAGTAAACTCTGCTACCAGTAATACTATTGCGTCGGTGTTTAATGTTAGGATCTGGAAATTGTGCTGCATATTTCACGCTGTCGTTTTAGGTTTTTTCATTGCTCAGGTGCTGTGTGCTCATACAGGTGTCAGGGGGAAAAAAGATTTCTGCTCTGTACTACATTGACTCGTAAAAACATCTTTCCGTTGGTGGAAAAATTTTGCGCCGTTTCACTTGGAGAAGTTACTCGTGGCAGTCGGTTATGTTGTATGACGAGGGATTTTGACCAGGCTGAAAAGGCCCGCAGTTGTAATAAGATAGAACAAATTAATTATTCCAGAGACTCTTAAAAACTCATTTCACTGCATTGTTTATACCTGGTGAGATAATTGTGTGCCAACGTGTGTCACTTCACATCTCGTGGGTTTAAAAATCCCAGCAGCTGTTAGCTGCCCAGCCACGTTCATGAGCATGAGCCTGTTTACAGCAACAGTAATCATGGCCACATCTCCTCCTCCTCCTCCACCTCTACCTCGGACCCCATGAGTCCCACTATTCTGTCACAAAGTGTAAAACCCTGGTATGATTTGTACCCCAAAGTACAAACAACAATAAAGTGCCCCCAATGGTACATACTTGTTCCTCAGAGTTTAAAGGTACAAATTAGTACTTTTTTCTGACAATGTACATGCATTCGGCCATATGTCATTTGGAGATCCCTTCCACACTTCCAAAACTACAGAATATTAGTGTTACAAATGATTAGGGATCGTTCGGTCACACTTCACCTCTCTTTTAACATTTCCATACTCTCCTTAAATTTTTCCTTTTTTTTTTTTACTGTTCAAAGTGACATCCAAGCAGTAGCTCAGGGTTATGCGCTTTGCTCAGCGGTCCGATGGTGACATCACTCCTTCCACGCCATTTGAACGGCACCGTTAGAAAAAAAAGATTACCAGTTTGTACCTTTGCTTGTCACGGGGGCTATACCCTCAAGGGTCTGCCAACTGTACACTAGATGTAGGTAAATATACCTTTTAAGGTACAGAAATGGACTCCGAGGAAGATTTTTGTACCACTGGGCGGTACATTAATGTTGTTTGTACCTTGGGGATGTCCCGCAGAGTTCATTTCTGTATCGCAAATTAGACTAAAAGGTACATTTTATCTACAGCTAGGGTACAGTGACAAGCCATGGTACAGATCGGTACTCTTTGTTTTTTTCACCTCGCTCGGCATCACTGATGCTGGGGGACGGGTGCCTTTCAAATGCGTGATTTCCTTTGTCTTCAGGGTTTCTGGGGTAAGTCAAGGCTGACGTTCATGTAGACTAATCCTAGAGACCAGCCTGAGGCCATTTCCTTAAGATCTGCGGTGGGTGTGACGCTGTTCCTAAGGAGACCGGCTTTTCTGTTTTATTCTCCATTGGCACTCATTTGGATTCGCGCTTGCAGGTGTGGACGTGATACTTCCACACGTCGTGTGTACAAACATCATGTGGTCACAAGTTGTCTCCACTTCCCGCTGGGGGTGTGGGCACAGCCTCTCCATTCATAGATGCGGGTGGTGGATTCATGGCTGACTGAGTGTTAAGGCAGAACCGCCCGTCAGTCTGGTGGGTGACGTTCCTCTGGTTGCTGTATCAGCTGGAGCTATCGGAGCGTATAGTTGACTGTGAACTTTAAACTGGTGTATGGCTCTGCGGGGGGATGGGGTGGGGGTGGGGGCACACTGGTTAGCAGTGTTGCCTCACGCCCCTGAGGCCAGGGTCCGTGCGCGTGGAGTTTCCATGATCTCCCCCTGTCTTTGTGCCGTTTTCTCTGGGAACTCCGGTTTCCCCCCACGGTCCAAAAACACGCTGAAGTTAATTGGAGTTGCCAAACTTCCCGTGGCTTCGCGTGTTGGAGCGATTGGCGTGTGACTGTGCCCTGCGATGAGCTGGTGCCCAATCTTGTCTTGCTCCCTGCATCACACCCATAACCTCTGGGATAGATTCTGAACCCCCCTGCGACCCTGAATAGAACAAGCAGCTACAGAAAATGGATGGGTGGATGGATGTGGCACTGCGGATTAAGGCTCTGTGTCCGCAACCGGAAGGGCACCGGTTCAATTCCCAGGATTTCTCAATTGTGGGAAGAACTAGGCCCCGTTGCTCCAGTGCCCCTATCTCTATGAAGTTCACTTGTGTATCACTCTGAACCAAAACGTATGCTAAATAAATGTTTGACAGTGTTTGCAGTCAGAGGATCAGCTGATGGGTTCGAGTTTAGCTCTGTGTGGCCCGGCACCGATCCGCTAGGGCATTTGCTCCAGCTCCTCTAGGTTGGACCTGCCCGGGCCTTCCGTTCCCCTGAACCCATTTGGCCCTTGTCTAATCTGGTCTTCTCAACTGAATTGATCTTCAGCCAGTGACCTTTTTGGCCAGAAGTCCAAAGCTTAACCATTCAGGTCCTCAGCTTAAAAATATGGGGCTATTTAGTGAATCAAACTAAAGGCCAATGTTGGTGGTGTGTTTTCTGAAGCATGTTTAGAAACTTCTTGGTGCCTAGAAACCCAGTGAGTGAGTGAGTAGGCAGGCAAACACCCAGGGGATTCTGCGTTCTTCCACACAGTCCCTGGTATTTTCTGTGCCATCCACCAGGAGGTAAGGATTTTTAGCACGCTCAGAGTGTGACTAGTGTGTAGGCGTTTGTGGTGCCATCTTCTGGTGAATCGGCAGAAAGGTTTCAGTTCTTCACGTGTCCCCAGGTTGCCTTGTTGGTGTGGCGCGCTGGATTTCACTGTTTCGGTTTACAGTAAGGAAACAGGATGTTGTATAAAGATTTCCCTTTTTACTACAGCTGATCCTGGATCAGTGCTGCATGTGTGATGTGTTTCGGTACATTTTAATGGATGATGCAGCGAAGGCGTGAGAATCGCGACTCGGTCAGACGTGTCGCCCGTCCCCAGCTGCCGCTGGCTTCTTGGCCGTTTCCGTGGCGTCGGATCTCAATATCGCCTGCCCGTCGTCAAGCTCGGCTCCGCTCTGGAATTCTGTGCGGCCTCAGGCGTGGACGTGCCGTCCATGCCCCCCCCCCCCCCACCACCCCTCCCCCGGCACATAAACCTGCTTCAGGTTTTCACTCCAGAACATGGGATTAAAAATCAGGTTGTAGGTTTGTTAGATGCTATTGAGGTCAGTGGGTCTGTAGATCAGGGTATAAATACCCAAGCGTGGGAAGCCACTGTCTTCAGGTCACGGGCGACCAGCGAACTGCCTGTCGCTTACACAGATAACGAGGGAAGAGTGCAGACCAGCAGGTTTGCAGTGTTTAATTGCTCCTGGGGTCTGATTTTCCCCCACATCTCCTCTGACCCTTACAGTACGTTATGGCACCGTAAACCGGCATGTTTGTGTCGTCCTTATGTTTTAGGGAAGCTGCGTATTTGGTCATTCAGCATGTGTGTTCTATAAAGCCAGCGTCAGCCTCTCCCTAAGGCAGATGTGTGGGTCGGTGTTGTGCAGGGGGGTGCGGCGTGAGCCTTTGCTGTAGAATCCGGGCTGGTTTCTGGGGTAACGGGGGGGTCGCGGTGCCTGTTCCGGCCTCCCTGAATGAGGACACGTGTACGTGCAGCACAGCCTGTGTCAACCTGAGACCAACCTGAGGAGAAAGTAGAACAGGCTTGTGTTATCCAGTGTCGTGTTCTGGCTTGTATATAGAGCAGACCCAGAAATGGCTTAGAAAGGGGCTCTGTGG
>JAODJW010000001.1:6958076-6971920 GCA_026777045.1 Hyperopisus bebe | reverse complement strand
GAAATTCCTGGTCGATGTTAGCATGGAGTGAGCTGAAGTGGCGCTGAAGATTTGAAGCTTTGAAATGCGCTAATGACACCTGACATATAAGGCAGAATGGCTTGCCATTACGTTCAGCAAAAAAATATAAACTCTCCCACTCTGTTAAAAACATCCTGTGTTCATCTTCATATTTCTGTTTTGCTGTGCATTTTTCCCTGCCATTTTGAGAGCGAACTTGACGCAAATTGTTTACTTAAATGATCTTGCCCCTGCATTTGACGAAAATACCGTATTGAACTCAAGCGAAGCGAACACGCACATTAAAAAAAACACAAACACAAACTTCGGTATGAACGTAAGAGCCGCATGCGGCTCGTGAGCCGCGGGTTGGCCACTCCTGATAATCATTTAAATGACACTTTCAATTATAATTCAAATCTTTTAAATTATATTCTCTCCGCAGAGCGACCACCGTCCTGGGCTACCTGCCCCAGGAGCTGCTTGGCACGTCCTGCTACGAGTACTTCCACCAGGATGATTTGGCGCACTTGGCAGACAGACATAGGAAAGGTGAGTCCATAGGGTAAAGCGAGGCCTGGGAGTGTCCTTGCATATTGAACTCTAATGTCTGCTTGCTTTGCAGATGAACGCGTCCTGCTCCAGAAGTCCCCCTCCCCATTTCCCGCACTACTATAACTCTCTCTAAATTCATGACAGCTTGGGTGGTGCCAGAATAAACAAAAACATTACAGCTCCTCTCGCACATTGCAGTCAACATTCCCTAGTGTGGTCCTCCGTGCCATTCTGTTGAGCAGTTTGATTATGATGAAGCCTTTATCTGGTTACCTTCAGGCTGTTCTTTCTCTTCCTTCCTACAGTACTGAGGAGTAAAGAGAAGATTGAAACGAACTGCTATAAGTTTAAAACAAAATACGGCTCTTTTGTCACTCTGCAAAGTCAGTGGTTTAGTTTTATAAATCCCTGGACCAAAGAAGTGGAATATATAGTATCAACCAATACTGTCATATCGTAAGTATCATCTCTTGTCTTTCAATCAAACAGATGTCATTTAAATGACATGATGACTTCAAAGACCCTTCATAATTGTAACATCGCCATGCCTGTGGTCTGTGCATTGCTGATGTTCATTCATCCTGCAGGGGTCACTCAGGAGCAGCTGGGGAGAAATCGGACCAGCCAGCTCAGCCTAAGGCTTCCGAAGGTAATACGTAGGCGGCGGTTCTGTGGAGTAAGGACTATGAAGGAACCAATAGATCACAATATGTGTGTTTTGGTTCTGTTAACCAGCATCCTACTGTTTTGTTGAATAGCTTAAAAAAGGTCTATGAATTTCTTTCTACTGCCTACCCTTTTCCATGGAGAGAGTAACCATTCTTCGATTTAAATGTGGAAAAAGACTATTTTGACTCCAGGTGGAGATCTAGGTCCAAGAGTAGCTGACAGGCATTCCCAGTTGTAGATCCACCAGGCGAGTTTTGCATCAGATGCCCCACCCAAAGTCCAACAACTTAATTATACCGTGCTTAATTGTTTTAGATGATGCCAAAAAGGTGTTTCCCATCATTCCGGGCATCTCCAGCGGATCTGGCTCCATGATCTACGCTGGAAGCATTGGCACCCAAATTGCCAACGAACTGCTAGACTTTAACAGGTGGGTCTTGCATGTCTTTGCACCAGCCCTGTGAGCTGTTCATGAGGGGGATCAATGGCCTGTTTCAACTTTGTGTGCTCTGTCCTTGGATGCCCAAAAAGATGAGGGGTTTGTTCACTTTGTCCTCCCTATGAACCACAGAATGAACTCATCGCCATTAAGTGGCAACACCAGCCCCTTTAGGATGCAGGATAAGGGCCACCTGGCCCTTGCCGCTACCAGTGCTAATGTGAGTGCCCTCCCTCTCAGACTGTTTCTCCTGAAGTACAGGATCTACCAGGAGCCAAGCTCTCTCCATCGACTGTAATTCTGCTCCCTGTGATCCTCCAGGTGCCAAATGGAGAGCTTACAGACATCGAGCACCCTGGCAAGTCTGGTCCAGATGGGGAGCATCGTGGGCAGGAGTTTCCTGCGTCAGAAGCCGTCACGGGTAGGTTGCTTTCTAAAAGACACACGAAGCTCTGCTTTGTTCATAGTGTTCCACTTGCTCACGTGGTCTCACGCATGCTTTCCCTCCTCAGGTGATCACACCCAGCTGGACTTGGACAGCATGGTGGGGCCCAGCCTCGGGGCACTGAACAACGATGAGGCAGCCATGGCCGTGATCATGAGCCTGCTGGAGACCGACGGCAACCTGGGCGAAGCCGTGGACTTCGACGAGATGCACTGGTCCCTCTAGAGCTCGACCTCCTGCTCTGCTGTCGGGTTCTTTCACACTATTTTAGTCCTCGGCAGTCTTCACTATGCAGCGACCAGTGTTTTTTTTTTTTTTTTTTGCCATTTAAAAATTCGTATTTATTTGTTTTTGAAGGGGGAGGGTTTATTATTCCAAAGAAGGGCGGGGTATGACTACAGTGTTATATGAGAAGCAGCAAAGCGGTCACGATAGCCCTCTCCCAGCCTGATTGCATTGTACAGTTGTGCCTCAGGTGAGAATATCAAGCCCCTCATTTTGGAATGCGCCACTTGTCTACGTTCATTCTCAGACCGTGAACTTTTGGGCCGCAGCCGCCTCCTTCATGACGATGGACCCTTGTGTTAAACACAAAGGACACTGGATGAACCCCCCTTTCTTGGTTCCCTACTTCAAATGTAGCAAAGCACAAGAACGGGAGGATACAGGGTGGCACTGAGGCAGGTATATAACTCCTGGAGGCCCACTGGAGTGGGTGGAGTGGGTGTCACATGACTTCAGCGGTGGTGAGTGTTCAGTAAGAAAAGGCAGCTCCTCTCAACAACCACACTCTACCTTTTAGCTTCACACCCAGTGAACCAAGTGAATCCAGCAGAAACCCACACCACCAGCATCCACCAGCAAACCACCGGCTTCCCATCTACCCTGGCCTTTGACCCTCTGCCAGCAGCAGGAGGACGGTATTGGGGTGCAGAGCTTGCAGAGTTGCATGGAAGCAGGACATTGCACTCATTGCGACGTGAATGGCACTGCGTTCACGTGGCAGGTGTCTAACTCAGGGAGCAGCAGGAAAGCGTTGGCTACCTGCCGATCACGCAGATCGCTTTCCACTGGCGTTTCGTATCGTACACCTTGGACCGTGTCCCGCTGGTGGCCGTTCGCATGAGCATGAACCTGGTCCTGATGTGAATTCTCCACGTATCTTACCGTACCTCTTCTGCCACGAGTCTGGCTTTTGCCCATGATTCATAAAGGTTGATCTGGCTTATGGCTTCACATAGGATGTCCAGAGTGGTAACGCGAACAAAAGGTCCAGTATTTAACTGTGCTTACTTTCCATACTGGTTATTCTCCCCTCTATGAATGGCTAGGGCCAAATGAAACGGATACAAATCATGGTGTCCTGGGCATATCGATTTCAAACTGCGGTGTTTAACTGCATTTACCATGAGTGTGGTCTGATGAACATGACTTCCAGCATCTGTTATGTGGCGGCTGTAGGATCTCCTGTATATATTTTGTGTTTGTATTTTGATGGATTGCTCTAAAATTGGGGGTAGTATGCAGTTTAATAAGGGACATTGGTAAAAGCGATCCAGGGAAAATAGAGGATTAACATGGGGTGCGACCAATTTGGATCTTCTAGCAGTAGCAAGACACTGAGGTGGAATCTGGCTTAATATTCTGGGTGTGGAGTCTACTGCTACAGCGTGACAGCCTTATATATCTGTGGGAGGATCTTTCACTCGATATCAGAACCTCAAGAAAGTCACATTTTACGTTCCGTTTGCTGCTCCGTGTTCAAGTCTACCTCCTATTTCTGTTCCGTCTGAGGATTTAAAATTGTATTTGTGCCAGTACACCTTACTGTAGGTGGGCCTTTTTGGAACTGGTGCAGAGGAGCTGGCCCTGGGTTTCTCAGCCCTGGCATCGAGATGGCTGCATAGGAAACGGTCCAAGGCCCGGCCTTGCTCAGACGTGCCTTGCAAACTTTCTGCCCCGCACTGCACACAGATTGACTTGCGCTGCAGGAACCGAAACTTTTTCCCTCACGCGGCTGGTGACCCCGGCAGTCAGGGGTACATCCCTGAAAGGTTTCTCACTGGTAGCGACACCATGTTGGAACAAACTGTCAGAAGCTATTTAAGTACTAGCAATAGGCAAACACTGGTTGTTTAACAGCCATCCGAGGATACTTGAGGCTTAAAGTGTAGTGGCCGATAGCTCCCCTTTGGAGTATGTGAGTAACTGCTTAACTCCAAAAGCCTTTTCCAAACCAGGCAGTCAAGATACCAGAATGTGCCATAATGATGGTGCGTGCTGCACTGAGGTAGGGGTTCGAAGACATTTCTCCGTTAAAGTACTGTACGTGTGTGCTCTGGGTGGGGTGGCCAGGACACCAAAGGTGTGTGTGGTGCACCATTACACGCTAATCAGCAGAGCACCCACTTTACTAATCCCGTCTGAAATTAAATATAGCAACTTCTATCTTAGACTTGAAATATGAAATGGAAAGATTTTTTGTAGTAGTAGAAAATTTGTCCCCTTTGAATATTTTGCATGCAGCTCTTTTTGTACCGTTTTGTTTTCTACTTATGTTAGTTTTATGGGGAAAAGCTGTGTGTGTTTGCCTTAATGGACGATGTGAACGAGATATACACCCTTCCTGTCCATTATGCTCTATTCCCGCTATCCCACAATGCCTTGCTCCACGTACGGGGTGATGGTGGTCGGCTAATGCTGAGAGTGGCAGGGGGTGGACCGCAACTAGAGCCCTGGCTGTCTGTTACACTCTTGTGGATGATGCTCATCAGCTGACCGTGACATAACTGCTGCTGTTAAAAGGCGCGCGCCTGGTGGGCCGTCCTGTAGGAACATTTCAAATAAACATTAGTGTCCCCCAAAGCTCCACGGTGTCCCATACAATGGCTACAGCACAATTACAGTTAAAGCGCTCTATACGTTCTCAGACACGTGTACCTTACCGTACTTCCCTGATGCACACCCATCAAGTTCAGGGCAAAGCAATGCAGAATTATTCCACATGTTGGAGCCAGGGACCCCACTCCTTAAGTAATGGGACAGTTATTTGGATTTTAAATGAAAAGAAGGCAGAATTTCAGAACATCACATTTCTGATACTTGTTCCTGCCCATTACAGATAAGTGAAGGGTATTGTGTGAGAAAGCTATGCGATCCAACAATAATTTCTATGCTTCTGTAGCATTGATTTACATTAAAAATGGGGGGGGGGCATATTCTGAAATGGTGAAAGCCATATGCACAGTAAGATGAGCCCATTGCATCATGTTCATTGAAACATCTTTAGTTTAATTTATTTACATAAACGACAACAGAAGAATTCTTTAGTTTTCATTAAGGGTCTCGCTCCAGGGTCCAACAGCAACATAGGGACTCTGCTGGCCACAGGATTCAAACCCAGGTCCTTCAAGACATAACAGATCCCTATTCCACTGAGTTACCTATCGCATCAGAGCTGCTTCTCTGGCCCACAACCCTCACAGCTCAGGAGCGCTCATACCAAGGTCAGGAGGTCACACTCCTGTCACTGCCACCAACTTATACACTCTCTCTTTATTAGGAAGCTTATATTGTGAGTTTGTGTAAAGTGAGTGGCCCATCTGCTCAGGCTGTATATCTGTCTCTGTGGGCTGTGAATTATGATTAGGTAAGTTTTATTACAACATTGTATGTTTCTGCTGGCTGCAGGTGCCTGATATTTGGCCTGGTACAATCTGATACAGGGAACAGTCCCGGATATACAATATTTACATGTGCAATTTATCAACAAACTGACAGTTAAAGCTGTTCAGCTGTAGACTTCATTAATGTAAAGAGTTTTCAAACATGCAAAAATATCATCTCTCTCCCAGGGATGACCTACCTCACTCTTTCACAACTATATTTTGTTCCTGTAAATTATATTTCTCCATTGTCAGTAACAAATAACTTAACTCATTCAGGCACTGAGGGCATTAATGCAAAGAATAGAAATTGGCTGGAAGCTGCTGGATCAGTTGCTCTGCTCTCCACTGCCTCTAGGTGGCATCTGCTCGGCCTCTTTTGGCAGCCTCTTGTCCATTTTTGGTTCTTCAGCATTCCGTGCCAAACTGGTGACTTTCTTTGTCCCGCTGTTGGTGAAATCTGCTTTCTTGTATCCAGCCTATGCAGTGGTTAAAACAGTTGAAACCGTATGAATGGCAGCTTACATGAGATTCGGTATCCACAACACAGGGGGCAGCACTGAGGTAAAGAATTGGTCCATCGAGAGCTGCAAGATATCCACCTAAAATGTGGATAATATGAAGTGCTACCTTATCACCTTTTAAGCCAAACCAAGTTAATTAAAATGTCATCTAGAAGGTCCTGGTTTACACAAGACATTGACATGATTGGATAGCCAGAACAGGATAATACTGAAAACAAAAGTAGGAATGCCAGGAGGTAAAGTAAATAGTTGGAATTCAAACAACCTGCCCACAAAATCCACCAACGGATGATAAAATCACCAGGACAAAAACCGACAGCACAGGAAGCCTAAACGGTGCTGATGGTGGCAGTGACAGGCTTGTGTTATACCCACAAGGGAAAGGAAACAGCCTTTGACACAATGGGTTTCATTGTGTGAAAACGTCCCATTCACCATCATGAACGCTTTTAGAGTTTGTCCGGCAGTCGTACAGCAAATCAGGAATGGGTCAGAAGTTACAGCGGTTAGCAAGAACAGATTTCCACACTTAACACTAGCCTGCTCATTACCGACAATGCATCTTTAACCTTTTTCAAACAGACCCCTCTAAATCCACTGAGAGTGTCACAGTATTTTGTCCAACTTTTCTTCATAATAGTAGCTAATAATTAATTCCAGACATAGAAAACTATAACTTCTGCATCAGTCATATCAGTCATGTTACTTACATATACATGAACTGGATACTAGGACATAATTAGCATTTTTGTTAGCACTTACAGCATCACCACTTAATTTCCAGTTCAGAAGGGCTGTGGCTATCCGCTATCCCATTTCCCTGATTCTCCTTACATTGATGTACGCGGGACGCAGGTCTTTGTGTTGCCACATGGTTTGGAGCAGGCCTGAAGCAGCCTCGCAGGCCTTGGAAGGGCTGATCCTGAAACACAGGCAGTGGTGGAAGGGTTAGCATTAGCACTGATTGCCAAAGAACATGGTGATTGCGCTGGCAGCACGGGGCCTGCAGAGAGGCGGCTTGTACCCATTCTTCGTGGAGCTGATGTTCATGATCTTCATCAGGCCGCCATGGTTGACGATAGCTCGCACATGCTCACTTTCGTACTGGCTCAGGTTGGTAAGGATGCGACACAGCAGCACGGTGATCTCCATAGGTACTTCTGCACTGGTCCCTGGGCCTGGCAGCATGGTGATCAGGTCAGGTAGGACCTGTTTCACTGCAGAGCCGAAAGAGCTGTTTGGTTATTGGTTACTGGTTATCCTACTGCTCTAAGTTTCTCTTATAAAAATGGAGCATGTGGAGTGTGGTCCAACCTATGGAGACACAATGCAGGTGCAGAAACAGTCACAGTGGCAGGAATACTTTTTATCAGTGTTTAAACATGATCCCCCAATTTATTTGAATTGGATTTGCATAAATTAGGGTGGAGCTTGTGCTCTTCATCCATGAAAACACCCTTAAACTTAATCGTGAAGAGATCAAAATTTATTAAAAAGCACAAGTCATCACATTTTAGACATGAAATAAAATTTTATTGGGTGAAAATAGCTATTTTCATCTATTCTGGTGACACATGGGTAAGATAGAGGTGAAAGTAGTGCGCTGACACCGATTCTGTGGTCAAAAAGGTATTCAAATTTAAAAAATGGGTCAGTTCTTAATGCTGAAATAAGATAATAACATATTTCAGGCTTTCCTGATGTGTTAGGGCTGAGGTCAGCAACCTTTTTAAAGCAAAGAGCCATTTTCTCCTAAATGTCTGACCCAAAATTTACAAAGAGCCACAATGGGTGAAGAAGGGGGTTTGAGATACGATTTTTTAACGTGATATGTGTACATAAAGCATTATAGAAAAACTATTTTGGGGAGGAGGGGGGCATCTCCGGTTTAAATCACTCAGATGCGTAACAACGCAAAGGTGACTAACTACAACACTGATTAGTTCTGTAGTGATAGTCTTCACTCTCATCCCTCCTTTCATCTGGCTCTGTACTCCTCTGCCCTTCACTCTCCACTATACTATACTATACTATAACTTTGCTGACCGAGCTGCGTAGAATGTCCTCACCACTCCCAACTCGGCTGGATATAATATGTAAATCGGAGAAAATATTATTTTTACGAAGACCTGGGAAGGGTTGGTGATGATTTACTACAAAAGGTATATGAAAGAATTAGGAATCCCAATAAAGCGTACATCCAATCTCAGGTGCTTAAGAAAGCATACTGTACCATTTAACCAGAGAGACAATCTCGTTTTAGCGAATGACTTTGAGGAGGATGTAAATTATGCGATTAAGACGTAACAGAAGCGTGCCACGGACTGCCTCATTGACATATAGCTAAAGAAATATCTAAACGAAAAGTAATATTAACCTATAAATAAATGATTCATTATTACGATAGTCTTACCATAATATGTTAAGACATGAAAATGTGAATGCATCTATCATTATGAGAAGAGCTGCAGCCACGTGGTAAAAGAGCCACACGTGGCTCCTGAGCTGCAGGTCGCCGACCCCTGTGTTAGGGGTCATATATAACCTCTGACACCCTACATGGATGAAAATGCCAAAATCCCTACAAGGGCTAAACACATCTGCTTATATTTTGACTGTCAACATGAAACTATTAGGCCTTTGAAGCCCCAAATGCTGGCCTGGGTCCATGACGCTGAGCTTTGTTGGACAAAATCATCTGATAAATAACTGTAAAATCCCACGGTAGTAAAATGCAAGCAATGTGGGGCGGTCCATCAGGCTGGGAAACTCACCCAATTCATCGTGCAGCTCGTGGTAGCGAGAGATGTTATTCAACAAGGACAGCGCCACTCTCCTCATGCTGTTCTCTGGGCTGATCAGCACCTTCTTCAGATTCTCTAGGCCCTTCTCCATCTTCACGATGGTGTGGGCTATGGTTTGCTGCATCTGCCAGAGACACCCATGCTGAGCTGACTGCTTACACACAATGCAGCAGTGAACTTGTAAAGACTGTTGACTGTTGCCTTTGCTGTGTTAGTATGATATCTGCTAAGCTATTTAGAGTGCTCAATTAATTTTTTCAGTCCCATAATATAGCTCCTACTAAATGTTTTAATATTAATATTCAAGCTATCAGCTTATTGTTCTGTTTTTATTTATATTACGCAAACAGAAGTTTTGTTGTGTTCATCATGGTTACAGGTTATGGGTGCTACACTATGGCCCCAAAGTTCGTGGACACCAGCTTGTCCAACATCTCATTACGAAACCAAGGGTATTACTATGATGCCGGTCAGTTCATCGTTGCTTTAATAGCCTCTAGTGTTCTGGGAAAGCTTTCCATTAGATGCTGGAACATGGGTGGATTTACATGTGTTTTACCAGGACAGCTCTAGGAGGTCAGAAATGTGGAGACCCAACTTCTTGTAAATACAGCATCCTATGATGGTGCCAAGTAGAACGTCACTAACCTCACCCATTCTGCTGATAATGTCTGTTACAGGAGATTGCATAACCGTGTACTTAATTAAACATCTGTCAGCAGTGGGTGTGGATTAAATAGGAAATTCCTCTAAATGGAGTGTCCTCATACTTTTGACTATTTTGTGAACAAGAGCACTCTGGGAATACTCCTAGGTCAGCTCGTGTTTATGTACTGTAGATTGCTGTTGTTATGGTTACCATCCCAATGCCGATAGTGGCATTCAGCAGTGCCCCAGTGGCCGCCTCCAGTGTGCCTTTGCGATTGCTGCGGGCCACAAGTGACAGGTACATGCGCACTGCGTTGCAACTTGACAGCCACTCCTTGCCCTGGGGGTTAGTCACTTCTTTCTTCTCCTCCAGCAGGGGGAGCTGCTGGAACAGCAGACTTAGTCACTGCCTTGCCAGAAGATCAGCCAGTTAAAAAGAAAAATGCCACTTATATGTTCTAAAACACACAATAGTTTCTCAATATTGGTTGGCTTGTTTACTAGCTTTATTCCATTCTACAATGGTGGCACGACCTCCTGTAAAACCTGATTTGTTGCCAAGGGTAAAACAGTTTAAATGTTTGGATACCAGGGAATTAAGCGAGTCGGAAAATCCTCAGATATGCCGCAGCGTTACTTCGGTTCAAAGGAATATTGCTTAGCTAATCTTAATCCTGTGTGGCACTGCTCACCAGCATCCTGACAAAGCACAACCAGCCTAGCTTTCAACTTAAAATACACATGAAAGCTGTGAGTAAACAGAGTAAACTGGCACTCAGACCACTCTGTGCCAAAAGTCTGAGATGTGTCATATGTCTGACACCCTGGAACGGCATTGTGGGGTAGCAGGGTCGCAGCCCCTACCGGTGTGACCTCCGCAATCTGTTTGCTGCGTGATCCAAAGCAGCCCGGCACCTTAACAATAGGGGCCAGGTGGTGCTGCGGAGGGGGCGGGCTTTGGGGCTTTTCCGCATCCATCTGGTATGACAGGTTGTGCAAGATGCAGACGCAGTTCTCTGTGGACTGGGAGCAGAAAAGTGGGTGTAAGAAGCCATTTTCACAGCTGAGGATGACTGAATCATGCTGTTTCCGCCACTGTCAAGCTGTAGAAAACATATTATAACAGGTTGTTTTTCCTACTAGCAGAAAATAGTCGCATTCACTTCCTTGATTTTTCTTCACGTATGCAACAAGGGGTTAATTTTTAAAAAAGTCTTGCAATGCATTGATTACAATGGTGTGTGTGAGTGCTTGCATGTGCATGTCCTGTGATGGACTGGCATCCCATCCAGGGTGTGCCCTGTGTTTCTTGGGACAGACTCCAAATGGCTCTGGGAAGATACAGTAAATACTGTATATGGGGTATTTACAAATTGTCTTACTGAAAACAGTAGTTTTCTGTAGACGCTCTGAAAGTGGAATGACGGTGTTAGGCATGATTCCCTCATCGGTCTGAAAGGAAGAGTTTGGTCTTTGCTGTCTACATCCCTTAATTGTCAATGAACTTAAAATTCAGTACTTTTCTTTTGTGGGATGGACGTCTGATTATTCTTAATTACATTTAAAAAAAAAAATATAACAAAATTTAGGTGTATTCTCTATTAATTATTGCTGCTTTTTCCTAAAAGTACTTTGATGGTACATCAAGAGATTAACACACACAAACCCACACACATCAGATCTGCCCTGCGACCACTGCTTTTTTAAACTTACAATCTTGGTTCCAGCTTATATCTGGATAAAGTCTGATAAACAAATAAATCCAGCCTGAATTGATCTGCTCTTGGCTTGTTATGTTAAAGTGATACTGGGGGTTTTAACAGCCCATGAATATGCATGAGGAGTCACTCCTCCTGCCTCCAGCAGGATTCCCTTATTTTACTGCACTAATATAATACGATATACCAGGCCAAAGGTTTGACCCATTTTTCAGGAGGACAGGGCAAGTTCTGCTTTAATGTACAAGCATAACAGCATCGTAATCTGCATGTGAATGAAATTGAAATGTACACTTTGAGGACCATCTACCCTAATTCTACTTCAGTATTTCCTACCATCACAGTGCCAGTCAGTTGTACTGGCTACCAACATCGAATTTGTTTGGGCATGTCACATTTCAGATTATTTGCATGTCAGCTTTCAGTACGGATGGTTCCATTTGCCACACCTACGCAATCCCGCCCATGTGCACACTTTGATCCTGCAGAGCCACTTGCTTTGCTACAGCCCATGCTTGTGCCGTAGCGGTTTCAGTGTGATGTTACCTTGTCATCGGCTTTGTGATCCGCAATGGTCATTTGCACGTAATGGACCAGTGCATCGATGAGGTTGTCGCACTCTCGCATTTCTGTGCGGGTGTGAGGCCCAGCTGAGCTGAGGTTGCTGCAGGTGAAACAGATGCAAATACACTGAGACAATGGAGGGAAAACTCATTCAAAACGCCGACCCTTGGACTGACAATAAAAGCAGCCTCACCTCCGAGGGTTGTAACTTTCAGCTGAGATGTGAATGATCTAGGTGGGCAGAGAAATTAAGCACACAACACTTTGGCACAAAAGACAATATCCTTTACACTCAGGCATTAAACCAAAGCCAACAGCCAGGAGGTCAAGTTTTACAAGTTATGCTTGCTGTTAATCTACAACTCTGGAATGAGTGGCTAGTTATGGACACTACTACCCAGAATAGAGAGACAATTATGAGATACAGACTTGGGTCCTGGTTACCATTTCTGGAATGTTATTAGTTATATATTTCAATATATAGAGTGTGGACCTAATTATTCCTTTGTTATGATTCATAAAACTCACAGCATTCTAATAACTTTTAAAAACTCCTCCTTCCACATTAACAGCAAAGGCCCAACTTCCTATTAATTCTCTTATCTGCTGTAAAATCTTGCGTACATTACATAAAAATAACCCATCATGTTAAAAGATAAAATACCCACTTAGCAGCTACTTTTGTATTTCTCATAACTTTATTTAAAAAAATGGTAACGCTTTACATTAACTGTACTTTCATAATGCCTTTATATTGCATTTATAAAATGTTCAGTGCACCTTCATAATGTATTCATTAAGTATTCATGAAACATTCATAAACATTATATAATAATAACAAACATTATAATTGTATAATCATGTAATGTTTGTTATTAATGTATATTAAAGCTGTTAAGGGATGTTAGGATGTTAAGGTATACTTGCATGCTGCTTATGAATGTTCTATGAATGCATTATGAAGGTGCACTTAATGTGTTACCAAAAATTCTCAGTATGTGCATTCAGACCCAGTATTGCGTTATTTAAAAGCTAACAAATATATAATTAGACACACATACAAGCTGACTGGTACCCCCCTTATTCTGAGTAGTACATTTTGTTTCTCAGCAATAAACACAATTAATGAATTATTTAGTTAGAGCAGGTCGCTGATCAGAAAGGTTGCTCAGCAACCGTAACCCGTGGGAGCGCAGGTGCTTTTAAGGATGGAGTCAGGTTCCTGTTACCCATGAGACACAGGGAAATGCGGTAAGCTCTATGCACCAAAAATCCTTGGCTCACACCCAACAGAAAAGCAGAAACAGTCAGTTAAACATACCAATGCCCAACAGACCACGAATTCCCCTCAGTCTCATTCTCTGCAGTTCAGAGTGCGCTGGGAGACGCAGCAACCCGGTGTGGCTTTGTGAGAAATCACAGTGCTGTGTGACAGTGCCTTGCTGTTATTTTGGGGTTGGCAGACACCCATTCTTTCGATACTGGCTCTGCGTTCCAGCCAGCTGATAAACTCCTAAGCTAAAGGCCAGACAAGACAGTCAAAATGGATGATGTGCTAGAAGCTCTGCAGCCACAGGAATCTATCAGAGCTGTGTTTTATGCTGCCTTTGTGCCATTATCTGTGCTTCATCCTGTCTGTACCCCATTGTCTGTGCTTCATCCTGTCTGTACCCCATTGTCTGTGCTTCATACTGTCTGTACCTTGCTACCCCTGTCTGTCGGTACCCCATTATCTTTGCCTCATACTGTGTGTACCCCATTATCTGTGCCTCATACTGTGTGTACCCCATTATCTGTGCCTCATACTGTCTGA
>JAODJW010000001.1:6924235-6953520 GCA_026777045.1 Hyperopisus bebe | reverse complement strand
TAGAGAGACATTGTTGACTTACGAAACACTTTCATGCTCACTGTGAGCAGATAGGTTGATTATTTTTACTGTTTAAGCTTTGGTCTTCCCATTTAATAGGCCAACTTACAGGTTCTCAAATTAGAGTTTTTAAATGCTCTCTATATTTGTCATTCTTGTCATTCTTCAAGTTTTCAGTATATATTCTTAAGTGCTCTAAATTCAATGTCTAGCTATGAGACCATGTTGAGACAGATGAACATACTCCAAAAGCATGCAGCTCATCATTAGCACACTAGGACAGGAACCCTTTAGTTCAGTGTGTGACTTAAGTTCATCATGGATAGTAAATTTAAAAAATGAAGTTTTTTAGGTGTTTCACAATGTGACATCCCTTTATCAAATGTAACCATTTCTGGGGTACAAAATGAAACCAGGATACTTAATAGCAAAAAGGAAAACAATAGTTTGCTAAAACGGATTTAACCTTTTAACTTCCAGCTCGTTCTGATGTATTTTAATTTTTTTTTTTACCTTAACAATGAACATATAAGAACATTATTATTTGACAGTTACACAACTTCTACATTGCAAAGCTTGTCACTCTCTACAATAGCCTATTACAAAGAAAAAAAATCACAGTTTCCAATAAGCAATAAAATGGGACATGAATTTGTATACCTGGTGTCCAGACCTTTGTAAACCAGTTTAGGACCATTTTCAGAGACGCCTGACTTTTTAAAATGCTACCCCAACCCCATTGCATATGCCTTTACTAAGGTCATTTTCCAAGTACTATATTGAAGACATATTATTACCGTCTTTCCCCGAAAATAAAAACAGGGTCTTATATTAATTTTTGCTCCAAAAGACGCTTTAGGGCTTATTTTCAGTGGATGTCTTATTTTCCCATGTACAACAAACCACAGTAAATTTACCAATATTCATGAACAAAAATCCACATTTATTCAAATACAGACATCATGTCTTCTTCTAACCGTATCTTTCCATGTAAACAATCTAACGGTACAGTTATTCATGAACAAAAATCTAGTGTGTATACATTTATTCAAATATAGTCGTCATGTCATCTTCTTCTGGAACATCATCGTAAATCTCCAAGCTCCAAATTCCATCCTGAATATCTCACAACTCAGCTTTTTCTTTTTGCACTCAAATATTATTTCCTGTTTCCTCTTTACATACAATCGCATCTCATTATAGTTACTGTACAATCCATGGGTTAGTAACTAGGGCTTATATTACGAGCATCCTGAAAAATCATGCTAGGGCTTATTTTTGGGGAAACACGGTATATACTCAGGTAC
The DNA here is from genome assembly GCA_026777045.1 of Hyperopisus bebe. Taxonomy (NCBI): domain Eukaryota; kingdom Metazoa; phylum Chordata; class Actinopteri; order Osteoglossiformes; family Mormyridae; genus Hyperopisus; species Hyperopisus bebe. Next base: position 6,952,213 of record JAODJW010000001.1, on the reverse strand, counting down.
CAGCTGATGCACACATAGCCATGCCATGCACAGAACGATGAAACCTGTTATTTGGAAGCACCCTGATGTGACCCTCATTATCATGTATGAGACGCGCATCGATTTTTAACAACCTAGACACTGGTGGTCATTTAGAAAGGTACTAGATACACCTTACACATGATGCCTGTACACGGCGAGGTAATTCAGACACATACCGTTACATACAAACGGCAATTTTGAGTCACTAGCAATCTGTTGGCCATAATACTTTGGCTATAGTAGTTGCTTCGCCCCACCCTGCTCCACCCTGCCCACCACAAACACACATAAGCAGTAATGAATGCAGTTTACCATCATTGAGTACTGAAGTCCCTTTCCCGAGTCAAATGTAGAATCCCGGGAATAGATGTTGCCTAAGAAAACAGACAGCTCTATGTGAAGACAAATAATTTCTCATGTTGTATGAAATACATGTTACAGAGCTCCCAGGAAGCTACAGGACAGGTCACAAAATAAAAGTGAACCTTTGCTTAAATCAAGATTTAATAATATTAACTTTTGTTACTAAAATCCACATTCATGTTATTTAAATATCAGTGCTCCCACGACTGATCCTTAAAACGTAACATTTCTCGCACACTTAAAATGCGATTTCCTCCTGCCATTCTATTCTAGAATGAAAACCAGCCTAAATCTCTTGACAGTAAATTAATTATCCATATACATGTGTGTGGTACATAACAGACAAGCTTTTTCAAATTCTGGAGCTTACTGTAGCTTACTTTCTGCGTATATTTAGTTCCTGGCAGTGGCATGAAACTATATAACTGTAATCCCTCACGTTAAATCCTACACAAGCAACATGCTTGCATGCAAGTATGGGTTGTTAGTGGTACACCCAGCCAAGAGGATACAGCAGCGATTACATACACTTTGGACAACTGGAGGCTTGTTCTGCACTCAGCTGCCAGCTGTAGAACTGTGCAACTAGTAACATTATCAAAGAAATGTATCTCATACCAAAAACTGTCCCTTAAATGTATATTATTCAGAAATAACTTTAGCTTCCACTTGATAATACACTATTAACTTTTTTGCACTGGATGCAAGTTAAATCAATTAATTAAACATCAGCGTTGCCCCGTTTACTCTAGGCCAGAGCTGGGGTGGTTTTTTTCCCCAAGAACCAGCTATTTTTAAGACAGCTCGTCTTGAAACAGACGTACGTTTCTGAAATACAGGTATCATCCATCCATCAGCACGTATTAAGTTTTGCCAGTTGTCAGAAACCGCAAGAGATCAACACTTAGTGGTGCTTAAAAAGATCAATGGATGATACATGTATTTCAGAAACATACGCTTTTTGTATCAAGACGAACCTTTCCCCCGTCCGTATATTATTTCTTAGATACTTTTAAATAATCGTCACATGTGTCAGAGTACATAAAGTGAAAAACTTGCCAACCTGAAAACTACCCTTTTTTGAAAGGTTTACCTGACGTTCACCACTCCTGCTTTAGAGCGAACTGTTTCTAAATCTTTTTTTTAAAAAAATATTTGACAGGAAAGTTGACAGCTCTCGATAGGGCGGCCGCACTCTACCGTTTGAAATCGCGTCCTTTTTCTTCCGCGCGAGGGTCAGTCGCACCTGCTCCTGAACTCGCGCGTTCTTGTCGGGCGCCTTCTCGTGCAGCACAGCCATGTTTTCCTCCGCCGGCAGCGCCAGGCTCGTGTCGCGGGTCTCCGGCCGGCGCACGCTGATCTGCGCGGACTTGAAGGAGCGCGTGTCCGACATGCTTCGGGCTCCCTGGCGCTCTATTCAACCTGGACGACCGTCCGATAATTAGGTTGGAATAGAATGTAAAGCCCAGACCGTTTACTACAGGAGATCAATTGGACTTTTCCCGTCAAGTCTTTTGTTGTGTCGAGCAGTGAGCTGCGCCGAGTCTTATCGAGTGGGTGTGGTTTGAGCAGCTCAACCTTTTTATCATTTCCAATGGTGAAAGTTTATTTAACACAGAATTTTTATATATATATATATATATATATATATATCCGTCAAATAATTACATCATTCTGTGTTAAATAATGAAGTCACGCGTGTAGTGATTTTCCCAGACAAAGTGTAAGTTATCGGCATAAAATGGAAACGCCTCAATTTTATCACTGTGAACAAAGTAGGAACTCCGAGTTCTGGCGGTTTAGGTGCAAATCCCTATAAATAAATCGTTGTCCAAAAAAAAAAAATCTCCATTAAGGCGCCAAGTATAGGGCGGAGGCCCACGTACTAACTGTTACTCCGAGTCCTCGCTCGTTAGGTTTCACACGGGACTAACTCAAACCACAGGGTTTTTTAGTGATACCATCATTAAAAATATAGTCTGTAGTTTCTGTTGTTTTAATAATGCCCCAAAAGGTAAGTATTCAACAGGTGTTTGGAACCACGGTTATATAAGCTATTATAGTTATCCTGGAGTTAATGTTCTTTTTAAAAAACATGCCTCCTTATTTAAATTACATTGGCAAAGTTTTTTTTTTTTTTAATAATTTAAACTACATTTTTAAAAAGTGCAGCATTTAACGCGCTGTTGTAAACTAGCTTCCTGAAGGTTCCTGTGAAATCTCAACTGCACTGCGCATGAAGATCAACTCTGAAGCGTGAACTTGTATTTTCTGTTTTTCCACGCACCAGATGATCAAACCCGATCCGTAACTATCCCTAGAAGGAAAAGTTTGCGAGTCAGACGCGAACAAATGCCGTACTGGTTCCTGTTCACTGGGTGGCGGCAGAAGACGGCTTTCCCGCATTCCAGAGGTATGCCGATCAGTATCGCACGGGGGCCGCTTATCTCACGAATGCTGAGGCAGGACACGTCATCGAGAAAACGCGCCATGAATGGGAAGGATAAATATGGGACCTGGGGCCGGTATCACGAAGCAGGATTTCTTGCTTCTGGATAACCTGTCGGGTTTTAGGTAGTCTATCTTAAATCCGACAATTATCCGGCTAAGACAAGAAATCTGGCTTCGTTGTTCAGCCCCCTGGATAGTGGTTTGGGTTGTTCAGCTTTTATGTAAACATGTGCTTTCTTATTTTTTTTCCATAAGAACCTTGACACCCAACACTCAATCCGCGTTTCACAGGGCATTCAATCCACAGAATTATATCAAGCCTGGGGATTTTATTTACCAATGTACCTTTTGACTGCATGCGACTCAGCTTGCAAGTTGTGCATAATATTGCAACAATGATGTTCAGAGAATCAGATGTTTCGTTTATCATTATTGCAGTGTTGATTAGCGCAGTGTGTTCAGTCACCTGCTGATGTATTCCATTCCAGTATTCATAGTTTATGCTGAATTTGCTGTACCGCTAAAATCAGGTAATAGTGACATTTATTGAAACTTACAATTTGCACATTTTGTGGGTTTTGTCTTACTGTGATCCTGATTTAATGCAGTATGTTAAATTCAAAAATGTAATTTCACTCCCGAAAATGTGGTAGACCAGACAAAATTATAAGGAATTAATTATGTAGTGCCAACCTGTTGAATGGCGGGACTCAGTATAAGATTGAAACACAGCCCACTGTGTCAATTTTGGTGCTTAATGTCTTTGGGAATTGTTTAAAAAAAAGTTAGACAGGGAGCTCAAGCTCTCTGAAGAGTTTTGGCTGAATGCATGGATGATGGTCGTCATGGCACTGATGTTATGAGCATGCTTAGTCCTGCTCGGTGTCTTTCAGGAACCTCAGATACTCCCCCTGACCGACTCCTGCCTACACCTTTGTCGTTCAGCCCCTAACATGCACTGAAACACATTGGTGCACTGCACCACATGCATGACCTGCACACCTCCACGCCCTGTCCTCAGAAGGATATGGTTTCTCCATGTGAAATCTGATAATTTCCTGACCTTTAACAATAGCCGCCTTGTTCAGAAAAGAGAATATCCTGTACCTGGACTGAAACACAGGAAACAGCTCCTATTTTTTAATTTATTGAATTTTCCTGCTGTATTTTGCTGGCTGCCCAAGTTGTCAAATCATTCATCAGCCTCGTGATGAATATAGCCCCTTGAAAGGATCTCCTTCTGAAATGCTGTAGAAGTCTCTGTTAACATTATTGCAGCCTTGATAAGGCCTGTCTGTTCAGTTTAATGTTTCCGCGTTTAATGTTTCATGCTGAAATTTTCTGATGCTAAAGTCAGGTAACTGTGTCTTTTTCCCTCAATCTTCAGGGGTGCCAGTACAGATTTTGTACCCCATGAAAGAATATCATATAGCACCCCAAACCCAGACTAATCTTATTATAGAGCTCTGGATAAAATTAAGAGACTGTGGCAAAATGTTCAGTTTCTCTCATTTCTCATTTATTTTTCTCATTCTTTTTTTGTAAACTCCAGCCTGTACAGTGCATTTCATGGTATTTTGCTCATTCAAACACCATAGCCACACGTCCACAGGCAGTAGTTAGACAGTACTGTGTGTGCGACCAATTTAATAAGCCACAAACAAGACCTACAGAATTAGAGATATCGTAAAATAGAACAAATGTGCAGTGGATTGTGTTGTCAAAGCAACTTCAGAAGTGCGTGTAGATCTTCATGTGTGATGCAGGGTGTGGGGCGGTGAGTGGTAGGTCAGGTTGGACATGAGGGGAGTGGAACTGTTTGCAGGCATGTTTCCATAGAAACGAATGAGGCAGTTTCTCTCAAAATGTTAGGCAGCCAAGTCTGCTTGTCTCAGTCAGCCTGGAGGGGTGCTCCTCCTCTGCCTCACCCTAAGGCCTGCAGGCCTCTGCGTGTCGTTTGTGCCTGTGTGTTGATGCCATTTCACCCCCATCTGATGGACTGTTCTCTTTACGCGGTACTCTCAGTGCCTATTGGACAAACGGCTTGTTGGTTCCTCTTGGTGGCCATTTATCCTACAGCCCACCACGGCGCCCGACCATCTTTGCCTTCCTGTGGGGCTTGAGAGTCCCACAAAGTTCCAACTAAACTCTTGTCAGCTTACTAATAATAAAAGGTTTTGTGTCGTTCAGCTTAGCTGAGCACATGATATTGTGAGCAGGCTTATTTTCCAACTGGTGATCCGGTACATTCCAGCCTTTGTTTGGTGACATGTTACTTAATGATTTCAAAAGGTTTAGTCCTGGGATTTTGCATCACGTTTTCAACAGAAGCTGAGGTCTGTGCGTCTGTAGCAGTCATGAATCATCATGGGATATGTAATTCATTTGTGGAGGCTTATTCAATTGAGAATTCTTTAGCTACTTCAGGCCAGATTAAATTTGCTGTCCTTTTTTTACTGCCAGCAGTATGTAAGCAACTGGCAAGAACTGCTTGAGTCTACCATCTGACTGCATGTTTCATCTCAATGGAGAGAGAATCTGCAAATTTAACCACTGTGACATTTAAAATGTTTGGAAATTAAATAGTGGCATGAGTTTTAAGAGTCACTTTTTAGTAAATTTTGTTAAAAATTACTGCTTAACTGCTGTCATGAATCATACTGAGAAATACAATTACTGGACAAAAACAGTATCAATTTCTGCTGTCTTTCGATTGGTATTCCCATGAAGTAACATGATAAATGCTGCTGAGAATCTGTGGTGTATTAATGCTGTGTGTTTCCCCTGTATGTCGCCATTTCCTCTGTTTCAGAGGATAGCAGAATCAGTCATATTTATTATGGATGGGACCACACGGGCAGCCAAACAGCAGTGAGCATGTTATTAAGAAAGTTACTTAAGATTATTAATAGTTGCGCTAATTAAAAAGCAAGAAGTGCAGCTAATGAAAAAGGGGGGAAATATTGCTTGCTATTCCTGTCTCGTCAGAAAAATCACAAATTAGCCACTGAACACCGCAAATCAATCAAGAAGGGAAAAGCAAATTGGTGTGCTGCCTTAAGACCTAATTAGGTGGCTTGATATAGTTACCTGGGCATCACAACACGGACTCCAGACTGAAGAAGCACTAAAGGGAGTTGAGGAGGTATCAGGTCTGCTCTGTGGATGAAGGAGCCCCTCTGATCGGATTATGTGAAATGCGACTGCTCCCTGCAGCTGCTGCCTAATGCGGTTAGCTAGTGCTGTAGTAATGACAGTAAAATGCCACTTATCATCAGGCAGAAATGCAATGGTTAATCATCCTGCACAAATTATATCGTGAGCAAAATGTTTAATATGGAATTGAAGTGTAAGGCTGCAGATTACAAGTTTGTGTTTTAGCTGTGTTTTAAGGGTTAAATGTATAGGCTGGGTGAGCGAGCGGAATTAAAGTTCATTTGCAGGCATTCATGCTTATTGCAACAGATTGGTTTCCTCATGGGCTCGGTCTGCTGTTTGTCGATAGCCGCTGGTACTTTGTTGAATGGTATACGGCTTTTCTTCCAGACAGAGGATTTCTTCCGAAATGAGCTATCAATCGATACTAGCTAGCGTCTGGAAAAGAAACAGAGCCAGCACCTTAAGTAGATTTTGCTGGTAGGGTTGTGCATTTGCTGGGTGCTCACAGAGCCTGAGATACCCAAACAGCGAAGTTAAAGGGGACTGCCGTCAGACAGCGAACGAGATCTTTATCGTGTGCAGTCCTATAAACAAAAGCTTGGGTATAAACAGGAAACCATGCATCAGGATAATTAACAGCTGAATATTAACCACAGAACAAAGCATCCTGTTACTGCATTAGATGGAATTGAATGAATCTTAGGACCCAGCGTAGCACACTGCATAAATAATTAAATTCAAGTACCTCGAGTTAATACTTCTGAGGGTGTTCTTGCCTGTTGGAGGTTTGGATCTCCCTAAGTTCTGCCTCCACTGAACAGTTTACTGCTCTGCCCCACGCTGTCATGTATGACAGTCGGGTGTAAGAGGTGTACAAGAAGACTCAGGTGGAGATGTCACTGTTTTTATTTGTCAAAGTAAACGTATGTATGAAGTGTCCCCCCAGCACTGAAAAATGAATATTCCTCAGAATATTGCTGCTTCAGCAGGTCTTAACTATGATACGGTATAAATTAATAATGCAGCTTTTTGTGGAGGTGATTTTCAACAGTCGCGATCCTTACTAAAAGAGCAGGTGTGGGTGATGATCATTTTGGGGGAAAGAACACATATCATGGCCTGCTGGAGAGCTGGAGGAAGAAGAATCCGGATCTTGTCTATGGACATGGAGTAAGTAAAGCGAAACGTCTTAAACTCTAGTGAACCTGCAAAACCATTAGGAGGTACTGCAGAGTCCTGCCTGCACACTATCTTTAATGGTGACACTTATGGCTCCTAATCCTTTCTCATTAGCATATGAGTGATGAACACTGGTGCGTGAAATAAGTATTTTCACTTGGCTATACCTAATTGTCTCCTCCATCAAGGCAGCTTTAAGGTAATATTAGAAGCTGCAGGGTGCATCGTGGTTAAGGAGTCGGCCTTGCGATGAGAATTTGTCGGTCGCAATTCTGGGAAGGCTTTGCTGCCGTACTTGTGAGCTTTAAACTTGCAATTTCACAGCCGCATTCATATTGTGTGTCACACAAAGTGATTTCAGCAAAGGCATCTTGGACAAACTGAAAATAATGGGAATTTGCTCACAACTAACAAACGGTCCTATATAGTATCAACCTGCAGATGATAGTCTGTATGTGCCATTAGCCTTTGGAAAGTATTAGCTTTCACAAGGTGTTAACCTTTGTAAAATGCTGCCCTTCACAGTGGTAACCTTTTAGGTTGCTCTGGTGGCTAGCATCGACGTGATGTTAGCCTGTAAAGAGTGTTAGCAGGTATATGTCAGCTTGTGGAGGGTATGGTGTTCCCGGTGAATTGGTGACAGCAGTGTACTGGCATCTCATTCGGAGTGTACCCTTGCCTGGTGTTCTTTATCGTCAGACGCAAGCCCCAATGCATGCCCTTTCCTCCCAGGACCAAGTGCTTGGAAGGTGGATGGAAGACTGAATTGTGGATATTGTTAGTATTTTGCAATGTAAACCTTCACAGAGTGTTAGTCTACAGTATATTTCCCATCAGACTGTTAGTCTGAAAAGAGTACATCTAAATGAGTTCCTTCTTCAATTGGCAGACACTTATCCGGATCCTTTGAATGGCTAATAGAGCAAGATCCTGCTTTTCATGATTGTTACTTTTTCCTGTCACTTTTAGGGGTGAGGCAGTTTAAATGGCTGCCCGGACAATGTATAGACTTCATTTAAATAAACACCTTATTGGTGGAAGGATTTCTCTGTAAAATGTGTAACCAACCCAAGTTAACCCTCCTTATGACTGATACTGGTATGCCTATGCCTTAGGTTATGTATCTTTTAAAGTCGGAATGAAAAACTGAAACTGATGTCATAATTGCTGTCAGTACGCCATTATAAAGGCATTCCAGAACAAATAACAGGCAAACTCCAAAAGCAATAAAATAAGAAATGGTCACACCAACAGCACTTAAACTGTGTTAGTTAGAAATTTGGTTTTGTTACTTCTATTCTTGGCTGGAGAAACTATTATGAGATTGTCAAGTATCGTCTGTAGAATGTTCTGATGTCAAAATCAGAACATTAAAAGTAATTGTTCAACTGTTCTGTGCTCCATGGGTATGCAAACCTAACTGCCAAACAGCCTTCAAATAAAGTTCAGGGTGAGGCTACTCTTATTACAGCAATTGCCTTACTCAGTTGACTTTGAGTCACTGCTGCCATGTGTTTTTTTGTGTGGTGCACTTACACCGGGGTATCTCTCGGTACATAACATCACAAGGCTGGGAGATGTTTTGCCGCACGGGATGAGCCAGCACAAGAATCCGGTACATTTGGGAATAAATGATCCAGCCGTCAGTCCGCCGGCGTTCCCCGTCAAATTGAGCTGGGACCGGCTTCCATCCTGCGGTATAAGCAGGATTTACTGGGCTGAGCACGATACTAATCCGTTTGCCGGCATGACGTCCTGTGGAATCGTGGGAGAAAACTCCCGGAAGCCTGGTAAATAATGTCATTTTGATGTCAGTGTTACTGCCCTCATGCAGTGATAAACAAAGCTCCACATGGATGCATTCGCTCAGATTTATTGCGTTCTTTACAGGTGTTGGCGAAGTCCGTGCCATGACCCTTTGAACAATCTTCATAGCTGAGCTGCTGGGTGTTTGAAGGGTTAGCACCACTGGGGTTATTTTGAGCCGCCCTCTTGACACCGGGAAAGTCTGTTTATGGGTTTGGTGGTAATTGGCGAGAATCGATTTACACACGCACATTTGTACGCAGTTTGTACATCCAATGCAGTAAAGACACTGCAGTGAAATTGCGGTGGTGTTTTGGGTGGCTGTTCGCACATATCGCTACTCTTTTCTAAAACATTACCTGCCACAGCAGCTCTGCACTTTCTCAGCCTGGCTGGTGTTTGCTCCTCTGATTCATATCCCCGTCATTCAGCTACAGCGGGACTCTGGGTTATAGCAGCAAGTGATTCAGCTTGAGATGCTAACCTGGGATCTGAGCCACACCCCCAGCCTGCATGCTGGAAGTTTTCCTGAGTTGTTTGGAGTGGCCTGGATGCATTAAAATAGTATTAAATGGTGCCCCCCTCCCCCCAGGACCCCTCTTGGTTGTCATGACGATTGTCTGGATGGCAGAGGAATGGCACTGCGGTAAGTGGTGTGATGTCTTGGGAGAGAGGACAAATATGGAGGTTGGTATGTATATCAGCAGCTGGCATAAAATGAACGTCGGGGTGGTGTGATTATTACAATGAAGTCAAAATAGGACTATTGAGAATTGGCATATGGCTGCATTATAAGCAACATAAGGTTGCACAATGAAGGACATTGGTGTGATACCGCCAGTTAGGGGGGCTATGGTTCTCTGATTTGCATGGGATGTCTCATTGGTACAGGACCAGCAGGCAGAAGGCAACAGAAGCCCGATGGCTGTCTGCACTGATAGCTAATGCCGCAGTGCATTGAGCACTGTGTGGGCCAGCCTTGGAGCCCGGCCTGCTTGAAAATGGTTCAGTTTCACAGACCCAGGAATTCATAGGGAAACCATTTGTCTATGGTAACTACTGGTTTGCGTATGTTGTGTGTGGCATTGATGTCTATTGACTGGTTCTGTTGATCCGTGTTGGAATCAGTCAGTTCTGTTGATCCATTGGTTGGCTCTGCTGATACACACCATAATGGTAGGTTGCTGTTGTATGTTTGCACATAGAGAGTTATAGTGAAAAGCTTGGGTTGATAACATTGCTCATTGGATTGTGAGACATGCATGTGTTCCCTGAAAACTTGCCCTGTTATGTGTGTTCCCTGAATGCATGCCCGCATTGATGTGTTCCCTGAATGCATGCCCGCATTGGCGTGTTCTCTGAATGTATACCTGCATTGACGTGTTCTCTGAATGCATACCCACATTGACGTGTTCCCTGAATGCATGTCTGCATCGACGTGTACCCTGAATGCATGTCTGCATTGGTGTGTTCCTTGAATGTATGCCTGCATTCACGTGTTCCCTGAATGCATGTCTGCATTGGTGTGTTCCTTGAATGTATGCCCACATTGATGTGTTCCCTGAATGCATGCCCGTATTGACGTGTTTCCTGAATACATGTCTTCATAGGCATGTTCCCTGAATGCATGTCTGCATTGGTGTGTTCCTTGAATGTATGCCCACGTCGACGTGTTCCCTGAATGTATGCCTGCATTCACGTGTTCCCTGAAAGCATGTCTTGACTTTCATGCTCACATCACGCTCTGCCCTCTTGTAGTTCACAGTGATGACCTACTTGTCTGTGTTTTATAAAGAGAACTGTAGGCTGTATTTAATTATCCAAATACAATGCACCCTTTTGCCAGATTTTTAAATTCCCTCTGACAGTCTAATGCTATATATTTAACATATCCATTTGTTAATGAAATTTCCAAAAACCACTTATCCAATATAGTGCCACAGTGAGCCTTGAGTCTATGCTTGGAGGTAGCGAACACAAGGCTGGGGAACATTCTGGAATGGATGGCAGCCCAGCACAAGATCTGCGCATGCACAGCCATCAATCCAAGTGCTATTTAAAAACCCATCTGACCAAACCTGCCTGTACTTGGATGATGGGGGAAAATGGAATAGCAAAATTAAACAGAATAATTTTCCTTTTGTTTTGCCTTTCTTTAAATTATAGCCCTTTTAAAATGTAAAGCAGTGTAAGACTAGGATTCGGCTCCTTTGTAGATACAAAAACATGTCCCTTATTGTCAGGCTGTTCAGGGGGTGGCAGTAGACGTGACAGGCGGACTGAGTGCGATTGAAGGTGCCATTTAAGAATTTTCTCTTAATAGCACGACGTGATCCGCTGTCAGCGAATGTTCCCTGGATCAACCCGTGAGGCTTCTTTTGCAAAACATCTCGTCAGAGTAATGCTGGGGGAAATATATTAAAATATATTGATACTTGTAGCTGAAAATACCCACGTCCCTGCTGGACATGTGCAGCCAGATCACCCTTCATTACTGACATTCCTCCTGGATCCTCCTGGACACACGGCATCATCTGTTTCTGCGTCATGGATGCTGGGGCTGAAAATAACCATTTTGGGTTTAGTGTCATTTCACGTTCGGACATGAGTCTTCAACCAGGTCAGCTAATCACATATAAGTAAATATATACATTGACCAGTTTGAATATGTCCTAAAGTAATCATTAATTTCTAGCCATCTTCCATGTACGTATTTCGTGCAGGGTCTCCTGGAGTCTGTCCCGGGTAGTGGGGGCACATGCTGGACGGAATGCCCATCCATCGCAGGGCACATAAACACACAGTCATATACTACACCCCTCCAATGGCCAAAATTTATTGTGGGTATGTATGTATGGTGGACCTGTCTGGGCAAAAGTCCAGGGCCGAATTTTAATCCTAGTCCAACCCTGATCTAACAAATAACAGTGTTAGTTCAGGGTCTCCAATATGGTTATGGGAGATAAGGCTGCCAAGTCAGATATCATCACAGCAGGAGCATCCAGGAATCACGTGACCATAGAAGCCTGTAGGCATCCCCAACTTGTTCACGCCTGTCTGTGATTAACTCTCACAATGCCCAACAGCTTCTTTTGGCCAGGCACTTTCCACACATCCCTAGAGGTTCACACCGCCTTAGCAGGGCGGCTGCAGAGGTTGCGTTTGTCATGGAGCTGGAGATACATGTGTGAGTGTAGCCCAGCTCTCACCTAAGGGGATTCCCATAGTGCCATGCTGGGTTTTCCTTCACATCAAAGCGTCGTAGCACGTGGATGTGTGGTGGACTGTCCTTGACTCTTATCTTTTGCCATATGCATACTGCTGTGTGTAAGATGGGGGCAGGGTCTGGATGACCTTGAGTGGGGTCTGAACGACCTTGTGTTAAGCAGAGTCACATGATTGCTGCCCTCATTCAGTTCAGCTGTGCTTTATTCTCAGACCCTGATGCCCAACTCTGTTCCTTCTGGCACCAAAACAGCTTTTACTTCATTCTCCTCCCCAGCACTTGTGTTATGCCCCTTTACAGTCCTGTCTCCATGTAAACAACCATTTCCTTTCTGCCTTCCCTGGGTCGTGTGATTCTGCTCTCTGTCCTGACTAGAGCAGTCTGTACACCGTGTATAAGTTGCACCATTGAAAAGTTAAGATGGCAGATTTCCATCCGCGCATCGCAGTGGAGATAAAAGTTTGCTCGCGAATGCACGCCTTGGGAACTTCACAGGCCCCATGGATACCTGCTTTCACACGGCTGAGCGAGACAGGCATGAGCGGCCCAGATCAAACCCAGGGCTGCTGACGTACTTAGATGTCAACTCCAGCAGCTGTGACGCATTCTGCTGACTGAGTTTGCTGCAGTTGGGTCTCAGTGACGCCCGAGAACTGCACTATGTCAATAACAAGGCTGGGAAGAGAGTCTGTAGGCTTCGACTCCAATGTCTCTAACTACCCTGTTACCTTGCACTTCCAGAGCTGAAGTGTATCTGTGGGTGTGAGCTGTACCACTTTCCCATAAGGATATGGGGGCATTTTGTTATTATTAATTTATCTGCTGTCGAATTCCTGTTTGTGTCTCTTTTAAAGGGTGATGTTATTTAATGAAATTTCACCCACCATTTAAATGTCATTAATACTACTGCATCTGTACCTTTTTATGTTGTGAAAGTTGTACCTTTTGGACTTGTGAATAATTTTTTTTTTTACCTGTGTCTTTTCTCGTTTGTGTATAATATCAACCGAACATATGCTAGAACAACAGAGCTGGTGAGGAACATATTGACGATGACCTGAGTTCAGCAAAAGGTCTGGCCAAAAGCAATGGTTTCGTAAGGGTTACTTCTCAACAGACAGCGAAACACTGGAGAACTGAGTCAGCTCAGCTAGGACCCAGCAATGAATGGTTATTGAACTGCAAGACGAAGACAAGGGTGATAGCAAGGGGAGGTGTCGGGGGGGGGGGTTATAAAATGCATCAGGCAGTAGACAGATTACATCTGGACAGTGAGCTTTTCAGAAGTACCATGATGAATGTGAAATTGTGAGAAACCTGAATCACTTCAGTGACCCCTTTGGGATTCTAATATACCTTGAAAATTAAATGATCTATTCAATACATATTTCCTGTCCATCAATATTTTTTGTCAGTCTTAGGATATTAGGTTTTTCTTTTGGAAATATGTTAGAGAGCGAGGATTGGTGAGACTGAAACATCTCCGTGTAATGAAGCATAGAGGAAATGTGAATGGGTTGGGGGGGGGGATTGAGTAGCCAAGGGAGCCAGAGGAAGGTCTGTCTGGTACAGTCGGGGGAGGCATAATAACATAATAATAAGTTTTACTCTCTCTTCTTTTGCTTTTACAATATTAGGGGTGTCACTGGAGATTTTGGACCCCATGAAAGCATATCATATCGAGCCCCCCTACCCAGATCAATCAAGTTATATTCAAAATTCTAACTTTCTTCTTTACAGCACCCCTGGGTGACAGTAAGACAAAAAAAACACAATCACTTACAGCGGTGGCATTTTTAGAGAATGGTCATTTGAAATGCCAGGGTAGGCCTTACATTTGCAGAAAGCTGGAAAGGAAAGCAAATGGATGTGTCACCAAGATGAAGTAGGTAGCTTATTCCAAGAGTTTCTGGTTGCTGCTTTTCTTCTGGAACGTCAGACCTCTTGATGCAGGTTTTGGGATAGTCGTTCATTAACAGGATGCTCCATTAGCAGTGCTGTTTCATTTGGTTATAGTAAATCATCTGAACCTGAAGGGAAGGCTGTTCAATCACCTTCATTACATTCATGAGTTCTTACTCAGTCTTGGTTTTTTCTCCAGTGAGCTATTCTATAGCTGCACCAGCCATAGTAAAGTTAATATATAAATATTAATTTGCACAAATGGAAATAAGTACCATGCACTAATTAGTCTGCCAATATGTTTAATGTATTCAGCACAGTAAAATACCAGGCAAGATACTGGCAGCTTGTTTATGCAAATCCTTGCTAAATATATGGATCAAGCAGGGTTTTTAAAAAATAGGTTCTGTTCAGAAGCGCGCTCTTCGAACTGGATGTGCTGTGCTAAATTTAGAACGCTATCGTCAGCTATAAGCACACTCGGTACCCCGGGGCCTCTTATTTGAACGTAATTCAATGACCTCATTAATGTGATGAAATTGTGTGGTTATGGACCATATTTTATTAAATGGACCAAAATATCATATTGCCGGCCATAAGTGTCTGCAGGGGTTAATAACAGCAAATGTAGCCTTTCGACCCGCAAACAGGCATTAACAGAAGAGGTGCTCTTAACACTTATTTTTAATTTAGCAGAGAAGATAAGGGGGTATTGGTGTAGATAAAATCCTCCTCTACAGTAGCTAGAAATGCTTTGGAAAGTTGTTTGCTTAAGTAATATCAGATTTTTTTTTTGTAGTCTGCATGCACATCAGTGCATTCAAATGCAAATATAGATTTTGTGTGGGGAATAAATCATGACCCCTACCTGAGAAAATCTGAAAGAATCATTAAATCACGTTAGTATAGATATGCGAAGATGGAGATATCTAGCCACATGGGGAGAATCAATACAGCGTTGATGGCAATACTGCACAAAGTAAATTTTATTTTGAGATTAATTCTCATAACGATTAATGCAAAAATGGATTGAGCAAAAATGGAATGAATTAAATAATTGCCCTTCATCTGGGGAGGGAAGAAATACTAAAAGTCTATACCTGTATTACAGAAGAGTAGGTCAGTTAAATTTATTGTTTAAACAGTTAACTGTCCTGTGTGGATCTGGGCAGGTGATGGTGCATTCGATCATTTGTCATATACATTCACTGGCCACTTTATTGGGTACACCTCACAGTACCAGGTTGGGCCGTCTTTTGCCTTCAGAACTGCCTTAATTCTTTGTGGCATAGATTTAAGGTGCTTGAGACGTTCCTCAGAGACTTTGGTCCATGTTGACATAATAGCATCACACAGTCACTGTATATTTGTAAGCTGCATCTTCATGATGCAAATCTCCCATTCCATCTCATGCCATAGGTGCTCTATTGGATTGAGATCTGGTGACTGAGTACAGTGAGCCCATTATCATGTCCAAGGAACCTGTCTGAGATGATTTGAGATTTGTGACATGGCGTGTTATTCTGCTGGAACTAACCATTAGAAGCTGGGTACACTGTGGTCATTACGGGATGGGCATGGTCAGCACCGATACTCAGGTAGGCTGCGGCACTTATACGATGGTACTGAGGGGCCCACAGTGCAAAGAAAATATCCCCCACAGTATTGTGGATACAAAGCAGGATGCTTTCATGTTGTTTACACAAAATTCTGACCCTACCATCTGAATGTTGCAACAGTAATAGACTCATCTGACCAAGCAATGCTTTTCCAAACTTCCATTGTCCAGTTTTGGTGAGCCCGTGCCCACTGTAGCCTCAGTTTCCCGTTTGTAGCTGACAGGAATGGAACCCAGTATGGTCTTCTGCTGCTGTAGCCCATCTGCTTCAAGGTTCGACATGTTGTGTGTTCAGAGATGCTCTTCTGCATACCTTGCTTGTAACAAGTAGGTATTTGAGTTACTATTGCCTTTCTGTCAGCTTGAACCAGTCTGGCCATTCTTCTCTGACTTCTGGCACCAACAAGGAATTTTCGCCCAAAGAACCACTGCTCGCTGGATGTTTTTTTCATTTTCAGCCCATTCTCTGTAAACCCATGCAAGGGTTGCGTATGAAATTCTAGTATATCAGCAGTTTCTGAAATACCCTTACTGGCTCATCTGACACCAACAATTACACCATATTCAGAGTCACTTAAATCACCTCTCTTCTCCATTCTGATGTTTGATGTGAACATTAACTGAAGCTCCTGACCTGTATCTGCTTAATTTTATACATTGTGCTGCTGACATATGATTGACTGATTAGATATTTGCTTCAATGAGCAGTTGAACAACTGTACCTAATAAAGTGGCCAATGAGTATATACTCCCTTTCTGCTAGGAAATTAATTTAATTATTTAGATCTTAATCATATACTTCACTACCCATGAGTAATATATGTCTGGAAACCGATGCCTATTGAGATAAGTTGTGGAAATGTCATAATGCTCCTATTTTTAATAATATTAGGGTGATTTAATGCCTAACTATTTCAATAAAATGAATTCCAATTACTTGAACTAGTGCCGATTTGTCAGCGTTTCTTCCCATATTAATATAATTCTTGAGGCCTTTCATCACTTTTTTTTTTTAATAATCATTGTTCGTTATTGAGTAAGTAGCACAGAACCATTGCACGCAGAGGAGATTAATGGAGCATAGTTACAGATTAAATGTGAAAAAAGAGTTTATTGCTTGGAGGGGAAAACTCATTAATTAAACTTTCGTATAAGGCATATCTTAGAGGCTTACTTACATTGCTCTGGAGAGCCATTATTGAATCAGAAAGTATGGAATGTGTAATAAATGGAAACAAAGTGAAAAAAAATGGGGATTGGAAAGATAAAATGAAGGAAAAGAAAGTGTCGTTTAGGGATGTTCCACCAGGAGGGTTTGAATCAGTTGTCATTCAGTAAAATCTCCATGAAGTCCTACACCTGCATGTGCATTTTCCTGTTTCTGCTCTTGCTACCTGTCTGGGGAAACTGCACACAGAATATGCAGCATTACACCATGCTCTATCAGGCATTCATAACGGAAATAAAGACTGGGCCACGTCTAAAGACAGTGCATGATGATGAACAAATATTTCCTTCATATAATGGAATCTTACCATGCCTGTTTGATCCCAGCCTCTTCAGTTTCACTGGCCTGCCCCTCTGGTATCAGTCATTTAGATTTAGTTGGCAAAGCTGATGGTTTAACTTGGTCCTCATTCTTTCTGACTGATGCAATCCCTTATATGGGCAGAAAAACATGACTTCTCTGCCCTTCTGCATAACACAAGGAACATGATTGCAAGACTTTTTTTTTTTTTTAATGTAATGTTTTCTTCCCAGGCACTGAGTCACCCATGTGGGCTGTTAATCTAAATCCATCTCGCCAAGGCTGTTCCGATTGCTAAATATAGTCCATGTCTTTCTGACCTCACACATAAAATATATTTACCAAAAGTCTACTGGATGTGTATGGAAGTCAGTAAATACTGGGGGAAACAAGCTTTAGTCCAGTACCAGACTGGCTGTCTGGGTGACTGTTTTCTGTTTTGTTCTTATGGAAAAGTAAACCTGACACAGAAGGGAAGGTTAAAAAAGAGCTCTTTGGAGACACTGAACTGATAAGTTGGCATGACAATTTATGGCTAAAATAGTCAAAACATTTAGTGACACTGTTTAGTGGTACATGTAAAAAAGATGAAAGCATCAGTTTGTTAAATAAAACATATACATTATTAGAAATGTATACACACTGCATAAATACCATTACAGCTTGCGTGCGAAGCATAACGATTCAAAAGCCTATGTCTGATCTCCTTTATATATCATAATTACATCCAAGGAGTACATTCCCGAAGAACACCACGCCATGAAAAAAGACAACTGCCTGAATTCCATCTTCTTTAATTTAAAATACATAAGAAACGCAGAGTCTGTACAAAAGTTATCACAAACTGTACACTGAAGATCTTTGTAGCGACTGCTGCTGTTAGTGCCAATATATATGAACGCTGGACAAAATACAGAAGCGTAAGTGACAGAAACACTTACACAGGGGAAGAATGGTACAGTCATACTGATTCTCTGTTTACGAGCACGTCAAGTTTGTATACAAATGATCAGAAACACAAGGCAAAATTGCCTGTTGCTACCAAACAACCCCTCAAAAATACAGCATTATTAATACATATTCATAATTCACAATAAACACAATGAAATTTAAATACAGCCTTAAAAATAAACAGTGCATATATACATACACCTTCTGGTATTTATATGCAAGTTAATGTGACAAAACACATTACGGTATCAGATCCACCCAAAATCGATGATCAGTAACATTTATTCAGGTAACTTTGCTTATTTGACATGCTACATGCTTTTGAAAGCTGGATTGCTCTGGATCAGAGATCTGCATGGAAAAGTGTGAGACCAGAACCCTGTTACTGGTAAAAAATATAAAACACCAATACATCTGGGGCCAATAAAATGCCATACAAATTCACAGAAACCTGCATATCTGAGGTTTTTCGTCTGAGAATTAGAAAAGGGAATTCATACTGCTCAAGATAACCCTGATGTTAATTCATTTTTAAGTGCAATCTACCAGGCCATCTTCAGATACATCGGCTACATCATTTGGCTACTGCTCCTTCACCGTACAGAGCCTTTGAAGCCGCAGACACACATACACACACGCACAGACACACAAACACACACTGCCCGCCAGCTCGAATGAACTCGTGCCCATGGATGTGGCAGGTGTTATGTGGCAGTGTAATGCGGACAATCAAAATACACTATTCTGGTGATCAGTATAATATTACACAAAAAGATACACACAGCACCAACAACTGTCCTCTCCACAAATTAAATCGTAGTCGTTTTCATCATTGGCAATTTTCATTGTATATTAAGTGAATTCAAACATTACAGTAAAGTTATGGATGCCATTCAAGAAATATACCTTTCAGTTTAAGTAAATAAGAGTTCGCATGCTCACCAGACCTCACCCTTCCTACACAGACACTCGGACCACATGCATAGGAAAGATCCCAGCTTTATGGTTCTGCTTGATAGTGCCAAAGGCTATTTAAAGAGCTGTCATATTAAATATACTGTTATGCATGAATGAATCCCCTATCTGATGAAAGTTGGGCATTAAACATCTTAATGAACTGACAGAAAAATGCGACTTTCATGAAGCAATTCTATAGCAAATGCATAAATGCAGCACTTTAAATAAACAAACCAGCTGCAATGGTATTCCTTAGATTTTTCATTGAATGTGCTGCATATGGTGAATGCTTTCTCCTATAGCCTATGTGATGACGTTACCTGTGCGCAGAACAAAGATGTAAAGGACACTGGCTCAGTGCAGCTAGCTGCAGTGTATGTCAAATGCTACATCAGTTCTACTACATACTTATTTCTAAATGTTCGGCAGTGTTTAAAACCCCTTTTTAAGTTTCATACGGCACCTTGAAGGGTTTTCTCTGGCCAATGATTTGTCTAACACTTTGTGTAGCATGTATGGAAGTTAATATCCATAAACAACTGAGGCGCAAAGACCAAATCTCACTTTGATATCAACCACAGGAATTACTGGAATCACTTAAAAACCAACTCAGAATTTTTTTTTATTTCTTTTGAAATGTAAAGATTAATATATACTATTAACAAGCATAATTTACTTCATAGAAAGATAGTACCAAATTTCACTTTTTTTGTAGAGAAAATACTAGCGGTGAACACCTACACTACTTCAAATGCTTTTTTCAGCAAATAAACAATATAAAAAAATCAAACATGGTCTTTGAGAGACTTCTTTTGTCAACATTCCTGGTCTAGCTCTGTTCCCAGAGGCTGAGTGAGGTGTGCCATGGTTAGACAAAGAGGAAATACAAAACATTCAAACAACCATTCTGAAAGTGCAGGACACAGGACAGTCATACTACAAAATAATATCAAGGACTTGAATTTTAATACCTTAAACCAAAAAATAAAATCTGTTGTTAGAGATCTTGGAATTCTTGGCTGGCGTCGCACTGTGGCTGTCCTAAGGGGTCTGGGGGGGCTTGGGTGATGGACAGGAGCCTTGACTGTCAAAGCTGCTGGCCCTTCCTGGCCACTGAAGAGAAAGAACAGATACAGGAACTAGACTGAGACTCTACTATATAGATGGAACAGGCACAGGAACAAGACAGACTCCACTGTAGAGGGAACAGGCACATGAAAAAAACATACTTCACTGTAAAGGAACAGGTACAGGAATGAAACCGAGACTACATTGTAAAGAAGGAACAGGTACAGGAATGAGACTGAGACTCCACTGTAAAGAGGTAACAGGCACAGGAACAAGGTTGAGACTCCACTGTAGAGGGAACAGGCACAGAAATGAGTCAGACTCCACTGTAAAAATGGAACAGGAACAAGGCTGAGACTCCACTGTAGAGGGAACAGACACAGGATTGAGACTGAGACTCCACTGTACAGAGGGAATGGGCATAAGAATGAGACTGAGGCTCCACTGCAAGGAGGGAACGGGCACAGCAATGAGACTCAGACTCCACTGTAAAGAGGAAAGAGACACAGGAACAAACAGACATTTCAGTAGCTAGATATTCAAGAATATTTGGCAGATTAGTTAGAGCACCTTGCTCAATAGTACAAACTGTCCTTGGGGGCCAGGTAACTAAAAGGTCTATGTGAATTCTTCTCACTTGTTCCCTGTTCTGTGTATAGTTGGGCTGTGTTCTCCGCAGTAGACCTTGAAGCCCACTCTAGTGCCAATGACCGTTGCCTGATAACCATGTTATAATGGTTTTCTTTCATCTGATTAATGCCAAAGTAGCTCTAGTCTTTCGTCCCCTTTTCTGTCCCATCCTGGGCATCACACCCAGTCCCACACCCTTAGTCTACTTTCCTGCTTCTTATACTTCACTACTGGACGGAGAGAGCTTGTGGGGTTTCCCTTCCATTCACCCTGCTATTTTCTGGTGAACCAAAAAGGCATCTTTTGAAGCTTTGCCACCTTGAGGCAGGAGCATAATGTTTAAAGAACATCGATGAAAGGTCATGGGTAAGAATCTCAGGAGCAGGCTTGCTATTGTTCCATTGAGTAAGGCTTGAGTAAGACAATACATCAGAAAGCTCTGGAAAATGTATTTGACTGCAATATTCAGTAAAACTGGTTTGTATGAGGGCTGATTGATAAGCTTGGTCTCCAGCTGTTTAAAATAAGTTTCTGATAATATAAAATAATATGTGATAAGATCTTAAACATCGTAAACTTGTTTTTCAACATAGTGCCCATCTACTGCAACACAGTTTTCCAAATATGCTATCCATTTTTTCATTCCATTCACTAAGAAAGTTTCTGGTTGGTTTCTGATCCGTTTGCATACAGCAGGTACAACGTCACCATCCGAGGAAAAATGTCTTTTCAGTGTCCTTCAATTTTGGGAACAACCAGAAGGTGGACAAAGCCAAATCTGGACTGTAAGGTGGGTGTGGAGCAATCGGGAATTTCAGGCTTGTCATCATTTCTTTTGCTTGTCCACTGCAATGTGGCCTTGCGTTGTTGTGACGCAAAAGTTTTTCTTTCAGGTTCGATTCTGTGGATGCATTGCTTGAGTGCCTGAGAGATTTCACAATACCTTTCCGAATTTACTGTCGTTCCTTTAGTCAGAAATTCCGTGTAAATTACGCCCCTTGCCTATGAATTTCGATTGGCACACAACCAATCATCGTGTCAAAAACTCTATTACTGAACGCTGCTTTATACATAACTCGGATGTAGCACTCTTTACTAACTAATAGTGTCGCTTAAGGGCTTCGCACATTGAACTGAAACTAAGCTCGTTTACACTACGTAGTATCGGCTACCGAACGCATGAGCAAACATTTTTTCCCCCTCCACTACCAGAGATGCAGAGATGTGGTAGGAGTCCTTACTTATGAGTCAGCTCCCGTGTCGTATTCATATCCATTTACTCACACAGCTCTGAGAGAAAGCCCAGTAGCATTTGTAATTGTATATACTTAATAAAAGGCAAATACCGTACCTCACACAAGGCATGCCAGTGCGTGATTGGCTTGCGAGGGTAGGCCAGCATTTCATTCCAATGGTCTCGCCCCAGGCCTTCTGCGTCTGGTCCAGCCCGACACACCCCAATCACCTCATTGTGCCCAACTCTGCGACACAGGAAAAACATTTCACTGGCTGCATTAAAAGAGACCTAGAAGAGACCTTGATTCCTGTAATTTATATGGGTCTCTGTGGGATTATTGAACATTAAATATAGTACTAGAAAGAAATGCTTTGAACAGAATACCAGAATTCTTTCAGTAGATTACAAAACATTTATCAGAACAAGATTTTAGCCTGTGGTTTATTAGTGTGGGTCTACTGCTAGAAGCTGTGATTGAATAAGTTTACTAATGGATGTACAGGTCTCTACGGGCAGAAGCCACCTGATGGTGCACTTGATGGTTTTGTGTGATGCTAATCAAACGGAAAACAGTCCTAAACCTAAGGAGTGGACTGAAGCAGATCACAAGGGTTTGGTTCCCTTGCATGTGGCTATTGCACGAAATGCTGGATGGGGTGGGCAGTGAGACTTACCGGTCGTAGTCCATCACCATGATGGACAGGCTGACCTGCTCCACGTTCTCTGGCGGGATGTCGAAGACGATGGCCTCGTTGTAGGACGGGTTGAGCGTACCCTTCTTCGTTGTCGTCTTGCGCTTCTTCAACCTCCGGCCGTCGCAGAGCAGCGACACTTTGACATAAGGGTCTGGGGAGAAGTTCAAGGACATCAGTACCCTTCACGTAGCTGCACTGGCTTTCAGCCGAACTTTAAAAACAATAACATGAACACAATAACTGTAAATTCCATTCGGAGTATTGTCTGGTTGGTCTTTGCAGGTCTGGTGTAGACGAGGACGTACCGGAGGACCCCATGATGTCCATGGCTTTGAGGTTTCGGCACTTTATGACGGTCAGAGTCATTCTTCCAGCCGTGGGCAGGTAGCAGAGTGAGTACATGATCTCTCCCAAGTCCACGCTCTCCTGCAAGACACATCGCTATTACTCCAAACATGAGCCCAGCAAGGAGAGGCAGCTCAAGTACCCTTTGTATGGTTAGGAGATACAAGGAGAGCAAATACAAAACAGGGTCTGTCTTTGGTGGCTATAGAGTCCTGGTCAGATGCTTGGAAAAAGTGAAGTTTGAGTATTTGATGAATAATCTTCAGTCACTAAAATACACAACAGTCCTGTAATAAAAATAAACCACAAAATACGGATAGAAAACCACGTTTACCACAATTACATAACGAAACAACTTTGAAGGTTTTTAATTGATATTCACTGAATGAAATGTTTCTGTATCATGAAAGGTTTTGTTTTAATTACATCTATAGCTGAGGCTCCTACCCAGGTGCAATTAATGCATTAATTAATCAAATTCCCAGTGTATTTGGGGTCATGAATTAAATGGTAGACATGGTTGTTCTGTAATTATGGGAAGCATGACTGCAAGGGAATAAACTGATTTTAACACATTGGCTGCTGTGATACAAAACCATCCAATCATGAAAGGATATCACCATTATTATTTGTAATAAATCTTTTGATTGGCTGACAATGTCTATAATAAAAGCAGTAAATACTGTCTGTGACCTTATCAAAATAGAGCTAACTTCCAGATGTAGTACAGATACATTAGGATACCAGCATAGAGCTAGCCTTGCCATGTAACTTCCACAGAGCTATAACCTCTCTTTCAGATGACCTTGCTTTTGGCAGACATCACATTTTCCTGGTCGTCGTCTTGCTGGCGTTGTCTGGAATGAGCTGTGGAAAGTGTCCACACAGCTGGTCTGTGTCACACATGACCAAGATAATGTCAACGATTCGGAGACTGAAGCAGATGCGTCTGGTAATATATGGTTAATAGTGTCGTAAAGAGGCGCATAAAGGTTAACCTCGGCACCTGCGTAATCATTCCAGTATCTGAGCTGTCATCCTCGACACCAGGCATAATCAAATGAGTGTATGAACTCTCATCCCTAGTGGCCAATCTGGTAAAGTGGGCCATACTTCACCAGAGCTTCTGTGAAAACAAACGGTTGAGTTGAGGATTTTCATGAGCGGTAACACCTGTGTTGCTCTTGTCATGGAGCACTAAGGGAAATGGCATCATCAGAAAGAGCAACATTGTGCAAAGGTCCATCCTTAATGACTGTGAAATTTAGGGGAAAGAGGGTGACCAGCCAGAAAGGAGCTGCACAACCAATTTCATAAAAAGCTGTTAAAAACTAAACCGCGATAACGTCAGGCCTGTCAGCTTTGCTGTCAAATTGCAATGAATAAGGGGTTTTCATCTTCCCAAAGTGCTGATTTTCCCTTCTTTTTTTTTTTTGGGGTGGGGGGGTGCTTTTCAGAATGATAATGCCCCTGTCCACTGAGTGCATGAAGTCAGCCAGTGGTTTGACAAGTATGACACTTATGAAATTCATATGCCACAGCCCTTACAGTCTCCAGATCTGCAATCAATAGAGAATTTATAAGGCGCTGATGCCTAAAATGATGACCGAGACATGATCTATCAACCAGTGTTGACATGAGTTCCTTCTGAAAGAATGGCACTGCATTATTCAGTACCCTTGTAGACTCCATGCCTCACTGTATGCAGCCTAAACCAGTTAAATATGACTGTTACAGTTCAAACATCAAGTTAAATATCCGGCAGTTCCAGATACAGCTTATCAAAATCTACATTTTTTTCAGGTATTTCATCTCCGGTCAAATCCATTTCCACAGTCCTTCCGCATGAACTTTGTTGGCTGTTCCAGCTAACAAATTGTGTGGGTTTGTTTACTTCAGCTTCTGTTAGCTCATCAATGTTTCACGCTCGTTAAGCCACGTGTGACAGCTGGCAAATGTAAATGGAAAGGAAAGTGAATAGTAACACCTCAAATCCGCATGGTAGCCCACACATGTTCCCAAACAGACTTTCAGATATGTATTTTGCTTTTAACATGCATCATACTTTCCGCCTGTTCCTGTCTGCATGGGCTGCAGAGCTTGTGTCTGACATACACTATGTAATTTTTCATCTGGCCTCTTCTGCAATTGCTCTCCTAATGTGAGTTGTTGTGTAAGACACCTCATTCTGTCATTTACCCGACTGTGGAAGTGTCCGTGCAATGTGGTTGAATTCAGGCTGAATTAAGCTCCATGAACATTAAAAACTTGCCGCTGTATCAGGCTTGGCTATAATGCAATGAACTGCTCTAGGCAAACAGATTAAAGCATTTTTGGGAAAGATTTTCGTACTGCAATAATTAGCATCGGCCCACTGAGGATGAAAACAATTTCCTGCCTTGGCCAAACAACTGAGCGACAAAGCATTTGCTGCTACACATGCAGTTCATTCTTAAATACATCCATCGCTTCTATATAGCTTCTGGGGAATATGAGCATCAAAAAATCTTCCGGTATTCACAAGACGGTGATGACCAATGCAACAAGGCTGTTATAGTCACGATGAACGGTAGATGCATATGACCTACCATTCTGTGGATTGTTGGATGGCACCACTGCCCTCATACCCACTCTCCAGTGGATACCAGTATAACAGTATGGGCATTTTCTCAGCTTCTAATGCTAATGCTAGCGCTAGTGCTAACAAAGGCAGGTTCGTATTGTTTGCACCTGCATGCTACTTTATCCGTTCCAGTTGAACGTTCTGCTCTGCTGGGTGAAAAAATGGTACCTGGCAACCCCACTGGTACCAAATACATCAGCCAGGCCTGATACACTGAGTGACTGCCACCAGTCACATCCAGAAGTGTCCAGAGTCTGTAGGCGCCCAGTCATCCACCTGCATACAGTATTTCATTTAGAAGTTACAGTAACTAGAACAGCTACTTGTAAGACTCTCCTTGGGGCCCCCAGCCATTCTAGCATCACCTGACTGAAGTAATTAATTACTCGACAAGTCCTTAATTAGTGGAGTGCAGAGGAATATTTGCAGAATAAGCAAAGACCTGGGTACCACTGAATTGGAATATCTTCACATAACAAAAACCTACATCTCACCAAACTTAAATATGAGACCAAAGGCAGCAAAGTTTTTTGTTTCTTTTTAACTTTTATTTAATCTTTTTGGGCCACTGCATCTAATTACTTCCACACTCTCATCTGAGGTGCTTCAAATGCTAATGCTAATATTTTCACATACGTGTCTGAGGTTCTGTGACTGATAACATTAGTATTACCATGCTGCCATCTGAAATGTTGTGAATAATAATGCCAATGTCCTCCAAAATGCTAACACTCAATGATTTTATCCAAAAAGGTTAATACTTAAATAACATCATCTATTGTTTCCAGCCACCCTGGATTGCATAGAGTACTTCTAGAATTTGACCCTTTGTGTGACAGATAATGAATTCCATTCTAGGCCACAATGCTTTCTGACACAGGTCAGTATTTGTGTATTACTGATAGTTCTGGCATTTAGACTTTTGCAGCTTGAGCCAAGCTGTGTGCAAAGCATACGTTGTTTCACTGACGATGGATGACATGTTCTGCTGGTCAGCCACAGGCGAGTGTGATGCTGCACTGAGCATGTAAGATCTTTGGTGTAGACAACAGCTACTCAGTCATTCTCCTCAAAAAGATCAGGCAAGCATATAAATGAACCTTTCATGATATGGACGGTGAAACTAACAAAATGGAAAATAGCATGAAGCAATGTTAGCTACTTTCAAAGAGAGTGCTATATGTTTCTCGTATTATAGCGAAGAATAAATTTCTCGTTCTGAATCTTAATTATGCGATATTCTGTTACGTGGAGTGCTATTAGCTATTAGCAATATTAATAATTGCCCCATGCCTTTATCTCTGAGTTTGAAAAATAGCAAAAAGCCAGTGCTAATTCCACCTTAATCCTTTCTAATGTGCTTTGATGCTCATGCTCATACCCGCATGCCTTTATCAGTGAATGCTAATGTTTTATGTGAGGTGCTTCACGTGTCCTAGCAATTAGAGTCTCTGTTTACAATCAGCAGCTGCTGTTTTTTGCTGGGAGAATATGTGGGTGAACAAGCTCATTTGCTGATGGGAAAGTAAAGTTCAGTAAATCTAGGCAGTAGTGGCCTAGTGGGTAGGGAAGTACACTTGTAAATGAATGGTTCTAATCCTTGATGAGCAAGGTACTACTGAGGTACCCTGAGCATGGCACCACCTCCACATACTGCTCCATAGACACTAAATGACGGCTACCAACTGCTATGTCACATATAGGGAACATGCAGAGGACACATTTTGCTGTTGTGTGGTATGTCAACAATGACAATTGATCACTTTCACTTTTCATAAATCCAAACAGGCGAAATATTCAGGTCCAGAAAGAACAAATCCAGATCAAGGTTTTGTTTCAACCAACCACCTGAGAACTCTGTGACTGTGACTCTTTATACTCAACTGGTTGGTTGAAACAAAACCTTGGTCTGGATTTGTACTTTCTGGACTTGAATTTTCCACCTCCGGATCCAAACACGCCAAATCTGCAGTCCAGTCACACAAACAAGTCCTGCCTGCGTTTAACCCTCTGGAGCCCAGGGGTAGGAAATACATTTTCACTGACTGGGGCATGATCACACATTTCTTCAAATATCATAAACTTAATTCATGGCAAATAAATTCTTATATATTTGTTTATTCCTCTTTATTTTAATGTATACTGTAAATATGTCAGATTTTTGTTAAGTTTGTAATTTGACATCAAAGTATAGACATTGCAAAATGCAGTTTGGAACA